>CM040922.1:26595641-27110641 GCA_023029165.1 Gobiocypris rarus | reverse complement strand
AAAGTTTTATAAATATTTTCTTTTTCTTTTTGTTAGTACAGAAAAGAAAACATGATGCATATTTTAAACAGGGTCCTTTTAAGGTGTCTTAATTTATGGTAAGCAAAACTAAATTAAACATTAACAAATTCTTCAAAAGTGAACATAATACTTTAAAATTGTAGCTAATTTAGCTTTTGTTTATGGTGAAATTAAGCCAATATTTATTTTATTGACCTACATTAAGTATCATTTTGGCTAATGTCTAAAGAAAATATATTGATTAAGTGTGGTCCCCAAAACCATGGTAATATTGTTGTACTTTTTTAGCGCAGTAAAGTCTGAATTATCACTGAATTAAAGTCAAACATTTCAGTTGTGTCGTCGCACTATTTACATTATTTCACAAAACACATCCGAGGACATTTCAGTATGTAGGACATGAGTTTATCGCAGAATAAAACATTCTCAAGGGTCTTTATAGCTCTTGTCGTTCCTCTATTATATTACACAAATGTAGAGGACAGGAACAGCTGGGCTCAACGTTTTGTTCCAGGAAGCGCAGCCGTGTCAGCCATGAATCACGAGTCTCTTTCAGCGCCGTGAGAATAGCTCATTTAGCATTATAGATCTGAGCAGCTTCATTTTGAGTGTAAAGAATGCCAGTCAATCAATCCACTGAAAAGCTTTTGAATTTGCCCCGACATGCCATTTAAAATGACAATGTGCATTTAATGCAAACTGAAAATGTCTGATAATTACTCCATGAGGCCGAAAAGTGAAAACTAACTTGTTGAAGCTGAAAGGCTAAACTTGGCTCCTACTAAAACATGTCCATTACAATCTATAGAGTGCATGATTTTAATAGTATCGTGTCCATCGCTCTCACCGTAGAGGGTCGTAGAAGTGTGTCACGAAACTAGACTTTCATCACCTCACGCTTGCAATAAACTAATGACGGGTTTCTGAGAAGAAATCTAATAGGAAGTGTTCCCACGTACCTCACATTTATTATTAAGATCACTCTGTGATCACTTTACACCGCTGAACCTGCTCTAATTTCACAACCTTGTGTATACAGAGTTCATTTCATTCACAACTTATACTGTATATAATATATATCAGTATGACATTATTTTATGATGTATGCTTGACTAATTTACATAAAAATATTATACATTAATCGTGTCAGTTCCATAATCTACCAAAAATCTTTTCAATGGATAATAAACATATTCATTTTCAGATGTTTTTAAAGTGATTTTTGAGTAAATCTGCTTATCATCTCACTTGCTATATATTCCTTTAATTGTGAGGTGTATATATATATACCGATCAGGCATAACATTAAGCCAGGTGAAGACTGCTGAAGTGAATAACACTGATCTCTTCATCCCGGCTCCTGTTAGTGGGTGGGATATATTAGGCAGCAAGTGAACATTTTGTCCTCAGAGTTGATGTGTTAGAAGCAGGAAAAATGGGCAAGCTTAAGGATTTGAGTGAGTTTGACAAGGGACAAATTGTGATGGCTAGACGACTGGGTCAGAGCATCTCCAAAACTGCAGCTCTTGTGGGGTGTTCCCGGTCTGCAGTGGTCAGGATCTATCAAAAGTGCTCCAAGGAAGGAACAGTGGAGAACCGGCCACAGGGTCATGGGTAGGGTGTGGCATCGAGAACCGGTTTCAACTTTGAACCGTTTAAAAAATAATGATGCCATTGGAATCGTTTATAAAATTTGTTTTTCGATTCCGATCATCGGTTCTAAACGCGCAAGTTTTGGTTTCCATAGTGGCCACCGGATTTCTGGAAGTGCTTGCTGCGCCCGCTTGTTCTGTAACGGTAAGCGACGCTCACATGTGACAAACGTATTTCTTGTACGGGAGGATGCACTACAAATACGACTAAGCACCTATGCTTGCATGGTGTACACACATTAATGAGTGTAGCGTGTTTGATGTGCTGCGCAGGTCCACAGTCTCATCCTCCTCGGGCAACCCTGCGCTAACCAACGTTATTAACGTTACCTCGTCACAATCAGGTAAGTGATTGTATTGTAACAAACCCCTTGACCAAATTGCTAATTGTGGGGAACAACAACGTTACAGACATTATTTTTCCTATCATAGATGAATGTAGAATTACACAAATTGCCCATGCTAGTAGCAGTCCTAATATGCTAATACTATTGCTAAACCGGTGGAGACTCGGTGTGAAACTCCATTCACTTTTGCAGCAAAGAGAAAATGTGTTTTTTGGTCTGGTGATGAGGCATTCATAATTTTCTCCCACATGGGCTGCAACTCCCAAAACTAAAACTCATTACTGAATCAAAATAAAATGATCTTCTGTGAAATGAGCCTGTGACATGCTTTGACTCCACCCCTAAAAGAATCGAGAAGATCAGTCAGGCTGACCCCTGTCCACCGACAAAAGTGGTGGGCATGTGAGCATCAGAACTGGACCACGGAGCAATGGAAGAAGGTGGCCTGGTCTGATGAATCACATTTTCTTTTAAATCACGTGGATGGTGTGCGTGGCTTACCTGGGGAACACATGGCCCCAGGATGCACTATGGGAAGAAGGCGAGCCGGCGGAGGCAGTGTGATGCTTTGGGCAATGTTCTGCTGGGAAACATGTGGATGTTACTTTGTCACGTCCCACCTACCTAAGCATTGTTGCAGACCATGTCCGGCTTTTCTTGGAAACGGTATTCCCTGGTGGCTGTGGCTCTTCCAGCAGGATAATGCTCCTGACACAAAGCACAAATGCTTCAGGAATGGTTTGAGGAGCACAACAATGAGTTTTCCCTAATTCCCCAGATCTCAATCCAATCGAGCATCTGTGGGATGTGCTGAACAAACAAGTCCGATCCATGGGAAATATTAAAGCCGATAAATAATAGATTATTATTGCTTTTAATGGTGAGACTTTTGTTTAACCAGGCCCTAAAAATTTTTATAAAAACTTGGATATAGATTTATTGGGCAATAATAGCAAGTAACATTTCTTATACACAGTATTTACCCAAATGCCCTCGCAGCAGAAACTGTTGTTAGATTATGGTATTTACCAACACAATATTAGATAATGTAAATATAATTTATAAATAAATTAGTCAAGAAGGTATGAGTATTTTTTGACAATCTTAAAATAGTCAAATATCATATTATCACTGCTTGCAATCAAAAATAGAGCAGTTTTTTGTTTTCCGTCTTGTATTTTAACATTTATAGCTAACTTGCGTATTAGATTAACGTCTAATGTCTGTAATCTTATTTGCAGTCATGGGATGAGAGTGATGATAGTGTATTTATTATCAGTTTAGTATTGAATTTAAAGCAGTCATTGCTTAAGATGCTTAATTTCTACCCAGATAATCTGAACGTTCGCCGGCCGTGTGCTTTGTGGTCAGAGGAGACGCCACCACCGATGGCATGACTGTTCATCTTGAGCTATTTTTACACTCACTCGTTCAACCACGAAGCCTCTCGGGAGAAATCGTAGAGGTAGAAAGAGGAGGCGAGTGAGTTTGGGAGTGTGTGTGCATGTCTTCTTTTCCCCCGTGGCATATGTCTCCTTTCATTCACAGTGATTTTATTTCAGTGCTTTTTTTGTGTTCTCAGAAATCACAAGTACTAAAAGCGATGCAAAATTTGAATGGTGCCTGTAAATATATTTTTAAAAACTTGAAGAACCAAAGGAAAACTAAAGGCCTTTCAGCTGAAAGAAAACAGACATTTGAAAGAACATTACTTCATTTAGAAATTAGACAATATTTATTAATACCAAACTACAGCTATAGGTTTTTATTTTACTACGTAAAAAGCTCAAATTGACTACAACATAATTAGATATTAATATTTTCCTCAGTTCTCTTGTTTTCTGGCCAAATATTATGTTGTTTCATTGCGTTTTCACAAATAAAACAATCAACTTCATGTTGGTACCAAGGAGCAACCTCCCCCAGTTTCTCTTGAAGCCGATACAGAAGTGACTTAAACTGCAGTTCATCGACTGGCCACTAGAGACCGGCTCCAGAAGAGAGCAGAATCTCATTGAGCTCATGTTAAATTGCCCAACTTTACAGCAGAATAAAACATGTTCACAGCCTGGGACAAATTGTGGTTGTGGTCTGTATGGCTAATTTTGCCCTTCATCACAACTGTGAGGGGGTGAATGTTTTTATAACTCTTTCGTTTACATTATATAAAGCCTTAACGTTCTGCATAATTAAGGGCGTGGCCACTTTTAGTGAGAGGTGGATTGCCGTTTGTCTGCTGTCTGTTAGTCATCACGTCACCTCAGCTCCGCCCACATGAAGCTGTTTTTTAAATCCCACAGATGATGCATTGCGGTATAAACTGTATATGTTTGAATTGATTCTTCTCTTGCTGAGCGTCTCTTCCTCAGACTGTGAAAGTGTCAGCGTTTTTTTTTAACCAGTCTTCATTTGCTCAGCTGCTGATCTTAAGTATTTTCCCTCACTCCCAGCACTTACCCTTCTAAATCAAATCCCTGCTCCCAACCGGCCCCAGAGACTGGAGGTAACAGCCCATCTCCTAAATGACTCGCTCACATTGTCTAACGTTAATTTATTGGCCCAATGAAAGGATAAAGGGTTAGTCCACATAAGTCACAGATCAATAAAACTCAACATGGGATTTGGAGAGTCTCCAGAGACATGAATCTCAGATGACGTGCAAACAGACTGGCCCCAACAGAACGAGGGCGACGCATTTACTAACATGCTCTTTGTTACCTTAATGACCGCCACTTTGCCATAAAGGAAATGAAATCTTCACGCTTTCATATATTATATACTTTATATAGTATATCAGGCATAACACTATGACCTTCCTAATATTGTGTTGGTCCCACTTTTGTTGCTAAAACCCGTCAAGGCATGGACTCCACTAAACCCCTGAAGGTGTGCTGTGGTATCTGGCACCAAGATGTTAAAGCAGATCTTTTAATTCCTGCAAGGTGGGGCCTCCATGGATCCAACTTGTATGTTCAGCACATCCCACAGATGCTCGATTGGATTGAGATCTGGGGAATTTGGAGGCCAAGTCACCTCAAACTTGTTGTTGTGCTCCTCAAACCATTCCTGAAGCATTTGTGCCTCGTGGCGGAGCATTATCCTGCTGAAAGAGCCACAGCCATCAGGGATTACCGTTTCCATGAAAGGCTGTACATGGTCTGCAACAATGCTTAGGTAGGTGGTACGTGTCAAAGTAACATCCACATGGATGGCAGGACCCAAGGTTTCCCAGCAGAACATCACACTGCCTCCGCCGGCTCGCCTTCTTCCCATAGTGCATCCTGGGGCCATGTGTTCCCCAGGTAAGCCACGCACACACACCCGGCCATCCACGTGATTCATCAGACTAGGCCACCTTCTTCCATTGCTCCGTGGTCCAGTTCTGATGCTCATGTGCCACTGTTGGTGCTTTCGGCGGGGTCAGGGGTCAGCATGACCAGCACTGGTCATACGCAACAAACTGTGATGCTCTGTGTATTCTGACAGCTTTCTATCAGAACCAGCATTAACTTCTTGAGCAGTTTGAGCTCCAGTAGCTCGTCTGTTTGATCAGACCACACAGGCCAGCCATCGCTCAAATCCTTACGCTTGCCCATTTTTCCTGCTTCTAACACATCAACTTTGAGGACAAAATGTTCACTTGCTGCCTAATATATCCCACCCACTAAGAGGTGCCGAGATAATCAGTGTTATTCAATTTATAATGTTATGCCTGATCAGCATATATATATATTAGGGGTGGCACAGTTCACAAAACCCACGGTTTGGTTCGTATCAAGGTTTTAGCGTCACGGTTTTCGGTTCTGTACGGTTCTTGTTTTTGCTTTTAATCGTTAACACCGCAGAAATGTACTTCAGCATATGATATATAGCTTAATTATCCACAATTTAGGATACAGTATTAAAAATTTTTTTATATCATGTAGAAGTTGTTTCTGCTTGCGCTGTCTACCGAGTCACACATTGGCGTAACATTTTTCATGTTCATCATGTCAGTTTTGATCAGAACAATGCACTGCGGCTTTAATTCAGCGTGAGCAGCTTTTTGCCCAAACTTCATAAGCCTGTTTAAATTATTAAAACTAGAAGCATATCTTAACTTTAATGTTACGTTTATCATGTGAACTACTTATATACAGCATGTTATATGCATGTGTGTTTGGGACAGAGGGGAACACGGTTGCATTCTCAGCAGATATATGCTTCCCATCATAAATCACAGCACAAGACAGACAGGGGTCGGAGGAGAACACTGGAAAATCTGACAGAATGGATGATATTCGTCTGTATTTGCAATACACAAGATAATATAATTTCTGAAAGATCATGTGAAACTGAAGACTGGAGTAATGATGCTTTCATCACAGGAATAAATAACGCTCACATTTAATATGCGTAATATTATTGCGCCGCTGCAGCCATGGTACAGCCGCTAAGATCCGCGACTATTACGCAGGAATGAGAAAGTAGTTCCTAGCCATATAGGTGTAGAAAATCGCAACTTTTCATTTTCAGTTGGTCTTAGCACACGATGTAACTGTAGAAGAGTCAAGTTTTAAATAGGAAAAATATTGAAAGTGTATTTGGTCATTTTTTGAATGAGATGCTAATGGACTGATTAGAATCAATGATGTATGCTAAGCTATGCTAAAAGTGCTACCGCCAGATACAAAGATCGGCTGAATGGATTCAGAAACTGTAAAACTCAACTATTTAACTCTAGGGGACTTGGAAAATGAGCCTATTTTCAAAAAAAGTGGAGTGTTCCTTTAAAAAGTCTTCTTGACCCCATGTGTCTTCCCAGTGTTTGATGCTTTGTGTCATCTCCATTATAAGTCACAGCGTTTCTGACAGCTTGACCTTTCAGCAGCACTAGTCCCATATCTGAGTCTGTAACAGTAACGACTCCATCATCTTCGGCTGTCTTTTAGAGAGACGTTTGTTTGTGACCCTGTGAGTCAGCGATTGAGGAAACCAATCAATCACAAAAACATTTATTAGAAGCATCAGGCAGTGTAATGGAGGATATGATGCACAGCATGTAATGATTTTAAAGCAAATAGTTCTGTTTTAGTTATTGTATTAGTGTTTTGTCTTGATGTGCCTTGCACAGTCATCCTTCTTTATTCCCTTACAGCAGCTGAAGTGTTTTAACAGTGACGTGTGCAGTCAGACCATAGGCCGCTCACGCTGACTCACATTAGTGTCATGTGCTCACTAGCATTTCATGTGTCGGATATGAAGCTCTTCCACTTGCATAAGATCCCAGAAGTGACTCACACGAATCATTCGTTTCGCATAGCTCTTTCTTTTTAAAAAGTAGGGCCGTCAATTATGCTGATTGAATATTTAAAGTATTAGATAATATAGTTTTTGTTTTATTATTTATTTTTAAATATATATATTTTTTTCATCCCTGATTTTATTTTATAGTATTTAAAGGTATTTAAGGTATTTAAATTTTAAAATTTGATTCTAAAAACATTTATGATATTAACAATTTATTTATGAATAGTTAAATTTATTTTATTATTGTTTTGTTGTATTATTATTTATTTTATTATTGTTGATGTTTAATGATTTAAATTTTTTTTAGAGAATAATGTTTTAATTTAAGTCTGTCAATTTACCATTTATTTTTTTATTTTTTAATGCATTTTTATTATTTGATCCTTATTTTATTTATTGACTGACAATTTAATTTTTTTAAACTATTTATATTTATTTTATTATTTATTCTAAAATATATATATTTTTAATTCAATCATTATTTTTGTACTAAAGCAATTTTTTTCATCCCTGATTTTAGAGAATAAAATATATTAAAAGTAGAACTGTGAATTTAATTATTTAAATTATTTATTTCATTATTTAATTCATTTTTTTAAAGAGAAGAAAGTAATATTAAAAATAGGGCTATAAATGTAACTGGTTGGCTAATTTATTAATTTTATATTTTTATGATATTAATTATTTATTTATAAACTTGTTTTTTCATGTATTTAATGTTTAATTATATGTTTATTTTTTAGAGAATAATGTTTTAATAAAAGTCTCTCAATTTAACGCATTTTAATGCATTTTTATTATTTAATCATTATTTATTTATTAACTGACAATTTAATTATCTATGTTTTTTTATTTCAATATTTCTTTTTTAAATGGACTTCTAAAGCACAATTATTTCAGCCCTGATTTTTTTTAGAGAATAAAGTATATTAAAAGTAGAACTGTGAATTTAATTATTTAAATTATTTATTTATTTATTTATTTTTAAGAAGAAAGTAATATTATAAAAATGTTCGTCAATTTAATTTGAAAATGTTGGCTTATTTATTAATTTTATAATTTTTAAAAAAACATATTTTTCATGTATTTTATTCATTTTCAGTATATTTTTATTATTTGATCACTTCTTATTAATTGACGTCTAATGATATTTTACGTTTTTATTTTCTTAGAGAATAAAATGTAATAAAAGCAGGGCTGTCAATTTAACATGTTGATTATTTTAATAATTTATTCATTTTTAATGCATTTTTATTATTTGATCATTATTTATTTGTTGACTTTAAAAGCTACTTTTTCTAATATATATTTGGTGATTTGCTGGTCTGCCACAATGATGTAGTGTTATTATTTGTGACTAATTTTATTGCATTTTTCATTGATGGACAGGCCTAATGTAAGCTCAAGCTGACTGAAAGAGGTGAATGTATGTTTGCTCTCTCTCTCGAGGGGTCGTAGACGAGATTGACCAGCACCTGCTAAGGGAGCGACCGCATGTTGTTTGCTCTTATCAGGGGCTCTGTTTGCGGTAATTAGAGCCTCCACTTCAGTCTGTGTGTGTCCAAACAGAAGCCTTTCACAGAGCCATAAAGAGACGCTCAGAGCCCATTTTATAATTGCTTGCGGTTCTAGATCATCATAAAGCCTCCTAATGGAGCCTGATGCTTTATTTTTTGGCCACTCTCTGTGTGTTTGTATGCTTCTCTTTTGTATTGTGTGTGTGTGTGTGTGTGTGAATAAGGTGTGTGGTCGCTCATTGGATCTGTCTGTGGCAGATAAGAGCACAGGCGGAGCAGGATTCAGGATTTGCCGTGGTCATGGTCCACTTCACACTAGAGGGCAGTGTCAGTGGACGGAGGAAACCAGTTTAAGTCAACATGAAGTCAAAATTGACCTGATGGACTGACATAATACATCATCTTGATTTTTGTGAATGATTCATCAATGCACATCAGAGCTGCACGATACTGGAAAAATTGAGAATCATGTATGATTTGTTTCAAATAGAGATCATGATTCTTCCTCGATTCTGAACAGACAACTAAACAAGATAACATGTACATTACTAGAGATTCTGACAAAATGTTAATTGCTGCAGTCTTTTTAATTTAGTTAAATGTTTGATTAATTAAAATAAATATTTTTAAAAAATTGAATGAATGATTCAATGACTCACTCATAAAGACTTCACTTGTTTAATTACTGGATGAATCAGTGTTTTTGAATGAATCTCTTGAGTGAATGATTCAATGAATCACTCATAAAGACTTCACTTGTTTCATTACTGGATGAATCAGTGTTTTTGAATGAATCTCTTGAGTGAATGATTCAATGAATCACTCATAAAGACTTCACTTGTTTCATTACTGGATGAATCAGTGTTTTTGAATGAATCTCTTGAGTGAATGATTCAATGAATCACTCATAAAGACTTCACTTGTTTCATTACTGGATGAATCAGTGTTTTTGAACGAATCTCTTGAGTTAATGATACAATGACTCACTCATAAAGACTGACCTTGTTTCATTAGTGGATGAATCAGTGTTTTGAATGAATCTCTTGAGTGAATGATTCAATGAATCACTCATAAAGACTTCACTTGTTTCATTACTGGATGAATCAGTGTTTTTGAATGAATCTCTTGAGTGAATGATTCAATGAATCACTCATAAAGACTTCACTTGTTTCATTACTGGATGAATCAGTGTTTTTGAGCGAATCTCTTGAGTTAATGATTCAATGAATCACTCATAAAGACTTCACTTGTTTCATTACTGGATGAATCAGTGTTTTTGAATGAATCTCTTGAGTGAATGATTCAAATACAAATACATTTTTAACAGTCACTTGTCGCCACCTACTGGTGTAACAATGTGATCGCGAGAATCATTATTTGAAGAGGCAAGTTCAAAAGGGGATTTACTCTATTTTGACGCTACTGTCAGTGTTTAAATTTGAACTAATAAACTTTTTATCCCATTAATTCTGTGATCATTTGAATGATTGTAAGACAGAAATAACGAAGCTGTGTGGTTAAAAGACTGTTTGTGAAGCTGTTTCATACCTAAACATGACAAGCAGCACTGCAGCACGAACATATCTGAATGTGCCGTTGTGATTTTGTCAAAGGTTTATTAGACAGAGCCGAATCGTTGTCATTTAGGGATAAGATCTTTTAAGGATTAATTGTGCAGCTCTAATGCACATTAATCTAAAGATAAAAATGTTGGTCTTTGTAATCTTTGACCAGAACAAAATAACATCCACCACCTCTGAAATGGCTTTCACCTTTTGAAAACGTGTTTCAAAGTGCAAGTTTTTGAAAACAATACCATTATCATCTCAAATGGTGACCTAAATGGTGGCATCATGCGCATGTGTATTACGTGTTTAGTCCAAGCGGCAACCTCCCGCGATCTCTCTTGAAGCCAATACAGAAGTGACTTAAACTGCAGTTCATCGACTGGCCACTAGAGACCGGCTCCAGAAGAGAGCAGAATCTCATTGAGCTCATGTTAAAATGCCCTACTTTACAGCAGAATAAAACATGTTTACAGCCTGGTACAAATTCTAGTTTTGGTCTCTATGGCTAATTTTGCCCTTCATGATAACTGTGAGGGGGTGAATGTTTTTATAACTCATTCGTTTTACATTAAAGGGGTACTTCAGTGCTGGGAAGATGAATCATTAATGTAGTAGAAATGTGAATTTATTTTTGAATTTGGTGCCTTCTAGACTGAGAAAACACAGAAAATGTATTTTTGTCTCATGGGGATGAAAGACAACAATTCCCAGAATGCACTGCTTCGCTGACCTACTCTAGGCACGGCTAGTCGGCTACAGGATTACTGGATCACTTGCATCAGAAAATCAGTTCAGTTAGAGACACTACAATTAAAAACTGAACGTGTCTGTTCGATATAATGCGAGTGAGCCGATTGAGCGTCACGGCACAAACGCAGTAGGAGCCGGATTACATTCATCACATGAGCTGAGGTAATCGCGGGATTCACAGTGCGTGATCAGTCTGGCACGTGTTCAGTTCATGTCTTTGGAAGCTTAACTTTCATAGGAAGTTCATTTTAAAAGTTGAAACACTCACTTTGCTCTCCACTGCTCCGTTTACATGAATCTCCGCAGCTCCGCAAGCCGAGTGCTGTGAGTGTGATGTTGAAAACATGTGGGAATAGCGCCTCCTGCTGGCTGTAGTCTTTAGCCTCTGGACAAAAACTCCTCAGATGACGCAAAATGACGATATTTGCGTCATCGGAGGAATTTTTCCTGAAATAAAATACATAATTCTCTCGTCTCATGGTCATATGAGGGGGGAAAGCACAATAATTTGAATATACTGCTGGGTTTCTACTGATACAAAGCTTAATGCTAATCGCTGAAGTAACCCTTTAAATAAAGCCTTAAAGTTCTGCATAATTAAGGGAGTGGCTAGTTTGAGTGACAGGTGGATTTCCACTTGTCTGCTGTCTGTTAGTCATCGCGTCACCAAAGCTCCGCCCATGTCCCGCCTCTTTGCCCATTTTCTAACAACACTTTCAATAAAACATTTAATATGGTTTATTTCTGTGTAAATATTTTTTAAAGCTATGGTTATCATTATTATGTCAACACATTAATTTGTGTCAAAACAGGATTTTCCTTTCTTTGTTGTACTCTTTTTATGTAGAGGGTTTGAAACGGAGCTCATTATGCGCTCATTAACATATGACCACCCATATTTACATATCAACAGCCATTCAGAATTCAGCAACTTGATGACCAACCACCTTAACATGCATAACAACTAAGGCCAGAGAGAAACTGGAAATGGATGTGTAACCTACATTTTGATGTTTTTGGTGCATGAATCATTGACTAACATTATAACTGGTCAGCAGGGAAAAATTACATGCTACAAAAGTTTAAAATATGGTCCTTTAAGGTCCGTAATTTGCTCTTGCATCCACCCACCCAATCAGCGTCACTGATACTTCCTGCCGTACTGCTCGATCGCCATGGTAACCCCTGGCAGGTCTCTTCTTTTCACTGCTAAATTTGGGAACAATCTGGTATAAGAAGTTAAAAGACTTCCTGCTCTTATCCATCAAGCCTTCTGAAATATTATATGAATATTATATATTGTATCTTGAATTAAATGTTGAGTTTGCTGTTGTGGTTCCCTATACAACAATTAATTAGGATAGAAACATATTTCACTCAGTGTTACTTGCCATTAATGAAATTAAGCGTGACATTTTGAAGTCTCATATCTTATGAAGTTTGCATTAAAAAATAATCTCTTTTCTGTCTTTTTAATTGGTTTATATTCTGATGCAAGTGCTGACCAATAGTGAGTTGTAACATTAACTTTAGTTACTATTAGAGATGCACTGATACTAAATTTCTCTGCCGATTACTCAGAGTGATATCTGCAGATACCAATTATTCAGAGTGATATGTGCAGACGCCGATTATTCAGAGTGATATCTGCAGACGCCGATTATTCAGAGTGATATGTGCAGACGCCGATTATTCAGAGTGATATGTGCAGACGCCGATTATTCAGAGTGATATGTGCAGAGACCGATTATTCAGAGTGATATGTGCAGAGACCGATTATTCAGAGTGATATCTGCATATACTGATTATTCAGAGTGATATGTGCAGACACGATTATTCAGAGTGATATGTGCCGAGGCCGATTATTCAGAGTGATATCTCCATATACTGATTATTCAGAGTGATATGTGCAGACACCGATTATTCAGAGTGATATCTGCAGATGCCGATTATTCAGAGTGATATCTGCAGATACCAATTATTCAGAGTGATATCTTCCGGTACCGATTATTCAGAGTGGTATCTTCCGATACAGATTATTCAGAGTGATATCTGGAGATACCGATTATTCAGAGTGATATCTGCAGATGCCGATTATTCAGAGTGATATCTGCCGATACCGATTATTCAGAGTGATATCTGCCGATACAGATTATTTAGAGTGGTATCTGGAGATACCGATTATTCAGAGTGATATCTGCCGATACCGATTATTCAGAGTGATATCTGCCGATACAGATTATTCAGAGTGGCATCTGCCGATGCTGATTATTCAGAGTGATATCTGCAGATACCATTTATTCAGAGTGATATCTGCTGATACCGATTATTCAGAGCGGTATCTGCAGATACCGATTATTCAGAGTGACATCTGCCAATACAGATTATTCAGAGTGATATATCTGCAGATGCCAATTATTCAGAGTGATATCTGCAGATACCATTTATTCAGAGTGATATCTGCTGATACCGATTATTCAGAGCGGTATCTGCAGATACCGATTATTCAGAGTGACATCTGCCAATACAGATTATTCAGAGTGACATCTGCCAATACGATTATTCAGAGTGATATCTGCCAATGCCGATTATTCAGAGTGGTATCCACAGATGCCGATACCGATTATTCAGAGTGCCATCTGACGGTACCGATTATTCAGAGTGATATCTGCCAATGCCGATTATTCAGAGTGGTATCCACAGATGCCGATACCGATTATTCAGAGTGCCATCTGACGGTACAGATTATTCAGAGTGATATCTGCCAATGCCGATTATTCAGAGTGATATCTGCCGATACCGATTATTCAGAGTGCCATCTGACGGTACAGATTATTCAGAGTGATATCTGCAGATACAGATTCTTCAGAGTGATATCTGCCGATACCGATTATTCAGAGTGATATCTGCAGATACCAATTATTCAGAGTGATATCTGCAGATACCAATTATTCAGAGTGATATCTGCCGATACCGATTATTCAGATGACATCTGCCGATACTGATTATTCAGAGTGATATCTGTAGATCCGATTATTCAGAGTGATATCTGTAGATCCGATTATTCAGGGTGACATCTGCCGATGCTGATTATTCAGCGTGATATCTGCCGATACAGATTATTCAGAGTGATATCTGCCGATACAGGTTATTCAGAGTGCTATCTGCCAATACCGATTATTCAGAGTGATATCTGTAGATCCGATTATTCAGAGTGATATCTGTAGATCCGATTATTCAGGGTGACATCTGCCGATGCTGATTATTCAGGGTGACATCTGCCGATGCTGATTATTCAGAGTGATATCTGTAGATCCGATTATTCAGAGTGATATCTGTAGATCCGATTATTCAGGGTGACATCTGCCGATGCTGATTATTCAGGGTGACATCTGCCGATGCTGATTATTCAGCGTGATATCTGCCGATACAGATTATTCAGAGTGATATCTGCCGATACAGGTTATTCAGAGTGCTATCTGCCAATACCGATTATTCAGAGTGATATCTGCCGATACAGATTATTCAGAGTGATATCTGCCAATACCGATTATTCAGAGTGATATCTGCCGATACCGATTATTCAGAGTGATATCTGCGATACCGATTATTCAGAGTGATATCTGCAGATACCGATTATTCAGAGTGATATCTGCCGATACAGATTATTCAGAGTGATATCTGCCGATACAGATTATTCAGAGTGGCATATGCCGATGCAGATTATTCAGAGTGATATCTGCCAATACCGATTATTCTGAGTTATTTCAGTATGTCGTACTATATCTTTCAACATACCTTTTGACGTTAATGCATGTTTTTTCGTGCTATACCTTCTATTAACTTAGCTGTTTTTTAACTGTTAATGTGTTATTGTCGTGTTAATTTGCCCTAAATTCAGCACAAGAGAGATTTTCTTCACACTACACACAGTATGAGTTGCAGTCTGACATGCTTTTCCGCACAGTTTTGATTGACAGGATATAATCGGCCCTGATCATCAGGTGTTTTTAAATAATCGCCATTCGCCGATAATGAAAATAATCGCTTTTATCATCCGATACTGGTTATTGACCGATGCATCGGTGCATCTCTAGTTACTATGGTATTTTGGTATTAAACTGTGATAAAAAATGTATCTAACAAATAAAAAAAACTAACAAAGCTGTTTTGTGCATATTTTTAAGGATACTGCCGGACAGGAGAGATACCGCACCATCACGACAGCGTACTATCGTGGAGCCATGGGCTTCATCCTCATGTATGACATCACCAACGAGGAGTCGTTCGGAGCCGTCCAGGACTGGTGAGTGACCTCTGCTGATGCAAGAGCAAAATCACTGGACATGACGCCAACGTTTGCTACTTCACAGCCATACAGTGATCATGCAGAGCTGCTTTTGCAATATTTATAGCAGCAGGCTGTATTTCTGCATAACAGATTGTGTGTGTGTGTGTGTGTGTGTGTGTGTGTGTGTGTGTGTGTTAGCAGAACAAAACTGCTATGTTTAAGAGAACTGTAAGCAAGTTATTGTTCCACAAACACAAATGCCGTGAGTGAGACGCTTTGAAGGAAGCATAAATGTCTCTAGTTTACACTTCATCATCACAGTGCTGATTCCTGGTCTCATTGTGAATTATTCATCATTGCATCAGAAGAAAAAGGTCCAGTAATGTAATAATTTGCTGTGCCTCTGAAATGACTTTCCTTTTCAGCTTATGTCATCAATATTTTTCAACCTCCTGTCATATATTTTCACCATCTAATCAATTCATGATGGATGATATATGATGGCATATTCTTTTGGAAACTCTTTTTTAACTCGAAACATGTCACATTACTAAAGTTACATTTATTGCGAACAGCGTTTCACATCGACTAAATTCAACAAGAGAAAATGATTGATTTTGATCATGAAAACTAAGCCATGATATTATTGGTTAATATTATTTTATATATATATATATATATATATATATATATATATATATATATATATATATATATACACTCACCTAAAGGATTATTAGGAACACCTGTTCAATTTCTCATTAATGCAATTATCTAATCAACCAATCACATGGCAGTTGCTTGAATGCATTTAGGGGTCTGGTCCTGGTCAAGACAATCTCCTGAACTCCAAACTGAATGTCAGAATGGGAAAGAAAGGGGATTTAAGCAGTTCTGAGCGTGGCATGGTTGTTGGTGCCAGACGGGCCGGTCTGAGTATTTCACAATCTGCTCAGTTACTGGGATTTTCACGCACAACCATTTCTAGGGTTTACAAAGAATGGTGTGAAAAGGGAAACACATCCAGTATGCGCATGTCCTATGGGTGAAAATGCCTTGTTGATGCTAGAGGTCAGAGGAGAATGGGCCGACTGATTCAAGCTAATAGAAGAGCAACTTTGACTGAAATAACCACTCGTTACAACCGAGGTATGCAGCAAAGCATTTGTGAAGCCACAACACGCACAACCTTGAGGCGGATGGGCTACAACAGCAGAAGACCCCACCGGGTACCACTCATCTCTACTACAAATAAGAAAAAGAGGCTACAATTTGCACAAGCTCACCAAAATTGGACAGTTGAAGACTGGAAAAATGTTGCCTGGTCTGATGAGTCTCGATTTCTGTTGAGACATTCAGATGGTAGAGTCAGAATTTGGCGTAAACAGAATGAGAACATGGATCCATCATGCCTTGTTACCACTGTGCAGGCTGGTGGTGGTGGTGTAATGGTGTGGGGGATGTTTTCTTGGCACACTTTAGGCCCCTTAGTGCCAATTGGGCATCGTTTAAATGCCACGGCCTACCTGAGCATTGTTTCTGACCATATCCATCCCTTTATGACCACCATGTGCCCATCCTCTGATGGCTACTTCCAGCAGGATAATGCACCATGTCACAAAGCTTGAATTATTTCAAATTGGTTTCTTGAACATGACAATGAGTTCACTGTACTAAAATGGCCCCCACAGTCACCAGATCTCAACCCAATAGAGCATCTTTGGGATGTGGTGGAACGGGAGCTTCGTGCCCTGGATGTGCATCCCACAAATCTCCATCAACTGCAAGATGCTATCCTATCAATATGGGCCAACATTTCTAAAGAATGCTTTCAGCACCTTGTTGAATCAATGCCACGTAGAATTAAGGCAGTTCTGAAGGTGAAGGATCAAACACAGTATTAGTGTGTGTTCCTAATAATCCTTTAGGTGAGTATAT
Source organism: Gobiocypris rarus (assembly GCA_023029165.1). Taxonomy (NCBI): domain Eukaryota; kingdom Metazoa; phylum Chordata; class Actinopteri; order Cypriniformes; family Gobionidae; genus Gobiocypris; species Gobiocypris rarus. The sequence goes on along the minus strand of CM040922.1, from coordinate 27,093,268 downwards.
ATATATATATATATATATATATATATATATATATATATATATATATATATATATATATATATATATATATATATATATATATATATATATATATATATATATATATATATATATATATATATATAATAATATTTTTATTTTGTAGTTTTTATGCACCTGTATGGGTATGTATTTTGTGATGGAGAAGGTTATATTTTGATGGGATATTATGAATGCAGGTTCATGATAAGACGTTTATTAAGAGAGTAAATGGGGTCTGTTTTGATTTCACATTGACTGAACAGTCCTCTGTGAGCAGTTAAAGAGGCCCTAGAGTAAAAGTGTCATCAATGAGTCTTCAGGAATCCATTTGGTTAATATTTAATAAGAGTAATTTAAATTTCTCTCAGTATTAAAGGGCAGCAGGGCTCAGTTCAGGGCTTTACGGATGCCGCCCTATTGATCCACTCAGCTGGGCGTCCCGCTGTGGTCAGTGGTTGATATAATTAGCGTGAGATGAGAGACTAATGAACATCCTGAAAAGAGTCTGAGGAACTATAGCGGAAAAAAGGCAACCTGGTCAGATGCTGAGTCATTACAACTGCGAAACGGCTTGATGTCTGAGCTTTATTACGTTATAAAGCAGAAATGAGACCTGGATTTACTGAAAGGACAGAGCTGCGGAGGTGGATTTGCAATTATACTGCTTTATCAGCAGATGTTATCTTCCCAAATTCTGTCTTCATGTTGATGCTGAAGTAACTTGAGTTATGTAATTAGATTACTTTTTCAAGTAACTAGCAAAGTAACACATACCTTAAAATTTACAACAAAATACTTTTTCAAAAAAATAACTTGTTACTTTGTTTTCCCATTTCCCCAGCTTTCCCAACGTAGGCGTTGTGTGTGAACTTGATGGTTATTGTAGTTCTAGACTAAATGTGAGCATCATCTCAACTAAATCAGAATCACTATGCAAACCTCCAATAATTACATGTTAAATAAAGCAAATATTTGTATGCATTTAATCTCACTTTATTGACCAATGTACTTGCTGCTGACCTTTGATGATTGAGTTTAACCATGAGCAAAAATGACTTATTTCTTATTTTTTTGTTTTTATTAGTGAAGCAAGTGTTGAACTTTCTTCTTCTGCAATTTAGAACGGCAGCTGAAAGGATTGTTTGAGTGTTGCCCTCTACTGAACACGCGTGAACTACCATTTCCTTCAGCCTGATGGGCCTTTCACGGAGCGCACGCAGCAGGCAAAGTTAAAAATATTTCAACTTTTGCCGCTGCGCTGTGTGTTGATTACCTGCGCGGCCAAAAGTAACGGTGCATCGAAACAAGCACGGAAAGCAAAATGGGTGAACGGCTTGTACTGTATACCTGGAAATGGTCACTGGAAAGGGAGCTCTTTCGCGAGCCTGAATTCCCCAAACTGTTCCCTGGACCTAGGGGTTTCATGCACCTACAGCCTCTTCTTCTGGCCAGTGAAGCGCAAATCGCTTTGTATCTGAAGGGCTACGCTGAACCCAGCAGCCTGCGCAGCGCATTCTGCATCCTGTGTGAAAGGCCCATGAGGCGTATTATTCAAATGTTTGTTGTGGAAAGGCCTTTACATTTGTCCAAAAATATAACTTTTTGTGTTATAACAAACAAACAAATAATCAAGGCCAACCCAGATTAAAAAAAAGTAACGCAAAAGTGACACACTTTTAAAAAAACACATTACTTCTCTTAAAAAGTAACTAAGTAAAAGTATTATTTACTTTTTAAGAGAGTAACGCAATATTGTAATGCATTACTTTTCAAAGTACCTTTTCCCTAAGACTGTCGGTCACCATATCGATATCGGCTGATATATTTTAATGTTACAGTTTTTTCCTTCATTCCTATTTTAATATATTTTTCCTTCAGCTGAGACACATGCGCACTGTTTTTTGAAATATGATTGGAATCACTTCAAAAAAGGAAAATACAGTTCAGAGCAACATGTGCAGTGTAATATCGGCTACATAAAATTATAATCAGAACATCATAATTGTGTGTTTGAGACATGGCTTTAATGCTGAGACTTTTGTTTTTGTAGTCAGGCTCTTAAAAATTACATAGAAATTTGGTTTTAGATTTATCCGCCAATATATCAGCTTTCAAATATAAAGAATTATCGGATTATTGGCCAAAATTGCTGAGAAAATCAAGTTTTTGTGAAAATCTGTATCCAGATCAGATTCAGAGCGATGATCACACACAGATGGAGTAGATCGAGTCCATCAACACCCCTAATGCTTGCACAGTCCTGTAGCTCGTCCTGGGCCCACATCTCATGCAGTAACATTAGATTGTTTTGATTCATATGATGTTTAATGTTGATGATCATGTTAATTTTCATATGCATCTGCTTACATGCGTTCGCTTGCTTTACTCTGTCCTACTCGTGTGTGTTTTGATCTGGAGATTCAGTGCTCATTCAGAAGATGCGTAATAGCACCCCCTAGCGTCTAAACAGTGAAAACACAGAAACCTGGAAACTTCTGTGTTTGGCGGGAAAGAGTTAATAATAATTTAATAATATAAATAAAATACTTATTAATTTCAGTCATTTTTTTATTTTAAACTATTTAAATATTTTATAAATAAATATTTAGTGAAATACTACTTTTTATCACTATATATATATTGTTGTTTTTCAATAGTGTTTTAGTTGTAATTATTTGTTTGTATTTTTCTGTTTTAGTTTTATTTAGCTTGTTTCCTAATCTAGCTGGCATTGTAGATTATGAATATTGTTGGCTCTTTGACAAATTGCTTTGGTAAATCACTTTGAAAAAAAAACATCTGCTAAATTCATAAATGTAAATGTATTTACATTTATGCATGGGAAAAAATAGTAATCTAAAAAAAGTTGCATCTGAATTAACTAAAAATTGTGATTGTCAATTTAACCACAATCGTGCAGCTCTACTTGATGTGTTGTATTAGACTACTTTTCATCTTTTGCGATTTATTTTTTAATAGATATGATATTGTTTATGTAAAGCACTTTGAGATGCATTTTATGTATGAATGGTGCTATATAAATAAAGTTTAATTTTTATTTCTACAACAGTCATTTATTTATTTATAAAACAATACTCTTTAATCCTGTAAATTCCTGGTAATTTTTTACACGGTGGTCATAGCAACATATGACATTTGATGCCATAGCAACAGCTGGTGCAGATCCACTGAAGCCCACCGCACATTACAGCGTTTGCTCATGTATGTCGCAGGGATTCAGCAGAGACTGTAGTACGTTGCTTCTGTGTTTCCCCAGCGTTTTCACATACTGTACGTCTGGTTTAATTAGGTGTCAGTTCACTGACCGCAGCTGGAGTCTCTTGAGTTTCACCAGACTCAGTTTCTTCTCTGAGCCACAAGATAAACTGCGACTATCATTTCAAGGAGTTAAACTATTGCCAAGCTCCCTTCTGAAAAACTACATGACAAATTACTAACAAAAAGTAGCTTTTTAAGGAGGTAAAATGCAGTTTTTACAACTACAGTACACTGTATAAAGTAGCAACCTGCAATACCTTAAAGAGCCATTTCTACCTGAATAAACCTATAAAAAATATATTTTGTTGGTATTATTAAAAATGTATGTACTTAGGCTGATTCAGTGATGTTAAATAACATTTTTTCACACAGAGATTATGATTCTCCCACGACAAAACAAAATAACGTCATTCACTAGAGCTTCTGGCAAAACGTTTATTGCTGTAGTCAATTTAAAAAAGTTTAATTAATGTGAATGAATTATTTTTTAAAAATCGGGTGGAGTGAATGATTCAATGAATCACGAATCACTCATAAAGACTTCACTTGTTCCATTACTGGATGAATCAGCATTTTGTTTAATGATTCTCTTGAATGAATGATTCAATGACTCACTCATAAAGACTTCACTTGTTTCATTTCTGGATGAATCAGCATTTTTGAATGAATCTCTTGAATGAATGATTCAATGACTTTCTCATAAATTGTTTCATTACTGGATGAATCAGCGTTTTTGAATGAATCTTTTGAGTGAATGATTCAATGACTCACTCAAAGACTTCACTTGTTTCATTACTGGATGAATCAGTGTTTTTGAAAGAATCTCTTGAATGAATGATTCATGAAATCTGAAACCAAAATGAAAAAAAAAAAGTTTTGCTCAAAATGGTGTGGTTTCCAAACAAAGGGAATAAATAAAAGAATATCGGCATATCGGATATTGGCAAAAATCCAATATCGTGCATCCCTAATAAATACAGTATGATATTTTTGTTTACAGTAATTTTTCCAATAGTCTAAACTCAGAGTTAAAGCATGTTTTTTTTACAGCACTACTGGACTAAAATTGCCAGTAAAGTACTGTAGATTTTACTGTAGAAACTTCTGAGAGTGCAGTTATAAATCCTACTGTGAAATTACTGTGAAAGTAATGCGATTATTAACCTGGAATATACTGTATAGTTTTTAACAGTGTATTTTTACAGATGGGAAGTCGGAGCCCTGCATATACAGTACAGCGATGCATCATCACGCTGTGTGGAAATAATGCATGCACGATGCAGTGTGATGGTTTTACTGTATATGGGGCATAATTGCATTGTGAATCATAACATCCTTGGTTGTTTTTATCTAGGTCAACCCAGATAAAGACGTACTCCTGGGACAACGCGCAGGTCATCCTGGCGGGAAATAAGTGTGACATGGAAGAGGAGCGAGTGGTGTCTGTGGAAAACGGCAGAATGCTGGCAGAGCAGTTGGGTAAGTTCACTCGTCCTAACCTCATCTCATCCCCAAACTGAGTTTTAATTCCTCCAGGGACTCATTCGAATCGTCAGCATAACTTAACATCTTAACTAGTTTTGCTTCAAGACATTGGACATTATCAGTGACCCAGCCAGTAGTTTTATTCATGCAGCTTACCAAGTTGACAAATTTGCACCAAAATGATTTTGATTGGATCCAACCTTTAACGTCAGCTATAAAGAATGGGAAGTTACGGAGCATCTAAAGGGACATAGTGGTGGAAAAAAATGTAGGATGGGAAAAGATTTGAGCTCTCACGGAAAACCTGCTGTTTGATGAAAATGTATTTTTGCATAACATGAAATAAAATCAATACCCTCAATGTTAATTATTCAATAACTTCACTGTTATACAGCGCAATGCCATCAAAATCAATAAGCAATTATCATGCAAAAGCTATGGTCGCAACTACTGTAGTATGTTATCTGGGTAGTACCAACATCATTTGTGTAAAGAATAGGCCTACTTATTTACTATTACTTATATTTTTATACTTTTATTATTTGTATGTGCTATTACTTGCCCAACTAAAGGCACCTTTGCACAGCAAACACAGAAACCTAATCTGAAGCGGCATAAAATCACAAAAATGTGCATTTACACAGCCCGTTTAATGCTTCTCTGAAGCAGCATAAATGCATTTACACAGGAATTAAAATTGTGGGAAACATTGCTTTGATCATTACTATTTTAAAACTACAGTTTTAACAAAATATTATTATTATTATTTTTTAAATAATGAAATAAAATAAAAATACAGAATTTTAAATTAATTTCCTCTGCGTGCTATTTATAGGCGCTTTGATGTTTGTCATAATTCTGTACTGATAAGCTATTGTAAGATAGTATAGTTCTGTCAGGACTACTATCGTCAAAGATGATTGATTGGCTATTAGCATATGGTTTGGATTGCTGGTATGTTTCTTTTCCGGGCAAGAACTCCCTGCGCATCCATGCAGCCTAGCATGGATAAGAGCCGGGAGAGCAGCAATAACCCCCCTTAGGGTAACAGAACAGAACCAGCTTAATGTATTGCAGATATCATTAATGTTGATATTAAATGTACAAAATAATTCAAGAAATTTAGCTGGATTCAAGGGGAATTAGATTACTAAATCCTGACTGACAGGAGGAGCTGGGGGTGGAGGAGGGTAAAAGAGCTCTGGAGAAACGCAATAGCTGCTGATAGTACTGAGGAGCTTATATACTGTATGTATGTGTTGATAGACGTCGTATTCCTATAGGTAGACGTGATCAGCTGACAGACAGCTGAAGCGAGTTTGACTAACGTGATTTGCCAGAACTGACGCTAACACTTGATTTATTTTATATTTCTTAATAAAATTTTGACTGATGGAACTAATGCTATAAAGAAATTATGAATTATTACACCGGGTAGATCACCGCAGGATTAAACGTTTTTTCAAAGAGCCAGAAAGTCACTTTGTAGCGGTCACAACAAATGAACAATGATAGCGTTTCAGGTAGGACAGCAGATATATCAGCAAATATTGTTCTCAAAGAGATTATTTTTGGAATATAATATAACATTGACGGCGACTGGGTTAAGCGTTTCTGAGGGAAATGTTGCAGTGCGTTGATCTGGAAATCTTTTCAAAGGAAGATTACACGGCAAACGGCAATTAATAACACACGACGACTCTGTTATTTTGGTGGTTTGCTTGCCGATGTGAGTATAGGACTCTTTTACTTTAACGATAGACATTTTAAAACTTTTCCTCAAACATGTTTTGTCTCCGCTTGATTCTCGTGCCGTCTGAGCTGACACTGACAGGCGGTTGTCATGACAAAGACGTAGTTTAGGGCGGCACAAGTTTGCGTTCATTTACATTGAATCAAAACCGTTTCAGCATCACCTTTGATATTTGGGGCGAGGTTGGTCAGACCCAGCATATTTTAAATCTGCTTTTATGCGGCATTGCATCTTTACACAGAATTTTGAGCAGACACAGCCGCTTTAGACTCTCGCTTAACTGGGCTGTGTAAAGATGCCTTAAGTGTTGTAGTATAACCAGCAGCAGAGCAGTGATATGTGAACTGAATTTGGTGACACTACAGTGCATTACAGTGAAGTTAGCTGAATATTTTTCATAATAGAAAAATCATAAAAATCATTATCAAACTAAGTGTTATAGTATGATCAGGCAGAGACTGCTGATGTGTGAACTGTATGAGGTGACACTACAGTGTGTAATATTGAAGTTGATTTTTGCAGGAAAATACCCAAAAACCACTAGGCCAGTGTTATATATTTTGTTCAGTTGAGTACTTAGAATATCCCAAATGTTTCCAACTATTTGTAAATCGTGAGAAAATTGCTATTTTAACCAATGAACCGGGATGTGTGAGGAGTCGCCTGTCAATTGCGTCATATCTGCGTTACCCTCGGTTTTCCGCCGAGCGAACGTCATAACTTCCTTTTCAACACACTCAGATATATCTAATATGATAAACAGAGCTGCGTTACCTCATACTCACGACTGAAAAAGCGGAAGTGGCGCTGGCGACCCTGTCATAATAAAAGTCCCGCCGGCGACTATCCCATAATTACAGTCCCGCTCTTCAATCGCTCCAGCAGCCTTGCTCAGCTCCATAACACTCAGTCCTACTTTGCTTCACACTACAGTAATGTTAATAATCGCATCCATGAACATGATCTCTGCCCGAGTCCTATCCTGATTCTCCACCGGCTGTGAGGTGAAGACCACATGTCCCAAGATTCTGCACTAAAACGTGATGTCATAAAACTACTCATTTGTTTTAAACAGGCGACCTCTAGCAGACGGAAAAGTTACATAGTGCACCTTTAATGACTATTTTTGTAGTAATGCTTTTCAGGTTTTGTACTTTCCGACTTGTCTCTCAGCGCCTGCTCATAGAGACCTATTCATATTATAAGGCTCGTTTTGAGGAAAATTAGGTTGTAGCTCGTTGTCTACGTTAAAGATGTGTAATTTGTGCTTTAAAGTTTAGTTCACACGAGTTATTGATCTGGGAAGTTTGAATCTGTGAAAATGCCAACTTTACTGAGCTCCTTGAGTAAGCACTGACTGTATTTCTTTATACTTAAGTTGCCAGCGGGACATTACAGGAAGTGTACTCACAGCAGGTTTGGCGAGGGAACGCAAAAGATTTAAAAAAAAAAATGGGAAAAATGTTCCTCCCATCATAAATCTCCCTTTAGGGGCTCTGTAGGAAGTGCTTTTTTAAAAGTTGAAAGTCTGTTTATTGTGCTTTCCTAACTATGCCCTATTATGTGGTTGGTTGCATTTCAACTTTTGCTATCTGTATCTTTGCTATCAATCCATTGATTGAGAACCACTACAAAATGCTACAAACCTCCAAAGTGCACCAGAATGGAAATGAATCTCGCCATACATAAAACGCCCCATTTTAGCTCCTATATAAGCACTGTAATAGAACACATACCTTAGACAGCTCGTATTAGCATATGTTCACTGTGCATAAATTAGAGCATATTGAGGGAATTCCAGCTTTTGAACTCAGGCGATAATTAAACACATATAATTGGATGACACCAGAATGTGCAAACGGCTCAGACTAACGACTGAACGGTGAGAATAGACACACTTACTGCATGGACATACCATCGTCGCTTCCAGACTGTCAAATCAATTACATCTCATTGAGGATTGTCAGAATTTGTAAAAGCGCACAGATTTACATAGGCAACTTACTTCTAAGATAAACATCCATACTGAACCTCAGAAGTCACAGAATTAAGACGCTCTATAGTCAGCAACTTTGTGCAAAAATAGAGCTCATCATCTGAAGTGCACACGAGACTCAACACACAGTTTGATGGGTACATGCTACTTACAATGCAACATTAAAATACACTTTTAATAATAATTTTAAGTGTAATTAACATAAATTATTATGAATTATGATTAATGCATATATTTAATTACTAATTCAATTATTAATATATTTATAGTATACATTTATATTTACTAAATATATGTATTTATATATTAAATTTTTAAAAAACATTTAATATATTATTCATAAGCAATATTTAATAATTCATAGTTAACAATTATTATGAATTATTTAATTACTAATTAAATTATTAATATTTTTCTAAAATACATTTCTATTTATTAAATATGTATTAATATATTAAATTATTACAAATAATTGTGTATATATTAATAATAGGCACTATTATTATGAATTATGATGAATACACATATTTAATTACTAATTAAATTGTTAAAATATTTTTCAAATACATTTCTATATATATGAATTCTATTTATTAATATATTACCTTATTTTAAAAAAAAATTAATACATTATTAATACACAATATTGTACTATTAACTATTAAATATAATTAACTATTATTTTGAATTATTGTTGATAAATATATTTAATAATATATAATTATTAATATATTTATATATTTATAAAATACATTTATATTTACTAAATATATTTATTAATAAATGAAATTATTAAAAAAATTATGTAATATATTATTAATAAGCAATAGTTGTTAATTCATAATTTACTACTATTATGAATTATTTAATTACTAATTAAATGATTCATATATTTATAAAATACATTTCTATTTATTAAATATATTTATTTAAATATGTAATTATTAATAATAATTGAATATATTATTAATAAGCAATATTGTAATTGCATTTAATAAATATATCAATAATATATATATATATAAATATACACACACACAAAAATAAAACCTTTTGTTCTGCCATCTTGGATTTATTTTTTCACTTAAGCTTCTCGAAATGCATTCTGGGATTTTTTATTTGTACTATTTATATCAATATTTATATTAACCATTTATATTAGTGTATATATTTATATATATATATATATATATAATCAATAAATATAATGAATAGATATAATAATTACATTTAAATAATCAAACTTTGTCATATTTTCTTGCATGTTGGATTAATTTTTTTGTTGAAATGCATCCTCAATACCCAGAATACAGGCAAAACTGCCTTAGAAATGTAATATTTATTTATATATTGAATATAATTTTGCTTCACCCCTAAAAATGCTGTCTAACGGATTTAAACTGTAGTTTGGTGTCATTTCTGTCTACCAGGTTTTGAGTTTTTCGAGACGAGCGCCAAGGACAACATCAACGTGAAGCAGACCTTTGAGCGTCTGGTGGACATAATCTGTGATAAGATGTCAGAGAGTACAGAGACTGACCCCGCCGTGACCACAGGAGCCCAGGGAACGGCCCGGTTAACGGATAACCCTCCTCCACTACAGCAGCCTAACTGTGCCTGTTAGTGCTCAGTTTACATGGTAGCAGAAGTGTGTGTGTGTGTGTGTGTGTGTGTGAATACCTTTAGATAGATGCATATATCCTTTAATGTCATAGAATGCAGGTGCTGGAACAACCTGAATCTGATTGGTGCATGTCAGGAGTCATGTTACCCTTTACAACTGCACCCAATCGCAATGGCAAGCAACTTTTCAGTGTTTTAGAAAGCAGGATAGCTAAAAAAAAATATGAATATGATTTCTTTGGTCATGGGTTTTCCGTATAGGTGGCTTGTAGCAACAGTGTAAGTTCATGTCACGGTCTATTGCACCTCTAGAGAGCGGCCTTTTTAAAATGATACGATGCAGTCTGTCTGATGCATGTGAACACAGCACGCAAGAACACGTTGTGTATGAACGCTCCTTTAGCCTGTTTTGTTCCAGCACCTTTGCACTAGAGTCACGTCTGTCTATATGGTGCCTAGTTCATTCTGACCCACTGCTTTCTTTACTGCTAATCAAGGTCTTAACGGCCTTTACGGCACTGTTACATCGATCGGCTGTTGATGACCTTTCGCTAAGCCCTGTCTTTTCTAATGCAACAAAACGGTATTAGTCAGATATTAAGATAATTATGATATTGATGCACCGATATGAAAATTTGGGCGATACTGATCATTCTTTATATCTGAAAGCTGATAACCGATATATTGGCTGATAAATCTAAATTAGGGCTCCTTTCAAAAAGCGACCAAGAGTGTGTCTGCCATTGCTAAGCAATCATGAGCCATGAAGATGAGGACATTTTATCAACGGATAAATGGATTTGCGAGCATGTCGTACCGCATGAGCGCCGCGACCATGTCGTTCTCAACGCGTGTCTACATTTAAAATATCGAACTTCAGCACGCAAAAGATGCGATATGTGAACTGTAGTGTGCAATCTGAATGCAGCGCACCTTAAAGGGTTAGTTCAACCAAAAATTACCAACCAAATTAGCCCATGATTTACTCACCCTGAAGCCATCCTAGGTGTATATGACAATCTTCTTTCAGACGAATACAATCAGAGTTATATTAAAAAAGACCTGGCTCTTCCAAGCTTTATAATGGCAGTGACTGTTGGGTTATTTTTGAGTGCATCTATCCATCATAAAAGTGCATCTATCCATCATAAAAGTGCATCTATCCATCATAAATGTGAATCTACCCATCATAAAAGTGGATCTATCCATCATAAAAGTGAATCTACCCATCATAAAAGTGCATCCATCCATCATAAAAGTGCATCTATCCATCATAAAAGTGCATCCATCCATCATAAAAGTGCATCCATCCATCATAAAAGTGCATCTATCCATCATATAACTGCTCCGCACGGCTCCGGGGGGTTATAAAAGGCCTTCTGAAGTGAAGTGGCGCGTTTGTGTAAGAAAAATATCCATATTTAAAACTTAGACTAAAATTAATAGCTTTCGGCAGTCAGCGGTATGCAAGGCGATTTGCTGTGAAAGAATAACCCTTGACCCTTGAACCCTTGATGCATGCGTATCGATGAACGCAGAAGCGCAGAGGATAGAGCAAAACAAAACACAGCTCATGAATTATAGTCTAAAACGAGAAGTTTTATATGGCGGAGGATTTCAATATAAGAGAAGAGGGACTTTTAGCGCAAGTCGACTTGCATACCGCTGACTGCCGTAAACTAGTTATTTTAGTCTATAAAGTTTTAAATATGGATATTTTTCTTACACAAACGGGTCACTTCGCTTCAGAAGGCCTTTACTATACCCCCGGGGCCGTGTGGAGCAGTTATATGATGGATAGATGCACTTTTATGATGGGTAGATTCACTTTTATGATGGATAGATGCACTTTTATGACGGATAGATGCACTTTTATGATGGATAGATGCACTTTTATGGACTTCATAAATGAGACAGTTCACTGCCATTATAAAGCTTGGATTAGCCAGGACATTTTTAATATAACTTAGATTTTATTCGTCTGAAAGAAAAATGTCATATACACCTAGGATGGCTTAAGGGTGAGTAAATAAATAATTTTCATTTTTGGGTGAACTAACTTTAATCTAGTGCAAGAGCAGAACGGAGTCTGTTTACCATTACGCCATGGAAGAAAGCACAGAAACAGGGAATCTCCAGGTAATTTGCGAGACCTGTCAAACTTTCACTGCGGCAAATCAGGGCCATTGAATCAGAGACGCTGGTCTAGAGATTCGTTTTTAAAAAAAGTTGAACTTCTTTTACTGTGAGCAATGCATAGGACGTTGTGTCATGTGTGAGATGTTGCTAAAGACGCTAAAAATATTATTCCAAACCATACAAAAATCGATAATACAGGCGAACTACACAACAGACGAAAAGAGTTCAAAAAGGCAAACCAATGTCATAATATCATTTATGCAAAGATGTTGTGCCCGCAAATATTGGGAATAAAGCCTGCTTCCAAAAATATTATACACACAAGTATGTGTGTAAGGAAATATTGTTTCAAAATCGTGAAATTGCTATATTGAAAAAAATATTTTTTTGTCCGTATCGCACAGCCCTAATCTAAATCCAATTTTTTTATATAATTTTTGAGAGCCTGATTGCAAAATCAAAAGTCTCATCATTAAAGCCATGTCCCATCATTAAAGCCATGTCCCAAACACACAATTATGATGTTCTCATTATATCCCCGATATGACAGACTTGCGCTGCACATGTTGTTCTGAACTGTATTTTCCAATCATATTTCAAGCAATTCATTGGTGAACAGTGCACATCTGAAGTCTCTCAGCACATTATTTATCAGCTTTAATATATCAGACACATTGTTTTTATTTTGCTGATAGTGAACATATATCGTGCATCCTTAATTGTAATTATTAACATGATTATTTGTAAAGCTGCTTTGAAACCATGTGTATTGTGAAAAGCGCTAAACAAATAAATGATCAGTTGATTCTACATTTTCAAAAATTTAAATGTAGTTACATCATCACACAGGACTTCCTGGCTGAGGTGGGATTGGTCAGAATTTTTTTTAAAGGTGGGGCTTAGCAGAGGGTCAGGCGTTCAAAGGAAGGGACCGGAGAGCGACTGCATTAATACACACACACACACACAAGACTACTTGTTTTTGTAGATCAGGAATTCATGCCATCTTAATCAAGTCGAAATTTCCCATCTAGCAGCGGCAGTGACATCAGCTTCATAATTACCGTGTGTGTGTGTGTGTGTGTGTGTGTGTACGCTGTAGATTATTAAAGAATATTAAAGTCACCTATATGAATACATGATAAATCTAGTGTACATAGGTTTGTATATACATCAGTCAGATGAATATAATGTTGTGGGGGGAGAAAAGTGCATTAAATGTTTCTACGCATTTAATTTGGTCATTGTAAATGAATTCACACGGACTTGATGAAATGAGATATTTATTTATCTATTTATTCAAAGCAAACAGACTTTACAATGAGAAAAAGAGAACTAAACGTGCTTCATGAGCTGCGTGTGTCTGAAATCCAAACGTTCTTCTAGATAAAGTGGAGTTAGTGTTTTTTCCCCCAAGCCCTTTTTTCTCTGTTTCTCTTTTCTGTTTTATCGCAGTCGTCGGTTGTTTTTTCTCTGCTGGCTAAAAAGCTACTTTGTGGAGGACGTGATTTGCTGTCCCTGCTCTTATCTTGTTTTATGCTCATGGCGGAGAGGATTCAGTGATTTTAGATGTTATGAGGAATCTGAGTCGGCCGAAGCTCGCCGGAGCTCGTCTTGTAAAATGATGCAGTAAAAGCCAAGGAAATGTGTCGCGCAGCTATTTTCAGGAGAAGTGCATCAATATTTAATCCGACAAACCTTACATGACCTTGGCCGTGGATGGAAATTTTTAAATGTCAGAAATATAACAAGCCTACTGTATTGCTAAGGAAGAGCAGATCTAGGGTGAATGTCTCGAAATCTGACAATATTCAGATCATATTTCACCTCAAAATGAAACATTTTTCTTTGCATAAAGAAACTTTCAATTTTTTTATAGTACCATCCATACATACATCTATCTATCTATCCATCTGTTGTTCTATCAATCTATCCATCCATCCATCCATCCATCCATCCATCCATCCATCCATCCATCCATCCATCCATCCATCCATCCATCCATCCATCCATCCATCCATCCATCCATCCATCCATCCATCCATCCATCCATCCATCCATCCATCCATCCATCCATCCATCCATCCATCCATCCATCCATCCATCCATCCATCCATCCATCCATCCATCCATCCATCCATCCATCTATCTATTTGTATATACTATGTATAAGCGATCCTACAAAATTTAAAATATATACAATATATTCTAAATCAACACAACTTAAAATATTTAAAAAAATATTTTCATGCTGTTTAAATACTTAGAAAGTAAGTTCTAATATGAAGATTTTATTTGCATTATTGTCATTTGGGACAAAAATATGCTAAATTATAAAATGCAAAATAAAAAAACTATTGGTCCTAAAAATGGGCTTCATTCTCACTATGTAAAATATCTTTCCTAATAACTTTTTTCCTTTTCATTTTGGGCTGAAATATGACATGTTTCTGACGGGTTTTGTGCGATTCATCCTCTAGATGGTTTTATGTGTTTCTCGTCCCTAGAGATAATCCAACTTCCATTGTGATGTATAATAATCTAGGTAGAATTAAGGTAAAAAATGAAAACACGTCCAGTAGCCCTTAAATGATCAAACTACATGGTGTGGTCTGTTTATATGTGTGGTCTTGTGAGTGTAGTACATAAAAAGAAGTCTCTATAATGTTAGGCCGACCATATCCGGCATTATTAAAAACATATCACAGTCACAGATGTACTGTAGACTGATACGCCGGTACGTATATTACTAATAGTTAATTGATGTGTCCTCAGAATAGAGAAAATCAGTACTTCGTTTCCCCACCACAAGCCACATTTGGCATCGTCCCTGCATGAATCTGTACGACATCTCTATTTAGATACCTGTATCTGTATAATCTTATTTATTTGTTCATTTATGCGTCCCTCGGTATGTGGGGCGCAGTGGGCCAGCAAGTGCAATATTTCGAATCCCTATCTCTTGTATATAGTTGAATGACTGTGTGTGTGTGTGTGTGTGTGTGTGTGTGTGTGTAGAGCGTCTCAATGTGCCATGCTGATTTTGCACACTATCTTATCCCACGTGTGGATGATCGCTCTGCCTCACCTTCTGTGTTAAACTATCTTTGTGCTGACATTAACACAAAATACTGTGGAGTTACATATAGGTGTGTGAGTGTGTGTGCTTGTCGGTGTATATACTAGTATGGAGAAAAGTAAACGTGTATCTTGTTGCAAGTCATCTCTGTGGTTTTTCTTTGTGTTTAAATCTCATTCAGTTAGAGCATGCTTAGGGCTATATCTGGAATCACTTAACTGCAAACGAGTATTCAGTAGTTTTACAATAGCTGCATTTCAGGTGTACAGGCAGCATGCATAAAAACTGCTTTTTAAACACGAGCTCAAAAAATGGAGTGAAAAACATTTAAACATTGTCTATACAAAAAAAGTACTTGTGCTGTATCAGGTGGTAACAATACCTGTTCTTCTATGATTCTACCATGTCCAAAAACACATGGGTACTTTATCTTTAGAAAAGTAAACCTCTTTGTCTGCATTTAAATCCTCATGTATTGTCATAATTGTATCATAAACACTACAGATTTGCATTCATCAATAATGTTTATTTTAATTTTCTTTAATCATCTGTGGCGGTAAGCTACATGTGTAAATACTAATATAAAGATTTTATATTAGTACTGTCCCCAAAATACAGTGGTTTTATTTAAAATGTTGTGGTTTTATTTGAAATATTTTTTTAAAAGCTGGTTTGTGTGAGAAAAAAAAAAAAAAACGGTTGGACCTAACTTGTGATATATCCGCAGTGATTTCTAATATTTTAGATGAATGAATCACTCTAGAGCTAGTTATTCTGTATGTGTGGAGTGTGTATGACAAACGTGTCATTACTGTTGAAAATATTAATAAATATTCCTATTGTGTTGATACTACGGTGGTCTTTTGTTGTATTTGTACAACTTGTGATTGTTTCTTTGGGCAACAACATTATATTGGAATGTAAGTTGTTTCCTAAAAGGGCGCGATGTTCAGGTATTGGGCCAGACGCTTATTATCGGCTCGCCTGGGTCATCGCTGAGAAAAGTAACAGGCACCATTACTATGATTGGCTCACTTGGGTCATCGCTGTGAAAAGGAACGTGTATCGCGCCTAGGATTGGCTCATAAGGTCATCGCTGAGAAAAGTACCATTCGACAACTGATCTTTCTGTGCTTGAGCAGTGATCTGGATAATGATTTAAATTACAAAGTAAATATTTTAGCCTTTATTTGCCCTCGAAGTCAAATAAGTTTTCTAGCACATAATACGTCACAACGGTCAAATTTGACAAGTTTAATGAAGACGACATTTTTTAAGGTGTCATATGGTAGGTTTTCATGGTTTATTTAGTGTTTTATCTAGCTGTGTGTGCATGTATAAGATCTGCAAATATACAAGGCTCATAAACATATTAATTATAATTTATATCTAAACGAGAAGGCAGAAAGAGACCTATTTTTTTACAGTCTATGAAAGAGACTCACAGACATTAATTTGCATAATGCCGCCCAAATTCATACGCAAAGGAAGAAGGCGTGGCTTCAATTGACGCCGCCATGTTGGAGACGCTGTGTTTCTATCGGTTTATATGCGAAAGCATAGATTATTTGGCCTTTCTAAAGTGGACACAATTAGGAATCAGTGGTTAAGATTGGCTTACAACACTGTTCCAGAACAGTACAACCCAAATGTTCGTATGTGTGCCGCGTATTTTAAGGAGGACGGTTTCCTGAACATGGGATAGTTCAAGACTGGCTGCGAGTCATGTTCTCAGAGCCCGTGAGTACGTTTTATTTGTTAAAGTGCTTGCTATTGACTGTTCATTTGCAGAGTTTTGTGCAGTGTACAGTCTGTCCTTCTTACGATCAAAAGTGCTGACATGGGTTTATATTTACAAAAATGTTCTCCTCTTATAACTAGTGGTGAAAACATGACAAACGGATGCCGTTCAGTTTCACACTTGCCGCTCAAAACTTGTGCTTTCAAAATGGCGGCGTTTGTCAGGTTAAAAATGTCTTAAATTGTATCAGAAAGTCTTAGGTTCAATATAATTGAATTAAATTAAGGCCCTAAGATTTCTGTGATGCAGAAAACGTGGACAGAATTGCAGAATTTGTTCATAAAAATTGAATTTACTGTATATTGTCACGGAATTTGTCAAATTTTGGATGAATAAATCAAAAGTAGGCCAGTCACTTAAAGGGATAGTTCAACCAAAAATAAAATCCTGTCATCATTTACTCGCCATAATGTCGTTCCAAACCCGTAAGACTTTCCTTCATCATATAAAGCCATCGAGTCTCTTCATCAACTTTGAATAAACCGCTTGATTCACATGGATCAGTGTGACGATCTCTTTATGAACTTTTTGAAGCATCAGTGGAAGTTGCTTAGACTGTCAATGGAGAGACAGAAATCAGATTTCATTAAAAATATCTTCATTTGTGTTCCGAAGAGGAATGGAAGTCAGTCAAATTGAATTTATCCATTAAAGCAGTCTTAACTGAATAAACTTTATATATATATACATACATACATACATACATAAAATGGAGGCCTACATTTAATTGTTCTTCCTCATGATTTTTGATATGCAAAATGAAGATGACAAGTCTTGTTTAAAAAAAAAATTGGGTATTAAAATAACTTACATTTGAATTAAGTTGATTTTTATGAACACTGGCAGATTTTTACTATTCACTAGATTTCCCAGGATTTCATATCTTAAACTTCTTAAACAATTTTTTGTAAAATGAATGAAAAAGTTATGGAGGTCTGTTGGAAATTGTATTTTCAAACTTTGAAGGGTCACTAATACAACTCATTTTGTGCGTAGACATTTACATTTAATAGAGAACATATCAATTTATACGCTTGAGGTGTTCGGCCAATCACAACGCATTGGGTCAGCTGGCCAATCAGAGCACACTATGCTTTTCGGAAGGAGGGGCTTTGTAGAAATCAACCTTTAGGGGGCGTCACACGGATAGTGCGAGTTCGATTGGGCGAACATTTTGATTTACTTCATGTGGGTTCGAAGGGATAATTCATTGAGATTTTACTCAGTTAGCTATAATTCTTTTAAAAAAATACTGCTGTTAATGTGACAAAACGTAGTTTGAATACTTTTCAGGTGATAATATAGTTGTTTAAAGCTCAAATATGTGGTTTATTTATAAAAGAGTGCCTATTTGAACTTTTTATCTTCCGTTTTGGAGTTGTGTGCTCCAGTGGATCAGCGGCGTGCGTTAACCGCGAGAGCAGCCTTTCCTCGGCCAGTCCTTCCCACATTTGCCTCTGGCTCTGAGGTGTCTCCAGCTATAATTCGTCTTGTGGGTGTGTGTGTAACGGGCGATCTTTGGTCTCATGGATATATAATTTGTTCCTGGCAAATCGTTTAGGCTGAGGGCAAAGTTAAGTTCATAACTTTTATTTTTAGGCTTTTTAACTTTAATTTACTGTTGTAGCATACTAGCACTGACTTTGAATGTTTGACTGAATTGTTTGCTTTTTTATAGCTTATTATACATTTTAAGATTATACTTTTGTATTATTGATTATACATAAACTGGCATTTAACAAAAGAGACTGCTTGTGGTTCATGTCATTTAATATTATCACAGTAATAGTCATATGCACACTTGTCTGAACCAGATGATTAATACTATTTTCTTCTCATTGTTGTCACTACTAGAGCAAGCTCCTGATTGGTTAACGCGCACGAATATCCGCCAAAGTTCAGATTTTTCAACTTGAGCGATTCGCATGTTAGACTTAACATGTAAATCACTCAGCGCTAATCGCGTCAATCGCGCCTGGTGTGAACGCACCATAAGACAAGTGTAGGTCTCTGCAGGATAGTAATAGGAGTTACCAGATCAGTGGGCGTGGCCATAAACAGAGGGTGTTACCTGATTTGCCCACTTCACGGTGTGGGTGGGGTCGGGGAAGGGGATAATTTTCATTGCATGATTTATAAACACCCATCAGTTTGAAAGCACCCACAAATTTAGAAACACCCAATTTTGTTCCACAAAGACCCTATACTCCTTTTAAAAAGACTGGGCATAGAGAAGCTACTATAATGTACAGTATGTTAAAAATAAATGTATTTTTTGAACATTTAAGCATGTTAACATATTCTAATATGCCCAAACTTTAAAAATGGCTTTTAGAGAGCACAGATTGTACTGTACAGTTATCACATCTCAGAAGATGAAGGAATATTTGACTGGTCTGTAGTTTATGGTAGTGTTTATTAGTGTTGTTGACTTGGCTTCACTGCCCCCTGCTGGCAGTATGAGGTTATGGCCAACATGACAAAGCACATTCATTTTATACAAATTGATCTCTTAATATCTTATCCAAAGCTGCTTGACGGCAAGCCAAGGTAAGCAAGAAAAAACCACAGGGAAGGAGGCCATTTTTTAATGAGGCTTCACTACGCAGAATAAACTGCTTTTGTGGGAAATGGCTTATCATTTAATGAATCGACAGCCCGTTGGCTAATCTTCAACATATTTGCTCTTAAACATTTGTTTTGGATAAATCTACTTTTAGAGTATACACCAACAAAAATGCTGTTTTATAAGAGAAGTTATGAATAGGTATTTACTGTACTTCTCATTCATTTTCAACAGTGATTGACTCAAGACTTTAAATATAGGGAGATGGTGCACTCAGATTACTTATGAATGGCAGAGAGTGCAATGCCCAATATGTTGAATAAGCCCCGCCTTCTAAATGAAAGTGCCAATCGCTGATTAGTAGGGGTGTAACGATTTTCAAACCGAACCGAAAAACTGCGATACACCACCCACGGTAGGGGTGCACCGATCCAACTTTTTCAGTCCCGATACCAATA
Organism: Gobiocypris rarus; assembly: GCA_023029165.1. Classification (NCBI taxonomy): domain Eukaryota; kingdom Metazoa; phylum Chordata; class Actinopteri; order Cypriniformes; family Gobionidae; genus Gobiocypris; species Gobiocypris rarus. The sequence continues at coordinate 27,073,068 of CM040922.1, read as the reverse complement.
CCAATGCCTGGGCTTTGTGTATCTGTCGATACCCGATACCGATCCGATACTATTGTAAAATTAATAATAAACTGTATACCTTCCTTGAAGAGACTAAAGGCTCGTTAGGCTTTACTAACTAAACATAACTAAGACAAAATAACATATGTATGTAAAGTGTTGAATTCTTATTTATTTAAAATATCGGTGGGCGATTTCTATCTTGATTCAGAATCAATTCATATGCGAATAGCAAAAATGTATCACGGACAAATGGTTTAATATTATCTCATATAGAAACGGCTGGCAAAGATATAATTTGCCAGGTATAACGTCTATCAATTATAAATAGTAAGTGTATTTTCTTAATTTCTCCAGTACCGACAGCAGGCAAATTTACCGGTTGCACGTGCGACTGGATGTTAAATTCAGTTGCGCACTCTCAAATTTTAGTCGCAAAATGCAACCATTTGGTCGCAGTCTGGAGCCCTGTGTCTTAGCACTATTTTAAACGTTTCTTGGGTCAAATTATATGTGCTTACATTCATTAATATTCACTTGTGTGTGCTTATGTAAGTATCATTAAAAATATTGGGATGCAAGTTATTAACGTTTTAAAATGTCAAGTTTAAAGAAATCTAGTGTTTGATCATATCTAAATATTTACTAAAATGCAAAACTGCAATACTTTTTTGAGCAACTTGACTAAGAAAAATATTTTAAGTGGTCATTAATTGACAATAATTCTTGCACAAATAGCATTAAGTACCAAAAGAACTTCTCAAAATATTCAATAAATATTATTGAACTATAGAACATTTATTTAATTGAAAAACAGTTACGGTCTATGGTCACATTTGACCATAAATGAGTGAGTGAGCAATTAGTAAGGAATACCTGAGGGCTAAATACAAGAATAACATTAATGTTAACAGTGTTGCATCTCTATCAGTCTCCATAACAAAACAATCCTGTAAATATGGTTGACTTAATAATCAATGCACACTATGCTGTACTGCAGAGTGAGAGCGTGAGCAACCCTGCACCCCCTCTGGCTCGCTCCATGTTGCTTCAGGCATGCGACACACGTGAAGCTGACGAATGACGTAGGTTCTGCAGCGACGAGAAAAAACCTGGATCGGCCAGTGGATATGTTCATTTTTCCGATCCACGATCTAGCTAATTTGTCAGTATTGCGGCTGATATCTGATCCTAATATCAGATCGGTGCACCCCTAACCCACGGTTCGAACCTGAGCATGCAACGTTACGATGTCAATTTGTAAGTCATGAAATAAAAGTAAAGTACCAATAAATCACGTAACTGGTTCGACGTGTGTTAGTTGGGAAGGATTTGCATGCAGGTGTTCATTCTGATCATCAGGAACAGTTTTCATGATTCATTAACAGTTCGTGATGTATTTTGTATGTTTCCATAACCCCAAAATGCCACTTTATTTTCAATTTATTTAGTTTATTTTTAAATTATTGTGATGTACATTATTGTATTAACAATAACACTTTAATTTATTGGCCTATTTATTTATCAGTATTAGTCATATTTGTACAATTTAAGTGTTTAAGTTGGCTAAAGTGGGAAAGTACTTGTGCGTGTCATACATTTTTATGAAATAAATGTGCTTGTTTTTTTAAACATTATGGTAAATGGTAAAATTAGATTATTTATAGTCTACAGTGGAGGCATTTATTTAATTTTAGTTTAATCAGGTATGCTAACTGCTGTAAAGAGAACATGAAGCCAATGTATAAAGTTAATTCATTTAACGTTATTAAGTTAAATTAGCCTATTAAGTTAATAAGTTCAATTATATTTAGTTATTATTAAGTTAAAAGTGAATCTAGTGTTATTATTGCTGGTGCCCTGCCATGAACCCTGACTCCACACCGAACCGTGGCATAGGCGAATCCTTACACCCCTATTGATTAGTAAAGTCATCGCATCACTGCAGCTGCTGTTAGAAGCTCCGGTTGCTGATAGGCTTGTTTGACTTCATGCGCAGACCGATCGGCGGCTGACTTGAAGCAGTGCATGCCGGTTAGAAATTTTGTCCGACTTGAGGCAGCGCCGACCCCACGTTACTTGCGTATGTCAACAAAGTGCCGCGAGAGCGATCCCCTTGACGTGTCCATTTATATGTTTACATTCCCCTTGACGTGTCCAGTTGTATGTTTACATTCCCCTTGACGTGTCCATTTGTATGTTTACATTCCCCTTGACGTGTCCATTTATATGTTTACACCCCCCTTGACGTGTCCATTTATGTTTACACCTCTTTGACGTGTCCATTTATATGTTTACATTCCCCTTGACGTGTCCAGTTGTATGTTTATACCCCCCTTTAAGTGTCCATTTGTATGTTCACATTCCCCTTGACGTGTCCATTTGTATGTTCACATTCCCATTGACGTGTCCATTTGTATGTTCACATTCCCCTTGACGTGTCCATTTATATGTTTACACCCCCCTTGATGTGTCCATTTATATGTTTACACCTCCTTGACGTGTCCATTTATATGTTTATACCCCCCTTGACGTGTCCATTTGTATGTTTACATCCCCCTTGACGTGTCCATTTATATGTTTACACCCCTTTGTGTCCATTTATATGTTTACACCTCCTTGACGTGTCCATTTATATGTTTATACCCCCCTTGACGTGTCCATTTGTATGTTCACATTCCCCTTGACGTGTCCATTTGTATGTTTACATTCCCCTTGACGTGTCCATTTATATGTTTACACCCCCTTGACGTGTCCATTTATATGTTTATACCCCCCTTTACATGTCCATTTCTATGTTCACATTCCCCTTGACGTGTCCATTTGTATGTTCACATCCCCCTTGACGTGTCCATTTCTATGTTTACATCCCTCTTGATGTGTTCATTTGTATGTTTACATTCCCCTTGACATGTCCATTTGTATGTTTACATCCCCCTTGACGTGTCCGTGTCCATTTGTATGTTTACATTCCCTTGACAGGCCATTTGTATGTTTACATCCCGCTTGACGTGTCCAATTGTATGTTTACATCCCCTTGACGTGTCCAATTTGTATGTTTACATCCCCTTGACGCGTCCATTTGTATGTTTACATCCCCTTGACGTGTCCATTTGTATGTTTACACCCCCCCTGACGTGTCCATTTGTATGTTTACATCCCCCTTGACGTGTCCATTTGTATGTTCACATCCCCCTTGACGTGTCCATTTGTATGTTCACATCCCCTTGACATGTCCATTTGTATGTTTACATCCCCTTGACGTGTCAATTGTATGTTTACATCCCCCTTGACGTGTCCATTTGTCTGTTTACATCCCCCTTGACGTGTCCATTTGTATGTTTACATCCCCCTTGATGTGTCCATTTGTCTGTTTACATTCCCCTTGACGTGTACATTTGTATGTTTACATCCCGCTTGACGTGTCCATTTGTATGTTTACATTCCCCTTGACGTGTCCATTTGTACGTTTACATCCCCTTGACGTGTCCATTTGTATGTTTACATCCCCCTAGACGTGTCCAATTGTATGTTTACATCCCCTTGACGTGTCCATTTGTATGTTCACATCCCCCTTGACGTGTCCAATTGTATGTTTACATCCCCCTTGACGTGTCCATTTGTCTGTTTACATCCCCCTTGACGTGTCCATTTGTATGTTTACATCCCCCTTGACGTGTCCATTTGTATGTTTACATTCCCCTTGACGTGTACATTTGTATGTTTACATCCCGCTTGACGTGTCCATTTGTATGTTTACATTCCCCTTGACGTGTCCATTTGTATGTTTACATCCCCTTGACGTGTCCATTTGTATGTTCACATCCCCCTTGATGTGTCCATTTGTATGTTTACATCCCCTTGACGTGTCCATTTGTATGTTTACATCCCCCTTGACGTGTCCAATTGTATGTTTACATCCCCCTTGACGTGTCCCTTTGTCTGCTTACATCCCCCTTGACGTGTCCATTTGTCTGTTTACATCCCCCTTGATGTGTCCATTTGTATGTTTACATCCCCCTTGACGTGTCCATTTGTATGTTTACGCCCCCCTTGACGTGTCCATTTGTATGTTTACGCCCCCCTTGACGTGTCCATTTGTATGTTTACGCCCCCCTTGACGTGTCCATTTGTATGTTTACATCCCCCTTGACGTGTCCATTTGAATGTTTACATCCCCCTTGACGTGTCCAGTTGAATGTTTATCCCCTTTGTCCATTTGTATGTTTACACCTCCCGTGTCCATTTGTATGTTTACATCCCCCTTGACGTGTCCATTTGTATGTTTACATTCCCCTTGACGTGTCCATTTGTATGTTTACACCCCCCTTGACGTGTCCATTTGTATGTTTACGCCCCTTGACGTGTCCATTTGAATGTTTACATTTCCCTTGACGTGTCCATTTGTATGTTTACATTACCCTTGACGTGTCCATTTGAATGTTTACATCCCCTTGATGTGTCCATTTGAATGTTTACATCCCCCTTGACGTGTCCAGTTGAATGTTTACATCCCCTTGACGTGTCCATTTGTATGTTTACACCTCCCTTGACGTGTCCATTTGTATGTTTACACCCCCTTGACGTGTCCATTTGTATGTTTACATCCCCTTGATGTGTCCATTTGTATGTTTACACCCCCTTGACGTGTCCATTTGTATGTTTACGCCCCTTGACGTGTCCATTTGTATGTTTACGCCCCCTTGACGTGTCCATTTGTATGTTTACGCCCCTTGACGTGTCCATTTGTATGTTTACACCCTTGATGTCCATTTGAATGTTTACATCCCTTGACGTGTCCATTTGTATGTTTACGCCCCCTTGACGTGTCCATTTGTATGTTTACGCCCCCTTGACGTGTCCATTTGTATGTTTCGCCCCCTTGACGTGTCGATTTGAATGTTTACGCCCCCTTTACGTGTCCATTTGTATGTTTACACCCCTTGATGTGTCCATTTGAATGTTTACATCCCTTGACGTGTCCATTTGTATGTTTACGCCCCTTGACGTGTCCATTTGTATGTTTACGCCCCCTTGACGTGTCCATTTGAATGTTTACGCCCCCTTGACGTGTCCAGTTGAATGTTTACATCCCTTGACGTGTCCATTTGTATGTTTACGCCCCTTGACGTGTCCATTTGTATGTTTACGCCCCCGACGTGTCCATTTGAATGTTTACGTCCCCTTGATGTGTCCATTTGAATGTTTACATCCCCTTGACGTGTCCAGTTGAATGTTTACATCCCCTTGACGTGTCCATTTGTATGTTTACACCTCCTTGACGTGTCCATTTGTATGTTTACACCCTTGACGTGTCCATTTGTATGTTTACATCCCCTTGATGTGTCCATTTGTATGTTTACACCCCCTTGGACGCGTGTCCATTTGTATGTTTACATCCCCCCCTTGACGTGTCCATTTGCAATGTTTACGCCCACATGAATGATATCCCATTTGAATGTTCACTTCCCCCCTTTACGTGTCCATTTGTATGTTTACACCCCCTTGATGTGTCCATTTGAATGTTTACATCCCCTTGACGTGTCCATTTGTATGTTTACGCCCCTTGACGTGTCCATTTGTATGTTTCGCCCCGACGTGTCCATTTGTATGTTTACGCCCCTTGACGTGTCGATTTGAATGTTTACGTCCATTTGTATGTTTACACCTTGATGTGTCCATTTGAATGTTTACATCCCCTTGACGTGTCCATTTGTATGTTTACGCCCCCTTTGACGTGTCCATTTGTATGTTTACGCCCCTTGACGTGTCCATTTGAATGTTTACAGCCCCCTTGACGTGTCCATTTGTATGTTTACATCCCCCTTGACGTGTCCATTTGTATGTTTACATCCCCTTGACGTGTCCATTTATATGTTTGACAAGTTTATACGTTATTCTATTTTTGAAAGCCTGTGAGGGATAATGGTTGATTCTTTAAATAAGTTTGAAAAGTGGGTATAAATAAGAACTTAAATCCCTAAAATATTATTTTTTTATCTTTTTATCAGTTGCTTAGAAAATAATGTAATATGAACAGTTAATATGCAGCTGTTACTCCATGTGGCCACTAGATGGAAGCAGAATCACATATATGACAGAGCGCTGTTGTTCTTTCACATTAATGTGCCTTCTAAAGGATTTTAGATTATTTTATTTAATACTTCATATCCAATAGTAGCCTATAAAGCACCAGTTAGCTCATTTTCTAACTGTTTCTACTGTCAGCGTGTTTAAAAAAAACAATAAAAGAATGTGTATTAAATAACCTAAAATACCTAACGATGTCAGTTTTATATATTGATATTTAATATGCTAATATTATGCATATCGTGTTACCGTTTGCATTCCTTGTACTGGCCCTACCATCAGGATAATTATTCGGTATCGGTTCAGTAATAGACCATAACCAAACCAAAGAAGAACGTGCAAAAAAGTAACTGCTTTTATTCTTTCTGTGTTAAACTGACGTGTGTCATTTGTTCAGACTGTAAGTTTGTGCTCTTAAATGTATTGAAAATATCCGTAGACCTTTTAAATGTTCTTCTGCGTTTCTCCCTCGATTAGGCAGTTTGATGTTATATAGGCTTAGGTTTTTAAAATGCTTAAGGTGCCCTGTTTTCTTTCTCTCTGTGGTCATATTTTAATATTCATGTGTCTGTAATGAGTGTGTTGCAGGACTGTGTTTTATTGTTGTGTCCCCACAGCATCCTTTTGTGGGGCTTTGCAAACCTGTATAAACTCTAGTTTGTAATTTTTCTACAATACAGTATTCACTCGTTATGACAGTAAAATAGAGCATTCTAGTCAATCTACTGCAGTATTTCCTCTCTCAATCAGTAGAAAATGAGGTTAACACCTGATCATGCATGGGGGATAAAAAAATACTGTCATATACCGTGAAACAGGTTTAATTTGTCATACCACCCAGCACTACGAGTAATTTTAGGACGTCTGATGTTGTAATTTGCAGAGCGTCAACTAGATGGCGTGGACACGCAGGAAAAACTGGTGACGCACTGAACCACAACCAAACCCAATCATGTTCTTCAGTTACACATCTGCAACACACACAAACATGCGACACACGTGTGGAATCAACCCATGCTTTTATTTCATTCGTTGCATATAAAATTATTTTTTTTCTGTCTTTTTTTGTAGTTAAACCGATTGAAGATGGATCTACAGTACCGGCAAAAGACTGTAAGAGACAAAAGTGTTTCGGTTTTTAATCAGCAGAACTTAGGAATCAAATTTTAAAGTATCCCTTTAATGACATTGAAAAAAATACCAGTAATAATAATAGCCACGATTGGCTTTGGTCCAGGGCTGCTAAAATCTACAGTATGCGTGTCAAAGTATGCTTATTTAACATCTGAAACTCTAGGGACTCTTTCAGTTCGTGCACAAGCACATCTACAAGGCTGGATGAGATGAAGGTAGCAGACGGTACCTGAACAAAGTTAGAGAACCGCATGACAGTAGAAGATCACAAGCAGCTCTAGGGCAAAGCAAACTGTCCTGGGTCTATTGCATCCGCCGCATTGGCAGCGGTGTTCGCTATGTGCCACTACAAATGAAAAGAAACATCCTAAGCTTTAAATGCAGCACGTAAGATGCCCTGATACTCTGGCAGCACATTATCGTCTCGGACAGCTCTCTAAAACACGTAAAGAGACCAAACGGACACACAAAGATGTTTTAAAGTTAAGGCACAGCCCTGGGGCCAAACGCCAGTGGCGACGCGTCTCGTACGGTTTGGCTTTCCCCAGATCTCCAGAAACAAGCTTGAAGGTGACCTTCTCATTTTTATACAGAATATTATCATTTTTTTGTTGTTTTTTACATTGGATAATATCTATAATAATAAACATTCTCTCAACAAGAGTTTACCAAATACAGCAACTCCATCTGGGATGAAGTTTAGAATCTGTCATCATTTACAACAAACATTACAATATATACAGCAAAATAAATACATCGTTGTAAACAGCGGAAAGAAAAAATATAACAATAACAAGAAGAAGAAAACAAATCCATAATCAGGTAAGGTCATCTGGTGAGGAAAGAATATCATGGCACAAAACTTAAATAAAAATATAACAAAATCAGTACTACTCGAGCCAGGTTTCAAGTTTCCGTGAGCGCATCATTATATTTCATACAGACTTTAAAAAAAAAAAAGGCTTGTTCTATGTACACGACCAAAGACAGTAACTTGCAAGTCCACATGCTCTATGCTACAGTTGATGGTCTACAGTACTGCTTTCAAACAGAAGCCAAACAATAAATAGAAACCATATACAGATATAAATCAGTCGTTATTAAAAGCCGCATGTCGCATAGTGCATGTCCGGTGCGGGAGGGGAGATTCGGCGTGAAATGAAAATGCGGATTTTGACGCTAAACTGCATCTAGCCCTAAGAGAAGATCTCTGATCTAATGAGTGGATGTGGGAGAATAAGCGGAAAGGCATTGCGCTCGAGGTTTGTAGAGTATCCATGTCTGACTTGGTTTCACATGTGTGAGATCCTGCAAATGAAAGAAGAAAAGGCAAAAGAAATCAGAGTCTCTCACACTGCAGAAGTGCTTCATATAAATGCCTAACATAACAGGATGTTGCCATTAAGTTTTGCAGGAGTTATGAGCATGAACAGGATGTTTGTGTCCGTCTGCATTAAAAGCCAAAGAAACGTATTTGCATGGTGATTTAAAGTCAACACTAAAGTTTGTAAATGCAGTTTGGTAACACTTTACGTGGTGCCTGTGACGTATATGAATATTTTAATGTTATATACAGTACTGGTCAAAAGTTTGGAAACATCACTGTTTTTAATGTTTAATGTTAAATTGGCTCAAGGCTGCATTTAATTAATTAGAAATATTACAATTTTAAAATGTAATGTATTCCTGTGATCAAAGCTGAATTTATCATCATTACTCCAGTCTTCAGTGTCACATGATCCTTCAGAAATCATGAATAAAACAAAGAAAACAGCATTTATTCAAAATCTTTTCTAACAATATACAGCTTTACTATCAAATTTTAAAAATAAACACATTTTTTCTTTTTTTAAGAAAGGAAAAAAATATCCCAACATTTTGAACGGTAGTGTATATTGTTACAAAAGTTTTATTTGTAAATAAATGCTATTCTTTTTTTGATGCTTTTAGTCATCAAAGAATCATGACAAGTATTGTTATAAAAAAGGTGATAAATCATATTATTCATGATTTCTGAAGGGTCATGTGACACTGAAGACTGGAGTAATGATGATAAATTCAGCTTTGATCACAGGAATAAATTACATTTCAACGTATATTAAAATAGAAACCAGTTATTTTAAAATGTAATAATATTTCACAATATTACATAAGTAAATGCAGGCTTGGTGAGCAGAAGAGACTTCTTTCAAAAGCATAGAAATGTTTCCATATGTTTTACCGGTACTGTGCGGATGTTTAAGAGAAATATTATAAATGCATTAATATCTTTATAATCCAGGCTTCAAGTGCTGTGTTGCTGAAAGAGCTGCTCGACAGAAATCAATCAGAAAAGCATCTGTAGGTAAAGAGTTTGACAACCGCAGCTTCCGAGAGGAGGGTGTGCGACAGCAGGGATGTGTGTATGGTGGCGAACGCATGACCCACGTCGCGTACTTGCAAGTTACCCTTCGTTTCCTTGAAAACGCAACAGCTGCTGTTTTGATATTAAAAGTAACTGTAAAAATCTGTATGTATACCGTACAAAATCATCGAAGAGGCCATGACAGCACGTTGCTGTTTTTTTGTCTTTTGTGAAATTTTTCTCAAAGTTTAGGAAGACTTAAAACGTAGAAAATAAGGTCTCTTTGAAGTCCAAGGAAACGTGTTCCTGCGTCGATCCTCGGTGGGCGGCGTCTCCTCCGATTGCTTTGTGCGGCCGATTCTGGAGGAGGGCGAAGGTAAACGAAACCAAGCTTGAAAAGACAGAGGACTAAATGTTATTCCTGAGTGCAAATAAAACGACAACCTACAGAAGTCTTAGTGTCCTCTCGTCTCCAGGCAGCTCGTAGAGAGACGGAAAGAGAAGGAGAGAGCGAGAGAGGAGTGGCCGAGGTCTCGGAGTGCAACGTGCGCTTTGGAACTCAATTTCATTGTCAATTATTAAATAGTTCGGGACGCGCTGCTACGTGTCTGCCGGCTGCTCCTCCTCGTCTTCCTCATCATCCTCCTCCTCCTCTTCCTCCTCCACCATGCTGGGTTCCGTGGAAACCTCCTCCGAAATCCCCTCCTCCGCAATCTCCGTGGATTCCGAGTCCTGCGTGATGAGAGTTTTGGAATCGCTACAGCTGTTGTCCTCCTCCTCATCCTCCTCTTCCTCTGCCTGGCTGCCGCTGTCTTTCTCCGTGTCGGATTCTCCGTCCTCCTCCAGCGTGAGCTCGAACTGGAACTTCTCTGCTCCGCCGGAGCGTCCGCCATCCTCGGGCTGGTCGGGAGCGGGCGACGGGCTCTGGGGAATGGTGCTCTGGTACCACTCTCTGTTGTCCTCTAACGTGTCCAGGATGTCTTGAGCATCCGGGTGCACGAGGTCAGCCCACGTCTCCCACAGCGGGTGCACGATATAGTCAATGAAGCCCACCTGGAGACACGTACAATAAATCATCAACTCTCAATTTAAGTATTATATGCTAAATTTAGTATCATATTTTCAGTTAAACCCGCTAACTGTCACATTTATGATGATTAATCTAAACTTAAATGGGTGAAATTCATGAAGGCTTTGGAAAAACAATCGGTCACTTTATTTAAAGAAGACACTCAGTAGATTAAATGGTTATAAAAGCTTAAAGGTGCACTATGTAACATTTTTGCAGTAAAATTTCCAAAAACTTTTAGTCGAGGACTTACAATATCCCAAATGTTTCCAACTATTTTAAATTGTGAGAAAATTGCTATTTTAACCAATGAACCGGGACGTGTGAGGAGTCGCCTGTTAGTGACATCATATTTGTGTTACTCTCGGTTTCCGGTTTTGCAGAAGCGCTTTACTCTCACTTAAGGCAGTCAATGAATATTCTAAATAAGAATATATATATATATATAATATATATATATCCAAATAGTTTTTAAAAAACTCATTTGGAAGGTGAAAATTAATATTCAAATAAAAAAAATCACTGCAATGCTTAAAGGGTGATGAAACCCTAAAATGTTCTGAGATTTTAACAGAAGTATGTGTGTTGAACATCATGGATGGCAATGTTACCATCTGTTAGTTTTAAATTTTGGAGAAAACTAGTTAATTTTAAACCTTTTTGCTCTATTTTCAACGTCCTACTTTAAATTCATCTTCATGTTGAGGTCATAGGCTGGGACGCTTTCTCGCACTATAGTAAGGCGATGACTCACCGGTGTTTCATAATTATTCACGAGACTGCGTGTCTTTATCCTATGAGAAGACGCGTTGCTTAATTCATGACAGCATGCCTTAATTATTCATGACAAAACGCATTGATAGGTATTATAGGCATACAGTGAGTGAGAGATGCATTGATGTTTTTTTTCCGCTTCGTATGAATGTTTGCGTTGCCTATGTTCTCTTCAACAGATCCTTAGTCTTCACACAAACTTGATTCATCCACACTCTGAGTGTAACAGCTCTTTACGGCCATTTTACCGACCAAACAGATTATAAAAACTCCACAAAATAAGCCTCAAAAGTTATCAAAGGGCATGTTCATTTATATTTTTGATGCAGAGAATAAATTGCAAATGGCTATGCATTGCATTACAGCTGTCACAGGATTGAATGTAACGGTGAGCTGTGTTGCGTGTAACTTAATGGTAATTTGCAGCGTTCATTTGTGGGATGCTTTTAATGAGAACTAAATAAAATTGTCTGAGCTTTTTTCAGAACTGATGAGAACAGTTTCAGGGTTTATGACATTGGCATTCAAACGATAAGCTTTCGAGATGGCAAAGAACGGCAACGTCACGTGAACGTAACCGTTATAGAGACACAATTTCTACCGTGAAATCATGTCTATCGCTATATCGCCCACCCCTGGTAGATTTCATATTTGTATAATTGATTTAGCAATTTCACACAATATAATCGGCCCCTTTTGTCTCGGAGTGAACTGATCATTGGCACCTGAGACTTCTCCACCGAGGCGTTGTGCTTGTCACACATGGGGCTGATCTCCATCCCTCGCTCTCTCTCGCGGTCGCCCTGACTGAAGAACTCGTCCATGATCCGGTCCGTCCACTGCTTGTACAGCTGTAGGGGTTTGGTGGGGTTACTGAGATCCGCACAGTGCACCATGTTCTGAAGCACCTGACCAACAGACACACACTTCTGCTTCAGTCACAGTTAGGGATGTCACCATGCCAAAATTACAGTACACAATTAACAACAGAAAACTTATCACAGATCCAAATAATGCAGGAAAAGATTAACTCAGGAAAAATTAGGAGCAACTGATGATGCCGTTCTCTTCCTTAATAACTATCCAATAAATTAATTTACTATTTAGTTTTTGCTTAACTTCCCATTTAAAAATTGTAAATTGTGTGAGATGCAACTGAGAAAACTACTTTCCATATTCACAACAAATCAGTATCATAAGTTAAATAAGTTTATCATTTTAATATTTAAATCCCATTAGGTAGTTATAGAAGTTTTATACATTTGCAATTGCTGCTTCATTTATACTTCATAAAATGTGTCAGACGCAGCTAAAACAAACTACATTCACAACAAATCAGTGCCATAATTATGAATGCTTGTTTCTGCCACTGAATTAAAAAAACAAATGTCATTTTTTTCAACGCTTTACCTCAGAATTGCATTGTATAGTCACAATTAAACTCAACATAAAAAAATGACCATATAATAATATAAAAATCATAAAATGTATATAAACTCTTTTAATTCTGAGGGGGAAAAATCAGTATTTTTTTCCTCACAATTGCGATTTCTATAGTCCAATTCATAAAACATATAAGATAAATGTTTGAATTTATTTATATCCCATTAGTCACCATTTCTGCTTAATTTACAGTGTGTATGTTGTAAATGTGTAAAAAATATCTTCTATATTTCATAATAAATTAGTGAAATATTAAACTGATAAAATGTAAAATTTATCTCAAATTAACTCAATTGTAAATAATGTATCAAATGGACAAAAAAAGTGGATGAGAGTAATTGTCATTTTAGAAGTCTAATGTATTGTCATTAAACAAATAAATAATTATCGGGTTTCTTAAACACCACTGGTCAACAGAAAGACCCTAATCTACGCTTCTGTCTGAGACAGAAGTTGTGTTTCCTCACCTGTATCCTGTCTGAGTAGTTATCCAGGAGCAGCACTCCAGAACTGGTGACCTTCTTCGTCTCGACCATCGTCTTCAGATCGGCCAGCAGATTCATGTGTTTGGACATATCAGTCGCTAAGACCTGTGAGAAACACATGAGCGACCCTTGAGCCAGACTTCAGAATAAAGCACTGAACGTATGTACAACAAAAGAAAAAAACGTACAATGTCTATGACCATCTTGCGCAGCGATTGTCTCTGTTTTTTGGTCAGGTTCTGGAAGATGTCACAGTTCTCCTCCTGCAGGAGTTTGAAGCCCACAGCCAGATGATGGTTCTCCAGCACTGACGAGTCGTTGTACATGAGGGCCAGCTCGGAGTCTGCACACACACACACACACACACACACACATCAGCAAAACGGGAAATTCTGAGGCTCCCGAACACGACCCCGACCTTGTGCTAATCTCTACATCAGTGTGACAGACAGCTGTGTCAGCAGCAGGACTCCATCACATCACTGTCTGCCAGAGATTACGCCGTGACGCGTTAAAGCTCGCAGACAGAGTCATATCAGTGCATCACTGCTGCTTATGGCAAAATAAAGTTATGTAAGTGTTTTTGAGGACAGATGTACGCTGGGGCCAATTGCATAAACTTAGCCACTGTGTCTTAAGAACTAATTTGACCAACAAAGGGGTGATCATTCTTACTTTTTCAATTCCAATTAGACCAGTCTACATTTTTAAATAACTGCCTTATAAAAATTAGGACCAGTCTTGAAGAAACAAATTAGATGACTAACTTTTAAGACTAGTCTAAGCAGTTTAAGCAACTGACTGGTCTCACTGCAAAAAAAGCTTTTCTTAGTGTTTTTGTCTTGTAAGAATTTTCAGATATTTTGACTAGAAACATTAAGAAATATTTACTGGGCAAGTGAAAATTACTGTCTTATTTTGGGAAAATTAACTCAAAATTAAGAGAGTTTTTGCTTAAAATAAGCACAATTCTATTTTTTTCTGTGCTGTCTGATGGGATTTAGTTCATCAATGCACGACTAGCGTGATCCGCTCTGAATATATAGATCCATCCATTGTGACACGGAGGCTTTAAACTGCATATAGTGTTATTTATAAAAATGCATACTGCCCATTCTGGATGCTGATTGGTCAAATAATGCCATTCTAAGTAACTATTAACCTTAGTAACCTTACTTTTTTTTATTATTGTTTATTTTCTAAAAGGCTGCTGTATATTGTCATATATTCACATGATAGCAATGCCTCTTATACATTATTGCTTAATTACAAATAATCATAAATAATGATCAATAAATTACTAAATTCAGTTATTAATAAATTTTTAACTGAACTTTGAATAATTAGACTAATATATTTAGATTTAAATAACGACACTATTTAAAGATTTAAAAAAAGAAATTAATAATTCAATATCTGAATATAATAAACATTAAATAATTAGAACATTATATTTATACATTGTTAAATAGTTGTATTTTAGATATTTAAATAATTAGATTTAGACATATCTAATTATAATCCTAATTATTTAATCTCAGTCTAATAATTAAATTAATTGATTGTCTAAAAAACAACTACTTACCTAAATGTTTAAATATATTAATCTAATTATTTAATACATAAATAATACATTTTTAAAATAACAAATTATAATACTCATTATTTAATGTCTAAATACAATAATCTAATTATATAATTGTCTAAAAAACATCTAATTATTTAACTTCTAAAAAAATCTAATAATTATTTAATATCTAAATATAACTACATTTTTAAAATATTTACACAAGATTATTTTTTAGAATTAAAATAATAGTTTTTTTATACATTTAAATAATTATTTAAATAACAACACTGTATTTAGACATTTAAAAAAATGAAATGAAATATAATTAGTTGTTTTTTAGACATTTAAATTATTAGATTTAGACATATCTAATTATTTAATGTCTAAATCTAATAATTAATTAAATGTCTAAAAAACAACTAATAATTACCTAAATGTTTAAATATATTAATATAATAAATTTAACATATCAAAATATAATACTCATTATACAATAATATAATTACATAAATGTCTAAAAACATCAAATTATTTAATTTCTAAAGAAAAATCTAATAATTAATATCTAAATATAACTAAATTTTTTAAATATTTACACATTAAAGATAATTTTTTTAGAAGTTAAATAATAGTTTTTTTTATTGAAATTATATCTACGAATTAAATGATTATTAGTATTTTTGTTGAACATTTACTTTTTTAAAATTATATTTAGACATTTAAATAATTTGATTATATTGAAATATTATTATTAATATTGATTAGATAATCAAATAAATTATAATATATTTAGACAAGTTGAACAATTTCAACCAAAAGCATGGCTGCAGAAAAGCTTAATTATTATTAATAGCATTTGTATGGCCTAATCCAGTAACAAGTAATCAAATACATCACTAATGTTTTGTTAGTTGTACTATGGTTTATCATGTGCTGAGTTGTCTGTGTTAAAGCAGACTTACTGGTGTTGATGAGGAACTGGTTGGAGACGCCTGGGTGATCTACGTCATGAATTGCACTGGCGAAAATGGCAGCGAGAACTTCAAGGTCTGTGAAAACCGCCTGGAAGAGAACAACATGTGGATGTACAGTCAGTGAGAGCTCACGTCATAACCTTTTCATAAATCCAATTAATGGGGTCACATGCTACACATTTCACCTGTGGTCAACTCATAATGTTAGTCAAGGTCTGTTGCACTAAAAACATGCATTATTCAGTTGTTCCATGTCTATTTTCCACCCTCTGTGCATGTGAAGTGACCAACAATGCCCAGTTGTTGAATATTGAATAGGTGTTGATGTGGGCGGTAAACAGTCACAGTTGTGACGTCAATACAATGAGCCGTTTTTTTGCAGATTAGTTTCCATAAATGTTGTGCGATGCATTGTGTGACCCCCGTGAAAGCCCACTGCAGCTCTCACCTCCAAAGCAGGCGTGGACAGCAGCACGTGTGTCGACTGGGTGACGTCAGCAGCATGGATGTTATTGTGATACGCAACATCTGCATGGTAATGGTCTTCTAAGGTCATCAGGTACGTTATGAAAGTGTCCAAGGGAATTTTAAATGTTTTGAGCAAGTCCCTCTCCTGTGGGAAAACAGATAAGGGAATACAAACAACACTTTTAAATCTGACCTTCTGACTCCGCATGCTAAATAATGCAGGGCGGGACTCAACAATTTGATTTGGTCATGTAAAGTAGGCTATTTTTGTTTAATGCAATTTTTGAGAGATGAAAACAGTTTTTTGATGACATGCACTGATGGATTGTGCACAGTAACACCGTGTCCTAACCAGATGAGGTGATTCCAGCGACACGCACTTTGAAAAATCAATAATAAAAAAAGCAGAAGAGTGTGTGGGCGGAGTCTCTGCAAGTGCACTGCACTCACAACCAAATCAATCAAACATCACAGCCAATCAGAACAGTGTGTGGGCGGAGTCTCTGCAAGCACTGCACTCACAATCCAAATCAATCAAACATCACAGCCAATCAGAAGAGTGTGTGGGCGGAGTCTCTGCAAGTGCACTGCACTCACAACCAAATCAATCAAACATCACAGCCAATCAGAACACTGTGGGCGGAGTCTCTGCAAGTGCACTGTACTCACAACCAAATCAATCAAACATCACAGCCAATCAGAAGAGTGTGGGCGGAGTCTCTGCACTCAACCAAATTTATCAAACATTACAGCCAATCAGAAGAGTGTGTGGGCGGAGTCTCTGCAAGCACTGCACTCACAACCAAACATCACAGCCAATCAGAACACTGTGGGCGGAGTCTCTGCACTCAACCAATTCAAACATCACAGCCAATCAGAAGAGTGTGTGGGCGGAGTCTCTGCAAGTGCACTGCACTCACAACCAAATCAATCAAACATCACAGCCAATCAGAACAGTGTGTGGGCGGAGTCTCTGGAAGTGCACTGCACTCACAATCAAACATCACAGCCAATCAGAAGAGTGTATGGGTGGAGTCTCTGCAAGTGCACTGCACTCACAATCAAACATCACAGCCAATCAGAACAGTGTGTGGGCGGAGTCTCTGCAAGTGCACTGCACTCACAATCAAACATCACAGCCAATCAGAACAGTGTGTGGGCGGAGTCTCTGCAAGTGCACTGCACTCACAACCAAATAAATCAAACATTACAGCCAATCAGAAGAGAGTGTGGGTGGAGTCTCTGCACTCAACCAAATCAATCAAACATCACAGCCAATCAGAAGAGTGTGGGCGGAGTCTCTGCACTCAACCAAATTTATCAAACATTACAGCCAATCAGAAGAGTGTGGGCGGAGTCTCTGCACTCAACCAAATTTATCAAACATTACAGCCAATCAGAAGAGAGTGTGGGCGGAGTCTCTGGAGATGAAAAATGATAAACTCACATTAAATTATTTTAAGATTAAATAAAGCTCATAATCAGCACCTGAGATTATCATATTGTATGCTGTTGATCCGGCCACAACACTGCAGAAATAGAAACTGAAATCGTATTGTCACTTATTGCCATTAGGATCATTAAAGCTGCAGGAGGGAGTTTTTAGAAATCGTTGACTTAGCCAGAATATTTGAACAAGCACAACTCACAGGTCACTCCCCCTTGCTCTCTGCTGCGCTACAGCCCTCCCCCAATAACAGTAACAAACGTTACAGTATGCAAGTAATTATTCTATCGATATGTAATGCTGAATAATGTTTGCTAGTACATTATTTTTGACACCGAGTCCGGGCTCCGACGAGGAATTCACACCCACAGCGACTGCGAGGAGTCAACGGGCAGGAGAAGAGGAAGCTGTGGTGTGGGCGGAGCATCAGGCAGGGGGCGTGGCTAACTCTGCATCGGTTTCTAATCCTTTCAGGACACGTAGCTCCCTCCAACGCGGAAAAGCCGCTCCGATATTTACCCTCGTTTTACTTTGGGCTCTATCTAATTCTTTCTTTTTGTCTTTTTTTATCATCGTCATCTGTCTTTTTCCGTTTACCCGTCTTTATTTATGAGCAGGTGCCACTCGAGGAATTGACGTTTGGATTGACCATCATAAGCAAAGCTGCGGCACACCAGTGATCTTGAGTTTGAACGCCTGTACGCGCTCGCGCTGTGCATGAGAGGGGTATGATCAGTGCACACGAGCTTGATTGACACTGCTAAGACACTCCTCCTGGCTCTGATTGGTTGTTTCTTACCGGGAGCAGTGTGTTTCTGCAAATGGCAATAGGACCACTGGGAGGAGCCAGAGGAGCTTGGTTTTTTTCACAGATTATCCGTCTCATATTCTACTGTCAGGACATAATGACAGGTTTAACAAATATGTAAAAAATATATTTTTACAAAAGTTACCAACTGCAGCTTTAACACGGAAATATGCCTTTTACCGCATATCACACCATCATTAACACGTCTGGTTAGGACACAGTGTCAGACATTTATCAATAAAGGTCATGGGTGAATGCGTGCCATTGGTCTCACCTGAAATATAGTGTACATCATCACCGTTAACGGTCGGTTGCCGGAAAACTCTGTGACTTTAAAAACATTAAGGCCCCATTTGTTTACGTCCTCCAGTTCCTGAAACAAAGCAGCAGATCATTAGACAGGCCGTGTGTGTGTGTGTGTGTGATGCCACTAAACTCAGTGACTAGAGCTGCTTTATACCTGAATCAAACTAGTGCAAAATGCATTTAAAAAAATGTTGCTATGGTTTACACAACAGTTCACAATGTGGTTTTACAAATAACCAGTGAATTTGAGGAAATAGATCAGAATAACCTGCTGAAAAGAGCATCGTATGTTGAGCTTTCTGTTGCATCAGTGTGTTTGATGAACACTAGCATAACCAGCGAGATCAAAACGCCGGTCGATAACCTTCCTGGAGAACAGCGTGACACTAACCAGCATGGAAACTCATGCTGGTCCAAGCTGGTCTTTTCAGCAGGGTACGAAATCTTTCCAATTCCACGTCATCCATACACGTCATCGGACTAAAAAACCCCAATGACCTTTCATCAAGGACTACAAGAGTCTCTGATCAGGTCCAATCGGGATTGAGTTGAGATGATTGAGCTTCAGTTTGAAGAGCTCTCCAGCTCAAATAATCCCGCCTGACGTCCCCGTCACTCACCTTGGCTAAGGAGTCTTCCGTATCCGTCTTGACCCCGAAGCGAGGGATGTTGGAATTGCTGAGGCTGGTGCTGTGCATGAGTTTTTTCACCCCGCTGATCTGACACATGGGCTTCTTCTTCTTGTCCTTCTCCTTCTGCGTCTGCGGGGTGGGCATCTCCACATCGTGCTGTTTGTCTGGAGGGGGAACGGAGAGAGCGTGAGCGTCCCAAAACTCACGACAACACTGACACGTCAAACCGCATTAATGTTTTAGTGATTGAAGGGTTACCTAAAAATGTGTTTGAGATGAACTCTGAGACCTGGTTACCAGATCTGCTCATCTCAGACAGGTGGGTCAGCTCCCTGTTCAACATCCGCTTGAACTAGACAGACAGACAAGACAAAAGACCGGTTTAATCAATCACAGTAATGCGTTATGATTGGGTGGCACAAAGACTATGAATAAATTAATCAACTGTAACCTTCTACTCTAATCAGTGTGAGAACAGGCGACCACACACCCTTCGATTAAAGCCTGAAAACTGCAACATCTAGAAATCAGGAACATTTATAAGACATGTAATCCCACCGTGAATAAAGCATCATTTCATGATCAATGAGGAATAGTTCTGTTCTTCAATTTAAGAATTGAATTTTATTACTTTTTATTTAATATATTTAGTTCATTCCTCTTGTAAATACCAACACACACACACACACATTATTTATACATACATATATATATATACATATATATATATATATATATATATATATATATATACATATACATACATATATATATATATATACATATATATATATATATATATATATATATATATATATATATATATATATATACTGTTTATAATTAAATTACATTTTTTTTTATTCTTGCAATTTTAAAAAAGTATGAACAATCAAAAATAAATAAAAGGTATTACAATTTTTATTAAAAATTATACTTGAAAGTCCAGTTAAATACTTAGTATTAAGTATTTAACTGGACTTTAAAACATACTAAAATTGTATGGCAGCAATTCAATGATAAAATTAAATTATGCATTTTTTTATTTAATATAACTAATTGATACTTTCAAGTATAATTTTTAAAAATAAATTCATGAATTAAAATAAAAAATATTGAATATATTAAATTATAATATGAATGATAAATTATTATGACTTAATTATAATGAAATAATAGAAATATATGAAAATAATGTTGCAAATCACATTCTAATTAGTTTTCTTTATGCAAATTTTTTGATTTCTCAGACTCATCCTAAAGGAGAACAAACCTTTGAGCATTGCACAAATTTGCCTAAAAAAGTCATTAAAAGCATTAAATGTCAACAGCACACCATTAACACTGAATATATCCGTGTATGGCACTTAAGACACATTCAAGCCTTCAAAACACAAAAATCCATAAACTCGGTTTTCTCACACCGTACAGGATCATGTTTGGATCATTGCATAAAATATCAATCTCCTAATTTACATATCATTTACATGTGGCATACCGCACAATATTTGAATACATCAATTCATGACGACACAAAACCCACAACTATAGAACGACATGCACGAGTAGTTTGTTCGAGCTGCTTAATAAGGACATCCTGTACATCCATACCTTTATATATCCCCATGAGACGGAGCGCAAATAATTCGCTTCAGGCATCTTCGCTAAAGCTCCAAAAACACACGAAAGCAAGAAATGAAGCTCCTAAATCCTTCAGACAGTGCGACGCGAACGCTTCTGCATCTCGGGATCAGGTGGAGGTGCGGAGGCTGGCAGGCTTGGCTCCTCTGAGCCGTGAGGAAGATGCTGTGCTGCTCGACACCTTCCAGATATGGGACTGCTCGTGCCCCCTCCGCACAGCCAATCACGGCTCATTACTGACGGGGGCCGCTGGTGGAGCGCAGGCCGTTTTCACAGCTCACCTTGTACCTGGCATAATCGTGTGCTCGCTTGACTCATTAGAGGTGTCGCTTATGCTCACGTTATCTCTACAAGTACTGATCAATACACTTTGGTTCTTATTAAATATTTGTTATTATCGGCACTGACCAATCAGAAGCGGGAGCAACGGCGAGGGATAAATATTTCTGTTTGACTTTTTTTTTTCTCCATGCGCAATTTGAGGAAAAACATTTTTTTTTAAAACTTTTTTATTTTATTACTTTTTATTTCATACACATATTAAATACTTCTTAAAAAAATTTAATTATATATATATATATAGTGTATATATATATATATATATATATATATAGTGTATATATATATATATATATATATATATATATATATAATATATATATATATATATATATATATATTGTATATATATATATATTTAATTAAAATAAATAAATACATTTAAACTAAAATAAATATAATTTGTTGCAATTTTTTATTTTATTGATTGCCAATTTAAGAAACAGAAGATACAATAAAATAAAATATGTTAAACTAAAAATAAATAAATAGAAATAAAAAAATAATATTTTTAATTAAAATTTTAATTATTTAACTGGACTTTAAATAAATAAATAATTTAATAAAAAATATACATACTAAAATTGTATGGCAGCACTTTAATGATAAAATTAAATAATGCACATTGAATTTTTTTATCTAATATAATTCACTAATACTTTCAAGTATCAAAACATGTAAAATAAATAAATGCATGAATTTAAATAAAATGACAATTATTGAATATATTAAATGATATGAAATATAATAACGAATAATACATATAATTGATATTTAAATATACTATGTACAATTGAAAATAAATGAACTGAATACAATTAAATGCACTTTAAAAATATACATAAAATATATAAGACATTTTCCGGAAAAATATTATGTTTTCATCTCAAATAATAAAATGCTAATAATATAAGTTAGAATAGCTATCCGTGTCTTTATTAGAGACGGCTGTTGGCCACTGAAGACCTGCCGTCACACTGAAGCTCCTGAAGGGGTGTCGAATCCACCACAGTCAAAAGAGGAAGTGGTTACACAACAAGCGTGTAAATATTGACCTGCTCTAGGTAACGTGCTCTTCACGCTGGACTCTAAGGCTAATTTGAAAATAAAACCAACACATCTGGAACAATACGGCAGCATTCATATGGAGATCTGGACCCGAGGCTTTCATGCGGCCAGGGCTGATGATGCTCTCATTTGAAAAACAAATGGACAGGTCAGTGGCTCTTTTATCAAAGCAATAGCCATTGGCTGGATTTGTTTGTGGCTGATTTGAATATGAACCTGATGCCTTTATCATTTGGCACTGATGCTATATTATCAGGAGAAATATGAGTCTTCTGCGGTGGCGTATTACGTCAAAGCATTTCTTTATGCAAAGCAACACATTCTGTGGCTCAGCGTAAACAGGGAAAGAAAGCTCGAGAGAATCCCTGTGTGTCCTTGTTGTATAACCAAGAACTCCCTACATTTATAAATGCGTTACATTATAGACCGTGTGCTTCTCACTGGTTGCATATAATCTTCTTTAATGGACATTTTGGGATATCGCATAAAACAATAATGGATGGAAACGCCAAGATGCATGTAAATTCTGAAAATGTGCATAAAAAAGTATTGCTCGATTTTTTTATATCCGATAAGACGACATGCATTTACCAAATAAATCCCTTGATGTGCAGCAAAAAACTCTCTGACTTTGCCTCAGCAGAGGATGTGATTGGATTAACCAGCGGACCAATCGCATCACAGCATCTCAAATGAGTCCCACGATTGTGTTCACAAACCGAAGCGTCCGAACGCAAGAGAACATGACAGCGTTTACTGCGCTTCGTCCGACGCTCTGACACTAAAGTCATGTCTGATGGATGGGGCTTTCCTCGATTGCAGCAACTTTCATTTTTATTACAGATGTTAATAAAAACCGTGGAAACGCTGCTTTATTGTGGAATGTTTTATGTGATTTTCTAATTTTGCGCATTAGATAAATTTGCAACACAGCTAGTGATATCTGATTGGTGAGAGATGTCTGACTCCATTTGTTGTGAATAATTGTTAGGCCAAATAAAAAAATAAATTAAAAATTGAATTTGAAACACTGATTGAGCGATTACACCACATATGAGGTGTTAAGTTGTAATGTATCCTCATCATACCTTCTGATGTTCACTGATGTTTATTCTTTGACTAGGAAGAGACGATGGCGTTCACTCGCGTGCTGACGCGCCTGTACAGTGATCAGTCACTAAGTGTGTCACGGTTTCCTCGAACTTCGGATTAAAAAATGGATTCGTCGATTCTGCCACGCCCCCATGTCACGTCCTTGCTAAAAGTGCTGCGAATCAACCTCCGCTAACTTAGCTACGGCCACTCAAATGATAGCATGGCGTCTGCATTACTCACGCATAGCCACACACATGCAACCGTCTTCGGTGGTGGAAAACTCCGGTTTCAGGCTTTTCATTAGCGTGCTAGATCCACGCTACAAAGTAGAACGCATCTCACAGCTACGGTGATTCCCTCCATATACAATAATGTAAAGGAGAAAGTTACTGAAGGTCTGAGCTAGGGATGGGCATTTTTCCAAAATATTGTATTCGAATATTTGGGCTCATAAAAAACGAATATTCGTTTATTTAAATTAGGAATTACGTTATTTTGAGCAAATAAGAAAGACTATTTTTTTTATTCATCAAGTTGTCAACATTTCTGAACAAATTTAGGATTAGATAATAGCTATATATACAACAAGCTTACATTATATCTTACAGTTTTCATTCAGTTCAAAATATTAAACAATATATGTACCTAAATGTGTAAAAATATAGGCTTAAAGAACAAAAGCATAAGCTCAAGCAGCGCGAGCGGGGATAAAAAACACTAATAAAGCGGAGCACGCCAGTTATCGTGCAGTTTGTCCATATCAGAATATATTAGTGGATACAATATGTAACTTATATTGTTTCACATTTTCATGTTGAGAAAAACAATGTGGATGATGTTATTCTCAGGTGAGAAAACGTTCCCGCTGACAGATGTTGCAGAGACACAAAGATAACGTTGTTAAGTGAAGTTTCACTTTGTGTTTTCTGTTTTTAAACCCTTGACTAAACTTAATCCTCAAAAACGTAACTTTTGCTATCATACACGTTATCTCGCTCTCGCTCTCGGGGTAAAGCTGCGCTGACCTGCACTCGGGAATGCAGTCATGGACAGCTGTCTTTCCTCATTCGACTGGAGTTCAGATTTCATGTGATTTCTCGTTGTGTTCGTGATCATTAATTCATTTTATCAAAAGTAACTCCATTTTGTAAAATCGTTTTAAATTTTCATTGTTAGTAATTCCAAACATCGCGAAGCAGACGACGACATTATGATCAAATGCACTCAACTTATTAACACACTCCACAGCGCCACCCAGTGGATTTAGTTATAACTGCGGGTTTTGGACGGATTTATCATGGACTCACTGCATTTACGGCCAGCAAAGTAACAGTAAAATTCGAATAGTATTTGTATTTTTCGAAATATTCTAATATTCGTGCGCACCCCTAGTCTGAGCAGCGCACATTTAGTTGCCTTGAGTACAGATTGCTGGACCTCCAGAGCAACACCGAGCTTCATGACTGCCACAGCTATTTTAGCAATATTTTAGCAGTTCTCTTACCATATTCCTCTTGAAACTGCAAAATTGTTACAGTTGTCTTGTCTTGTTCTATTATAAAATGTTTTAATGTTTTTGACAACTCAAAGAGCAGCTCTAAACAGCATATCCGTCTTTAGGAAGAACATGAAATAATGAAAAAATACAGTCATCATTCTCAGGGGATAAAAATCAGTGTGATATATGTTCAACTTAATAGTTCAGAGGAGACTATGGACATGGCTGTTTTATTGTCTTTGTTTGTTTTGTCGTGAATATGAATGTCGTCTTCTGTGAAGAAGGACTGCACTTACAAAAGAGAAACTAGATGGCAGGTTACTTATGTTTTCAATTGACTGAAGATATAAGTTATTGTTACATTATGTTGTTAATATTTTTTTTTAAATTTGACAATGTAGTGTGGTACAATGCGAACAAAGGTCAGATATTATATTGCATAAAAGTCTAGTCTAAAAATGGCATAGCACCAGTGCTTTTAAAAAAAAAAATGTAAAAATTGAGAATCGAACCGTGACCTTAGAATCGAAAATGTAATCGAATCGAGGATTTGGAGAACCGTGACACTCCTATCAGTCACGCCACATTAAAGCGTCATTTATGGTTTAAATTTGGTGATAAAATGGACAGAATACTTAATATATTCGTGTGGGAATTTGGATATATATGTATATTTTCCAGCAAAAATAACATTTTGGCCATGTCCCCCACCTCTAGAGTGGGAGTCATGATGGACCCCTGGGAAATGAAGGTGAAACCTGGCGTACAGTACAGCAGATCCTGATTAATTATAGACTAGTGCTAACTAGAGGGAGTGTGGTCGCGCCGTAGGAAGAGTCGAGGCCGGTGTCATGCTGATGGAAACGTCACATGGAACCAGGGGAAAAACCTCGGACCACACCCCAAAATCTGCCGGGAATCATCAGAAAGGCAATGCTATTCCTGGAGATCTAATTATCGCCACGTCAAGTTTTATTGGGAACATGCACACTCATAATAACACATAATTCCAAACAGATCTGACGGATACTAAATGCATCCTGGAACTAGATGAACGAACATCTGCACAAAGATCTCTTATTGGTGCAAGTTTTGTATTGGCTGCACTTATTTTGGTTCAGGTCACATTATATGTCTGCACTGCTCATCTGAAGGCCGTACTGTGACGCGGGAAGGCTGTTAGTTCTCTTTAGTGAGGGAAACAGAGCTCTGTGGTTTTCTGTGAAGTAGTCTGGTGAATTCTGGCTGGATCTGAGCTCACGAGCCTCGTGTGGCTTTGATTAAAGCCGTCGGCCGACTCTTTGAGTGTCGTTCAACGTTTCGTGCTTTGTGGTCGCGGCTTCAGAGAGGACCAATGAGACGCCAAAACTTTACCACAGCGCGCGTGCAGGATCCAAATCATTCAAGAAACCCACTGGGCCATCGCCATACCCCACTGCAACCCATGTCTTATTTTCCTCCCGTCTGTCATCCTTTCGGGTCTCTGCACCCCTGGCACTGGATTCATGGAAGAGAACAACTCCAGATCTGCTGTAATGGAAACTCTTTAACTTAGTAGAAAGATAAATGTATATAATTTAACACCAAGCTTCAAATGCGAGTATAAAACGGTGTCAATTGCCAGTTGGCTGAGACATTTTTAATGTGTGAATACTGAATCGAGCTCTCCTGCACTTCAACAGACACATTCAAACAAAGGTATGACAAAATGCCCATCTTTGGCAAGTATCCTTGTAAACATAGTCAGTTATGCCTTAACCGAACGTAAACAAAACGCATGTGTATCAGTGTATTGGATCTGCGCTGCTCTTAAAGTGACAGTAGCCTAATTTTCCTCCTGCTCGCTGTGTTTTTCATGTTAATCAAACAACTAAGGACAATCACTCACTGCACTAGACTGAATCATTTTTGTAACTATAATAAGGATTAATATATTTATATTTTATAAATGTAAAATATTTATGGCTGATAAATTTCCTCAAGTCACCAGCCATTGACAGGTGTGGCAAAACGTTAGTTTTAGGCCCTATATATATATTTATATATTGTCACGGTTGGGAAACCTCCAAAAACACTACTTTTGGAAATGTAAAAAATATGTATTAATACATATTACATAATAATGTAATAAAAAAATAAACACTATCTTAAATAAATCAACAGTTGTCATTATATTATTAACATTTGACCAAACTCAAGCTCAAATGAGTTTTTAAACCACCCAATGTCTGAGACTTTGTGTTTTGTCCGTCATTAGAACGGTGGATCACGTTATGTTTTCATCATCTCACAGGTTGTAAAGTTTACTACAGTACAGTACAGTATGTGGCCGCTCATTTGGCTGAAATCTGCTGTTATTAAAGAGGAAGTGCTTCACACAGGCTGTTTAACACAGTATTGGCTGTGACTCGATGACAGATGCTAGACTAAGACACTCTTCTGCGCTCCTCAAACACATAAAACATTAGTCTTTATATATATAGTGTTTGTAGAGAAGAGAAAACGCTGTACTTCATTTACCATTGCATTGCAAACAAGCAGAGACGCTCCAAACTGTGTGCGACCGACAGTTTGAGAGAGTTATGACGTTTAGTCACGCTAATACTTTTCATTGCTTTGCAAAACCCACAGAGGCTGAACAATAGTAGTGATTTATGGGGAAAAATTAAAAATGGATTCTGCCCGACTCTGATGATATACTGTGTGTTTTATGTTCCAGCAGGTAAAACTGCTACGCCTCATCACTACAGAAACAGCAGACACACAGAGGAATCATTCACGCCTGGAGCACTAACGCTGTGGCACGAGTGTAATCCTGAAGGCTAGGGGTTTGTTTTAATCCATAATATCCTTTAAACTTGAGCCACACTTATGGGATTAGTTAGTTGTTGATATTGGATTTATTGTTTTAATAGACTTCTTAACATCTCTAAATACACACTGACAGCACTAAAAAAATCATTTCATATGTTGCATAATATATATGTTATGCAATAAAGTTCTTCTAAGTAACCAGAGATCAGATAACACTTAAATCTGCATTCAATGCGGCCAGTTCATTTGCATCTCTTCACACTGTATTATGATGATCAAGTGCACGAGGCGTTTTACATTTGCCCTCAGCACCGAATCACAACACAGCCTTCCTTCTCAGACTGATGGTTTGTTTTTGCTGTACTGAGCATGCTCAGGAATCACCGGCATAGGCCTGCCACGCTGCATACTGATGAACAGAATACCTACAGTACACACACAGCAACAACATGCCCTCCCTGTCACAGCACAGATAAACAGGCTTGTGCAGGATCCCACATGCTTGCAGTCGCCATGGCGACGCAGACAAATTGAGCCCTGCAGTGTGCGGAGAGGCAGCGCAGACCATGCGCACGCACAGCATTCGGCACAAAGACACCCAGCCGAAAGGTTAATGAGGTCCACTAGCAGACATCACAGCATCTTAGCAGCGCTCTGCCTCAACACGCTTGTTTTGGCCTGAAATATTGATGAATATGAGGACATTTGTGTGTGGTAGTGCATATGGTAGCTGTGCATGAACGTTAATCTCTCAAAAATGCTATAAAGACGCTATGTTGTCATGCCTGGGCTAGTTTAGACACGCAGCGTCTCGTTCTATATCGGCCGTGAGCTTTGAAACACTGTAGGCGAGCACACGCTACATACATCCAATAATATACAGGTTTGATTGGTAAAAATCATTTATATAATCACACACACACCAACAATTTATATTCTATATCTAATATTATTATCCATCTGTGTGTGTGTGTGTACAATATGTAATATACACCGATCAGGCATAACATGTGAATAACAGTGATCTCTTCATCACGGCTCCTGTTAGTGGGTGGGATATATTAGGCAGCAAGTGAACATTTTGTTCTCAAAGTTGATGTGTTAGAAGCAGGAAAAATGGGCAAGCGTAAGGATTTGAGTGAGTTTGACAAGGGCCAAATTGTGATGGCTAGACGACTGGGTCAGAGCATCTCCAAAACTGCAGCTCTTGTGGGGTGTTCCCGGTCTGCAGTGGTCAGGATCTATCAAAAGTGCTCCAAGGAAGGAACAGTGGAGAACCGGCCACAGGGTCATGGGCGGCCCAGGCTCATTGATGCACGTGAGGAGAGAAGGCTGGCCCGTGTGGTCCGATCAAACAGAGCATCAGAACTGGACCACGGAGCAATGGGAGAAGGTGGCCTGGTCTGATGAATCACGTGGATGGCCGGGTGTGTGTGCGTGGCTTACCTGGGGAACACATGGCCCCAGGATGCACTATGGGAAGAAGGCGAGCCGGCGGAGGCAGTGTGATGCTTTGGGCAATGTTCTGCTGGGAAACCTTGGGTCCTGCCATCCATGTGGATGTTACTTTGACACATCCCACCTACCTAAGCATTGTTGCAGACCATGTACAGCCTTTCATGGAAACGGTATTCCCTGGTGGCTGTGGCTCTTCCAGCAGGATAATGCTCCTGACACAAAGCACAAATGCTTCAGGAATGGTTTGAGGAGCACAACAACGAGTTTGAGGTGTTGACTTGACCTCCAAATTCCCCAGATCTCAATCCAATCGAACATCTGTGGGATATGCTGAACAAACAAGTCCGATCCATGGAAAATTAAATATTTGTTTTGTTTAATGGCATATATTACTAGGCCAGTTTCACTGATACTGATGTCTCTATTAAGTTATTTCTTTCTCAATTTTAGCCATTAATTATAGCCATTCAACAAATTGACAGCTATAATTTTTTACATTTAATAGGCTTTAAAAAAGATAACTTTTAATTTAAGTTAACTTGTAAATATTCACATAAACCCACAGTAATAAATGTCACATTCAGCAGTGCTTTTAATATATCAGGGCTCAAAGCTGAGTGTTTTTCTGCTGGTCCAGTCGGGCCGGTTCAGGTGTTCGCTGTGGTTGACCCCTGTAACCTTGTAAACAGTGCTTTCAGATGTTCAGGTTGGTCTAACAGAGAGGCTAAATATACAGGAATTTAATAATCCAACACAGCGCAGTCTTCACTGCATAAATCATACATTAAATTGATCCTTATTAAAGCAGTGATTTTCTCTTTGTCTTTTGTTCTTTGATTGACAGCTGTAGGTTTATTAGGCTGCTGTCACTTTAAGATCTGACACGCATCCCATTTTCTCACAACTCTACATTCATATGACAGTGTTTAACTCGTTTAAGACTGTGCTTTTGAGGATGCGCGCCGGTACAGATTTAAGTTATTATTTTTTAAGTTATAACTTAACGCGCTTGAATGATTTAATAGCAGTTGAGTAAATGATAGCCTGATTATATAATGTAACGTAGCCAAAGGATGACAGAAAAAAAAATTATGTTGGGTTAATTGTGTTAAATATTTTGAACACATAAAACTGAAGAAGAATAAATATTAGTGCGTGAATTTTGACAGCCCTAATATATATTATTAGTGGTGTTTTCTCAGGCAAGAATCACTATTACTACTTAATATTAGGAATTTTAAAAAAGTTAGAACAACAGAAGTGTGTTGTTACTTTACAGCAACACACAGCAAGTTTAAAGACGGCTCGTGTCTGATCTAAAACCAGTTCTAGAATGCGTGTTTCCTGTCTATTCAGCAGTAAAAGCTGAATATAATTAGGTGTCACTTTTATATAATCAGGTGTCACTGTACACACAGTTTGCATAATGCCCGTAGATGCCCTACCGGTGGGAAATCACAATAGTTAGCAGGATCGAATTATAGTTGTAAACTTTGCCTTATAAGGGGTGTTTCAAACGTGTTTACGTTTCATTGCGTGTCTCCATCAAGGTGTCTGGATAAAGATAGTACTGCACCTTTTCAATGCCATCATTTAAAATATCTTTGAACTATGAAGAAATTAGCAAGACTAATCATGGTTGAACGTTACCCCAAGTATTAAACTTTGTTTATGCTACAGACATGAATGCAACCTCAAACGATCAGAATCTGTACCTGGTGCATGATAAAAATGGGTGGAAAAATCCGACAGAGACCAGAATATCACAGAATCTTGAAGGTGGACAATTTTCACATTAGACAGTTCAGAACTCCCATTTAACCATCTAGCAACCACTTAAACGTCCCACAACCCCCTAGCAACCAGCCAGAACTCCCTAGCAACCAACTAGAACTCCCCAGCAACACCCTAGCAACCACCCAAAATTCCAAGCAACTGTCTTGCAGCAAACCAAAACTCCCAGGTAACCACCTACTATAGCAACACTCAAATACTCCCTAACAACCACCCAGAACATTCTAGCAATCACATAGCAACACCCTGGCAACAATCCACAACACCCCAGCTTCAAAGCAGGCCAACATCCCTCACATGTTCTTCAGCAAATCAAAAATTTGTGGAATGACTATTCAATGCACCAAAATCCAGACAACATTTACATGAAAACAAACATTATATCACCTAGATCCAATGTGGAATATAACTCATGACCTTCAGTAGCCCTCGTCTTAGACCCGCACCAAACACATGAATCAAAACAAGACCTCTCTCCCATATTTCTCCAGCTTTGGTGGAGACTGCATTAAAAGATGCAGTCATCAGCAATGCCAAACATGATCCCCAGCAATCTGACCTCCCTCCCACAAGAATAGACCCACGATTCCAATGACAATGATGCTTCAGTCTGACTAAAGGTCTAATCCGACGAGTCCAGCATGGGAGCACGCACGCATGCATAAACAGACCACGCAGGACGCAGTCGTTATACTCACATAGT
This sequence comes from Gobiocypris rarus, assembly GCA_023029165.1. Lineage (NCBI taxonomy): Eukaryota > Metazoa > Chordata > Actinopteri > Cypriniformes > Gobionidae > Gobiocypris > Gobiocypris rarus. Next base: position 27,041,114 of record CM040922.1, on the reverse strand, counting down.
GGAGCAACAAGCATTTGGACGTTGTTTGGCATGATGGACATCCCTTCAGCAGCCTGACTCACAATCCTGCACGTACATGACTTGTGTGTGTATCTCCCTGAAATTGCACCCCCCCCGGGGCAGCCATCTTGGCTCTACGCTACCTGATAACGTCTCCCGTCTGTGAGCCAACAGCCCTGCCAAATCGCACCAATTACCTGAGCTCCCCTGGGTGGCAGTAATGACATTAAGTCAAGGGAAGCCCTTCTTTCTTAGCCGTAAACTCCCGAGTGGAAAACACCATGTGTTAGGTGGTAAGTTTAACGGTGACTCACCTTGTTGGAGGCCATCTCGCTGACGGAGTGTCGGGTCTGCAGGGTCTCCAGCTGGTCCAGGCACCAGTCCAGCTCCTCCAGGGTCTCGGTGGCCAGCTTCTGGTAGGCCTCCTCTGGAGGGAGACAGGGAAGGGGGTGATCAGTTTTGAGGCGTTTGACCGGGCTAGCCGAGGCTTCCCGGACATCGTCCACATCGTAGACAGCCATGCTGGGATGTCCACATGGGTGACTCTTCATGCTGTGCTGAAAAGATCAGGGCTAAAGGATCAAATGCGAGCTGCCCTCTAAAAACTCCCGATCCGGTTGACGCAATAAAACGGAGTCACACCGCTGTCAGTCCAGCCGTGCAGGGCTCCTGGTGTAGAGCGCACAAGAGCCCCATGCTCCTAGAAAACAGAACACACACATATACAAGCACAGAGAATCCCTTTTCAGTCTGCTTCTACTGATTCCCAGCGAGCTGCCATAACATGTCCTCACGGATTATAATCAGTCTCCTCCACAGGTCCATGAACTTCAGAGGACGTCTTTAAACTGACGTCTCACGACAAAAGAGAGAAAATGCAAAGGGTCCCCCCTCAGCACCTCCCACCGGCTTTCAAAGCACCCTTAGTCAGAGATCCAGAAGCAACGGTCGTTCCTGGAGAGCGATATCCACAGCCGTGAAAAAAAGAAAAAAAAACCCTTGCACAAGCGACACAGTGAGAGAGCGGCGCAGCACCTCAGCTACACAGACATGACATAGGAGGCATTGCTTTACACAAACATGAGCGGCTTCCTGTGAAACCACAAACCTACAGAGCTGGAGAGCACGACGCAGAGAGAGACGCAAGATGTGGACCGGAGCGCCGGAGCAGGAGACGAGCGTCCCTGCAGAAACAGCCCGGATCGCTGTTACAAATGTGTTTAAAAATGCATGCAGTTCTGTCTTATACATGACACGGCTCAGGGCTAGAGTTTCACAACATCTGATCAAATTAACCACAACATGTGCATAAAAACATGTATATTAATGTATAATATATTTCATTTAAATGTGTCAAGTGCTGGTCAAAAGTTTGGAAACATTACTATTTTACTCTTATGCTTATCAAGCCTGCATTCATTTGTTAAAAAAATACTGAAAAAACTGTAATACTGTGAAATATTATAACAATTTAAAATAAGGTTTTTCAATTTTAATATACTTTAAAATATAATTTATTTCTGTGATCAAAGCTGAATTTTCAGCATCATTACTCCAGTCTTCAGTGTCACATGATCCTTCAGAAATCACTCTAGCCTGAACGTTATCACTGACACAATATTTTATCTTATTTTATCTTTTACTTGATTACTTATAATTCTATGTTGAGTACTTTTTATTCTATTCTATTTTTAATTTCCTCCTTGTGTTTCTATAACTGTTATTTGCACTGTCTATGGAGCGGACCAGTTTACATTTCACTGCCAGTTATATATTCTGTATATAATTGTGTATGTGACAAATAAAACTCTTGAATCTTGAACCAAATAGATGGGGTAAACAATAGATTCATGTAAAAATAAAAAAGCATTATAAATAAGTAATCATGTCTAATAATTTTTTGGTTGTAAAAATGATCTATATAAGGCTGATACTATAAACAGATTTTAAAATAATATTCTTTTATCTCTTTTAATTCCATGTTTCAAAAGTATGAAACAATTATTCTTTTTATACAGTAAATTATTATATAAGCAAGTGCACAAAAAACATTTAAGCTGTTTTTTTGTTTTTAAGATTTACACATTTCAATTAATAGTAAATTTCCATCAAACTGTCTGAATAATTAAATAATCCTTAATCAATAATAAAAATTAAAATAAGTAAGGATAATTCAATTTGATGGTATTTTACTATTTATTGAAATGCGTAAATCTTAAAAATAAAAAAAGGCTTACTTTTTTTGTGTGTGCATTATTACATGTATTTTTTTAATAACAATATTGGTCATTATGGTCAATTCAAAAATTCTCGGTAATCAGTCATATTGTGCCAATAGACACCTTTATATATAATACATAGATATATAGTAGATACATCTCTAAAGCAAAAGCAGCCGTAAACAAACGGAGTAACCGTGCAGCGAACGATCACATCCACAGGAGCGATTAGCATCAGACTGGGGGAAGATGGGAGAGGTCGCTTTCCTCGGGACAGACAGATTGCTTGAGATAGCGACTGCTCTTTCATGTCCCAGAATGCTCCTGGGAGGCTGTTTACTTTACCAGCGCAGACAACCCGACATTCACTGTGATGCTCAAAGATTACGTGACAGTCAATCTGCGCAGATTACGCCGGAAAATTAATCCTCGTTATGGGACTGATGCAGTCGCCGATGCGTTCAGGGCCAGATTTCAGTTTTTCTCTCATAATCCTGGATTATGTCAAGGTGGTGCAGTTTAAAACCTGGACCTGCATCACAGGACGTGCATACGTTCATACCGTACCGATGATGAACAATAACCCATACTGGTGTGTATTGAGTTACACAGGGCCGTGCTAAAGTTACAAGAAAATCTTTCATCAAAACAAGCATGCTTACGCGTGACACACTCACAACACATGCTTCAGTCACAGGGTCGGGTGCTATTGTTACAGGGCAACCTTTAGAGAAACACACTGTGTGTGTGAGGTTTGCCCGACCGCGCGCACGGGTCAGCAGCAGCCTCAAGGGCCTGGGGGCGAACGCAGCAGGGTCACCCACTAGCCTCATAAAAAGGAGCAAATGCAAGTTTAAAAAGGAAAAATAGGGGAAAGGATCACATCATGTGTGGCATTCTCTCCGCCCCAACCCCCCATATCTTCAGCCCGCTTCTCAAGCGTCTGTCCAATAACTCTGAGCCGAATTCAAGAGCAGGGGTGCACTGTCCTTGCTGACAACATCTCCTCTGACGTCAATGGCATTCTTCTTGTGTTGAGTGCGACACCAGCGGCCGGCCCCTCAGAAGCTGCTGTGACTGAGAGCGGGACAGGGCTGCCGGAAAACTCCGGACTGGATTACACAACACACTGCACTGCACGCCAGACACCACATACAAAAGGATATGTGTTTCAAAGAAACAAATTCGGGGAGTAAAACTTTTGTATAAAATCTTTCTGAACTACTGAATATGGTCATCTAATCAAAGACTGCTGATGGTGCCGAGATCTAGACGTGACCATGCTTGTTCTATTATTGGTCCAAAATTGTGGAAGTTTCTTCTTCTTCCATTAAGATTAATATCCACAGAGTCTGAATTTAAATCTAAGTTGAAAACCTACTTTTACTCTCAGGCTTACAACTGTATTTGATTTTTATTTTATATATATATATTGATTTTAAAGATTAAAATTAGTGATTCTGATGTAAACTCATTTTATTATTGCATTATTATATTTATGTATTGATCCTCTTGTACAGCACAATGGCCAACTACTGTTGTATTTATTGTGCTATATAAATACAATTTTGATTGATTTGATTGATTGTTTTTTGTACCTAAAATCAAAAGAAAAATATACAATTTAGTTTTAGGTCAATCAAAACAGTTGCCAATTATCAGAATCCTACTTTATCGGCATTTATATATATATATATATATATATGGGCAAAAGTGAAGTCCGGAAGGGATTTCTGTCTTTTATGACCCTAAAAGTTCCAACAAAATATGTATATATTATAAATATTTTAAATATGAGGGGAGAACAAAACACTAAACTTGGTTATGGTTTTTATCTGACACAATTATTTGGGAAAATAGGCAAACTACAGCTACAGGTTTTATTTTACTATGTAATAAAAAATGCATAGAGAAACCGAAGGCTCACATTGATTACGTTTACAGTGCACCGATACTGCAATGATTTCTGATAATCGCAGTAAGATGACATGAGCAGAACTGCTAACTTTTCATTATTCTGATTGTTTGCTAATAAGTACGGTTATCCCACAGGCATACAGGCATACAGTATGCATGCTACCAGCCATTGTTTTAATCACTCACATCAAATCCAACATACATTTTTATGGACGTACTGGATATTATCCGGCGCAGTGATGAACATCGCAATGCCAGGTTTGCCTGCTTTCGTCATCTGGAGGAAGATTTGTGTTTTGTGCAGCGAGTTCATTCATGTGAACAACACACAGCATCCGTGTAGAGCTCATGCACACTCCGGTCAGAGCAGTAATAATGCGATAAAGGTGTTTATATGCTTGTTTATTGCGATTAAAATCAGCTTACGCCATATAGTTTAATGTGACTATGGTTATTACTCATCCATTGCATTAGCTTGATGGAATTATTGTGTCTACATGAGGTAAAGTTTAATCATAATATTGCCAAAATCCCATTATAACCGTATTATGAGGAAGCAAACGTGCTCATTGACTACAACATAATCAGTTATTGATATTTTGTTGGTTCGTTTTTGCACGTGTTCATAATTTCTTTGTATGTCAGTCTGGCTAAAAATATGTTGCACACTTAGTCACGTTTCATTGCTTTATTATCGTAAATAAAAAAATCCGACTTCACTATGCAATATAATTATATTTAAATAAAGGGTACATACACATGCATACATACACATTTTAAAAGTTGAAGAGGACAATATTGATGATGATGATGATGATAATAAAGGGTGATGACAACTTTCCTAGGCCGGGAAATATATATATATTTCCCCCCAAAGTGACACAAGAAATTTGTGTTACAAAATGTTTCAATTCCAAATAAAAGCTGTTTTTTTTTTACTAGTATTATAATCCTGAAAAAACTATATGTAAGCATAAAGTAAACCCACATTTACTGATAATGACACCAACCACCTGCTCCAAACCTTCATCTATTGTGCTGCCAAACGATTCTATATTCAAATGGCTGTGGTAAACACCTGACCCATATAATTCCTCAAACAGGTCAGAGATGTGTGCGGCTCTTCAGATAAATCACTCAGAGCCAGCACCTGCCCAGCGGTTTCTGGGAAACCCTTAATGTCAGCCGTCAGTGGGTCAGCAGTCTAGAAATACACAAGGCTCTCCAGTGATCGTGGGAAACAGAAGCCTCGGGCTGACGCAGACACCTTCAGATCACCTCACACCACATTCACAGCGGCGCCGGGGCTGAAACCAGGCATTCTCATGAGATCACCGCGTCATCCTCGCATGCTTATGCCAGCCGACGTCAGGTTGCCTTGCAACCATTGCCGGATCATTAGAAAGCAAGGGGTGGCCAGACATACAAGCATAGAATAATGGTCAACTACGACTCTGATTCTGGGGCTTCTCAAATGCACATGTGTTGATGTGAGTTGTGTACGTTTATGATCAGACATCTGCGGGGAGCATCTTGACTGACGGACGGGTCTTGCGCTGGCACGTGTGTTCCCACACTGGAAGCACGTCTCTGGCCAAGCGTGAAAGTGAGATGGCGTGTTTATGCGAGTGTCGTGTCAGTTTTGATGGGCTGCCAGCTGCGCCACGTCTAATAATATCAGCTTTGAACCGGGTGAAAGATTCACCAATGTCAGAGCAGGTTATGTTTACTTCTTTACAAAGATCAGACCTACACTACTGGTTAAAGGTTTGTAATGAATAAGAGTTTTCATGTTTTTGAAAGTGTCTTTCCTGCTCAACAAAGCTGCATTTACAGCAAAAACTGTGAAACTTATTAGAATGTAAAGTAACTGTTTTCTATGTGAATATATACTAAAGTGTAATTTATGGCAGCGGCTATTTACACTCAGTGAAAATAGCATATTTTCTGAGCGATAGATGATATTTACACTAAGTGCAAATAGCTGTAGATGCTATTTACTAAGTTGATATATTCAACACCATATAAAGGTAGCAGTTCTTTGCAATATGTGTAAATAGTAATTACATTTAATTTATACTTTTTGACAGATACATACTAAATACCTCAGTGTTGTTGTACATTAAAAGGACGCCATAATAACATTGAGTGTAAATGATTATATTCATTACAATTATTAAATGGATTCTGCCTGAATGGGACAATAAAAGCCCTCCCAAACCCTAACCTTACCCAATAAAGGCTTTTATGATTATTAAACATTACATTAGGCACTTTATTTCCACATTTAGAACATTTTCTTATTTTTTATTGAAAGTAAATGCATTTCTGGTGTGATTTGTGATGAAAAGAGAGATAAGAACAAACTCTGCACAAGGCGGATTCGAACCCATTCAATCGCATCAAAATCATGATGCTTAAGTCATACGCTTTACTGAGTGCACCAGTGAGGATGTTGAAATCTGAGCGCTTTTTTAAATCTTGTTTGGCCCAACCAGGCATTGGTAGGCGGAGCTAGTGCGAATAACACTTGCCAACAAGGCACGCTATTTGCACTTAGTGTGAATAGACACTCCGGTAATTTATTCCTGTGATCGAAGCTGAATTCATCATCATTACTTCAATCTTCAGTTGGTGTGTTTACATGGAGCACTGTAATCGGTTTAAAAGTCCAATCCGAATGAAAATGCTCCATATAAACACCTCAATCTGAATCAAAATGCCCAAACCGAATGAAACTGTAATGGGTTTGAGAGGGGTGGGATAAACCTTTTCATGAACCGATCAGACGCCCTGACCCGATTACTGTGAGTGATATACAGCGCACGCCGCGCTCACACCAGTGTGGCTAGTGTATATTTCAAAATAAATCTAATTATTAAACTAAATTAACCATATAGACCAAATTACTGATCTAAAGCCCACACTGTCACTGTATGATAATCGAAATATATTCTGTTGCATTATTTTTCTGTGAAGCTGCTTTGAAACAATCTGCATTGTTAAAAGCGCTATATAAATACAGTTGACTTGACTTGACACCAGGATATAATGCTCACGTTCATTTCTCTGAGGCGTTCAACTTTTTATTTCGTAACGAGTTGGAATAATGACCCATCTCATCTTGACAGCGTTTGTCCCAGGCATTTTTTACTTCAACTGCGCCTTTTTCTGAGATGATCCTTACACTTTATAACAAATAAGCAGATTTTATAAAGTCACGATGGCCGTTGAGAGTTGCTATGGCAACCGGGAACACATTCCAGCGTCGATATTTCTGATGCGGCAGACAAACTGAGTGCGCATGTCACAAAATGATTGCGATTGGGAGCGTCAGCACATGCACACACCGGATCGGGTCAGATAGTGTCTCATGTGAACATTCACTGAATCTGTTCAATGTCACATGATCCTTCAGAAATCATTCTGATATGATGATTTGATGCTCAGTTATTATTATTGCTCAATTCATTATAATGATTCTTAGTATTATCATCAATTTTGAATCTAGATATTTTTAAAGGAAAAGCATGATGCATTTTATTTTTCAGGCTTTTTTGCTCAATAGAAAGATCAAAAGAACAGCATTTATTTGCAATAGCTGCTTTTGCAACATTATGATCTTTACTGTCAATTTTGATCAATTTAAACATACCCCAAACTTTTGAAAGGTAGTTTATCACGGTTTCCACATAAATATGAAGCAGCACAACTGTTTTCAACATGATAATAATCATAAACGTGTCTTGAGCATCATATGAGAGTGATTTCTGAAGGATCATGTGACACTGAAGACTGGAGTAATGATGATAAATTCAGCTTTGATCACAGGAATAAATCACACTGCACTATATATTCACATAGAAAAGAGTTATTTTAAATGTCATGACATTTCACAATAATAATGTTTTAATAAATGCAGCATTGGTGAGCAGAAGTGCCTTCTTTCCAACAAAAAAAATATTTAATTGTAATAATTCCAAACTTTTGACCAGTAGTGTTTGTGTGCTTGACAAGCATCTCATTTCAAAAGTTTTGGTATTTAATAGGTAGTTGATCCTCCATAACAGCAATCTTCTGAGACGGCTAGATGTCCATGTTTCCAACAGTAATGTAGAAATGTGCATAGCAAGACTGCAGTGCTTTCTGCATGGATGGAAGGAGGTTTGTCGCTCCCTAGAGGTTTCCGGCTGCTATGACAGCTTTGATCGAGATAACTGAATCTAACCCAACACCAGAGGACCTGAAAACCATACTTGAGCAAAAGTTCAGATTCCTTACAGCGGAAATGACTTCATTACAAGTCACCAATTCCAATACAACTTGAGTAAAAGTCTTAGAGTATCTGATTTTAACAGTACTTAATATTTTACTCGTACTAAATATAGGCTCAACAATGCACTAGCCCTCGACACCCAAGAGACATACCAGTGAAAATAAGAATCTATTGATTTCTAAGATGAGAAATCATGTTTATTTTCTAAAATTGAAATAAAACTGAACACCTCAATACTGCAATAAATCAAGGTCGACACAACAGCCTCTTACAAACTCTCAAGCTCAAGTGCACAAAAAGGCCAGTAGTAAACCAATATCCTTCAAAAAGGTCTCGTCAATATAGCAGATAAATAAAATAATGTTAAGTAAAATTGAAATAGTCAAAGCCTTCTTGCAGTGGATGAACTCATCTCATAAATCAAACACTTGTGATTCATCAACTCCCTTCTAATGCACTCGCATTCATGTAAAGAAGCCTTGCTGACTTATCTGGCTATCACCAGACCGAGCTCAATGTAAGATTGATCACTGGTCTGGGGAGTCTGCTCTGTTTTTTCTCCTGCACAAGAGGCGTGATCAACGGGCGTAGTTCACATGACTCTGTACACAATTGGATAGTCCTTCAACCAATCAGATCACAAGAGGCGCGAACAATGGGCAACGACCCATCGCTTCTAGATGCGTCATCGTGTTAAACCCACCAATAGCGCGCCAGGTGGATAAGCCGGTCTGTGATTGGTGTAACAGAAGCAGAAGAAATGAATGTACAGGTTTCCAGACTGAGCTGCAGGGCGAAATCAAATCACAGGCAGTTCTTGTTGACATGTTTGAGTGAGTAAAGGGAAACACAATAGATATAGCACCTTCAATGCATTAGATGGTGATATCGCTTATTTATAGCAGAAACAAACGGCTGCAGAAAAAGTTAGGTGCCATGCAAAATGTAATGTGTAAGTGCATTACTCAACACAAATGTATTAGAGTAAAAATTAAATGTACTTGTTCAAAAATGTAACCAAGTACAGAGTAAAAGTTGCTAATATCTTTGATACAAAGTAGCCAAAAAGACACATAAGTACAGTAACTAATTACATTTACTCAAATACTTTACACCACTGAACACAACCGACAGGAGAACACAACCGACAGGAGCGAATGCAATTGAGACTTTTTTTTTCTCAGATGCTTCACCCCAGTTTACTGAAAGATATCTCAAACTGTGCTCAAACACTAAAGTCTCCAATCAGAAATTTCAATATCAAATGCTCAATATTAATAAATCACACACTGGAAAATACACAGTTTAGACGTATATTCGTTTGGTTAACAGGTTTAAAATCAAAGTTAAATTTGACTTAAAGGGTCATGGAAACCATGGGCGTCGAAAGCAAAAAAAATGTGGGTGGGTCCTCTCCCAGAAAATGTTTTACTGGAGTAGATGCCATTTACTTTAAGCACAAATATAGTCTTGTTTACAAAACGTCTGGTTGGGACACACGAACATTATTTAATGTTGGGATGTCTACATTAATCCGGATAGATTTGTGATAGATTCGCCAAATGTAACTTTCTGCGTATGCGTAACACATCATAAAAGCTCACTCAGATGATATAAAATGATCCTGCCAGAAGAATGAATGTCTATCACATTCACTGATGCGTCCAGGTCGCACTCGGTCAACCATTAGGCTATTGTTTGGTCTTAAACGCAACTCCACTCGCGTTTTGCTTCAGCTTTCTGTCATCCTTGCAGGACTGTGATATAAAGTTAGCAAAATTACATTTAGTACAATATGCGTCACATGACTAAACATGCGTCATCGTTTTCAAATAAGTGTTTATCAGTTAGGGGTAGGTAAACAGACATGCGCTGAATTAGAGACGATAAAAGTGAGTGGGTCCAATATCATTGGTCTTATAAAGTGGATGGGTCTTGTCCCGCCCACATACAATGGTTCCGAAGCCCATGCATGAATCCCTAAACTAGGGTGTTAAACATCATAGAAGACAATTGCTGCATCCCAATTCGCCTGCTTATACTACGCCCTTTTGTGAAGAAAAAGTGCATACTTTTGAGTGTGCAGCAAAAGAGTAGATGAGCTTTGGGACTACTATCACGTCACACAATTGTGTCTTTGCTCTCCGTCCTTTGCATCCCGTCACCAAAAACTGGCCTGTCAATCAACTTGTCACAGTTAAAATCCTCCACATTTCATATCCTACCGTATCAGAGAGAAATGCAGTAGCGCGTTGATCTGCAGTCCCAGGTCTTTCATGCGGAGACTCATATTAATGCATATTGATGCATAAAAAGTTAATGGCCAAATGCATCTTTATAAAAGTCCACATTGTTATTGCAGATGAAATATAACATACATCAGGTTAAACTGATTATTAGTCACTTAACCATTTATCTAAACATATCTGCCATGTTTTGTAGTTTTTAACACTTTTTACTCGTGTTTGTAGTTCTGAACCAAATCCTCCTCCAAAGCACAATGGGTTGTGGGCAATATTGGCCTGCACGGATCCACACTTCAAAAAACTACCGGAAATAGTAGACCATCCGGGGACTTTTGACCTACTCTTTTCAACATACTATGCTTCGGGACACACTTATTATAATGTCACTTCAAATCCTGGTTCCGTATAGATAGTATGGACATTGGGACGCAGGGAATGTTACCATTCATTATTTTAACTGTAGAAGAAAACAAGATAATTTAAAGCTTTTTCTGGGTTTAAATTTGTCTTCTTGTGCTATATCTCGTACTATAGTATATCGATGACTCATTAGTGTCTCATAATTATTCATGAGACGGCATGTCGTTATCCAATTAGAAGACGCATCGCTTAATTATTCATGACAACACACATAGATTTTCTCTTCAAACTGTGAGATGCTAGTCTAGAAATCTAGACGTACCCTAGCGGCAGCAAATCTAATTTGCAGCCAGTGTAGTCTAGCAACTCTCCGTTGGCTTGCGAGCTGGAAAAACCAAACTCTGGTCAGACCAATCACATTGTGTATAGAATCGGTGGGCGGGGCTTAACATAATGACAACAGTTGCCGTGGTTCCGTGTGCTACTTAAAAACAAAGAAGCTGGTGAACGGTGGTCTTTCCAATCGGCTTTGGCTTTGACTCTGGAAGACTTGTTGTTAAGCTTTTCTTTGAGAAAAGAACAAAGAACGGCACTGAAGTCATTCTTAAGAAAGGAAGATGTGTTCGGAGTTTTACCAACCGGATATGGCGAAAGGTTAATCTATCAGCTAGCTCCGCTTCACCTTCTTCGTTGTATTGGTTGGTTGTAGCGCTAACCAATTGCGTGCAGAGGGAATTTGGAAGACAACTGTTTATCCCGCCCCTCGGATTGAGCCCTGCCAATGGTGAGTTCCCAGACCCAACATCTTAATGTGGGTCTGGCTTGTCAGGCAAGTGAGATGCATTAATGGATGAAAAATTGGTGTTTGTAAAAGTTTCTACATCGCACAAGTTCTCTTGTCTTTGACAAAAATGTGATCTGTGAGTGTAACCGTCTTTTCATCTCTTTGACTGATCAAATGGCTTATAAAAATGCTGCAAAACAAGCCTCAAAAGCTGCTGTGTCTTCAGTTTCCCACGCCCACTTACATAGCCGTTTTCAAAACTGTGGTGAGAGCTGACTGGTGCTGATACAGGGGGTTTCATGACCCTTTCAATTCCAGGAATAACCAACCAATAGGGAAACATCTCACCTGTGAAGGAGGCCTTTGTGAGAGGAGGCTGATTACACATGGGGGATCGCCTGTGAAAAGGAAGCAGAAAGCATTATATATGACTAAACATTCTTGCAGTCAAAGTACCAGGTGAGTCTTCTGCTCTTGTTGCATGTCAACAACGGTCCATGACACTTGTAAAACTGTGCAACTGCACTCACTTGTTGGACGTTCGATCTTGCTGGAGGTTGGTTAACGCTGCAAAGTTATTCCGTACCGTCCTCAAACTAGCCAGCACCTTCAAGAGCAGAGCAAAACACAAGAGGTCATTCAGTTTTCCACATTTCACCTTGTACAGTCAGGAACATGCGAGCGTTTGCCCACACATGAGGTTGAAATACTATCAAAAAGTGTTTTGAATATGAAATAGTGTGTAAAGTCAACATGATATATATTTCCTGTCATTTTGTGAAGCATGCATGTTATTCCAAAAACAAATCTTTGTAATCATTTAATAAAAATAATAATTTTCACACTTATATTCATAACCCAATCGGCTTCTGATGGATAAAAGTCCCGTCCTACAATGTTTTTACGTTGAATATCATATAATATGGAAGTAAAAACGGGTTGCAAAAGCGCCTCATGTTGACTTTAACACTGCAGAAGGGCCTGATTGTCTATTCGCTGGATGAGATGGTTCACCGTGAACTGCTTCCTGGGTCACTGACCTGTGCAAACGGCGTAACGATGAGGTCATCTCCATGACTGCAAGAGAACGGACAAAGTCAGGACATCAGCAGCGTCTCACACACACCTCAATTACAAAGCCAAAGAAAACCATGACTGTCTATGATACGCATGTTTATAATGTTGCATGCATTTGTCATAACAAACGAACCACATCCTCAATAAAAGTGCAAATTTTTCCAAATAGGTTCACAAAGACTGCATGATATTGTTGCGTTTAGTCCTTCGGGAGGAATGAGATATGGTTTGTCTGTGTGACAAGAGACAACAAGGCAGGGACACGCTTGCATTAACGCTTTCAGTGCTGGTGAATGTTCACTACCAGTGTGTGGACGACCTTCATCTCCTTCACATCTCACCGTCAGACGGTCAGTTAGCATCTCACATGCTGCTCCGGTCAAACTAGTACAAGATCATCTCACACCAAAAGTCACTTGAAAAGTGTCATTTCCTCTGAATAATATTTAAATGGCATGGAACTTTGATGATTGAACACTAGTGATGATAATTGTGCACAAAGATACAAGACAAAACATGATAGAAAACCAACTGGATGAGATGCATAATAAAAATGATTCAACATCAACATTCCCATCAAGTACTAGGAGATTCAGATGTTCAATTTAGCCTGTCTAGATGAGCATCAGGAAATGCTGTTGAATGAGTGTTCACTAGGTAGGCAGCAGCACATTACGCATGATCCTGTCTCATTTGCAGCAAGTTTTCTTTTACCCGTCTCACTGTCCTGATCTGATGGGGATTTCTGGTGTGAAATATGGTCCTGGTGAAAGTCCTCATTAGCTCTTTAAAGTGTGCATGCACATGCTGGAGATGGTGCAGGTTTGAGTGTCTGTCTGTCCACTTTCCTATCCGTGTTTATCAACTCATAGTGCATTTTTACATAATAAATATGTTGATTTATAAACTAGGGATGCACGATATATCGACCACCATATCGGTATCGGTGCCGATATATGTTCTTTTTAATGTTATCGGCCCGATAAGAAAATGTGTCTGATATATTAAAGCCGATAAATAATGTATTATTTCCTTCAGCTGAGACACTTCAGATGTGCACTGTTCATCGTGATGGGTTTGACTTGCTTTAAATATGATTGGAATCACTTCAGAAAGGAAAACGACTAGTGGCACGGCACAATGTGAGGCCAGGCGCAATGCGAGTGTGTTCTGCTCGTTTCAGCCGGACGCGGTTCTCATGTTCACGTCCAGCTCCTCGTTGTTTAAGCAAAAGTACGGGCGCCCATCTGTCCACCCATGGGCGTCTGGTCTGAACACCAGGTGTGTGTGTGTGTCTGAACACCAGGTGTGTGTGTGTGTGTGTGTGTGAACACCAGTGTGTGTGTGTGTGTGTGTCTGAACACCGGTGTGTGTGTGAGTGTGTGTGTCTGAACACCAGGTGTGTGTGTGTGTGTGTGTGTGTGTGTGTGTGTGTGTGTGTGTGTGTGTTTGTGTGTCGGAACACCAGGTGTGTTCAGGAGCATTGTTGGTGCTATTGTGAGGAACTGAAAATGACTGCGCCACTGACCAACACACTCCTGCTCTAAAGTCAATAGCGCAGTATTTTTTAGTGCATCACATTTTTAAATATTAAAAATAAAAGGATTGCAATGTAAAAGATTATTATTGAGTACATAAAGACAAAAATGCCTACATGTCATTATGGATAGTTACTGCATGTCTCAGAATGACCTATTTGCAGTAATGACGAATTATTTGACCAATCGTGGCGAAACACATATATATTTAAACGGACTCGTCAGGTTGACGTGTCTATAGTCCTCCATGTAAATAGTGAATCCGCCATGGTGCGAGCGCAAGTGGCTTTTAAAGGGAAAGGGAGATGAGACTCTGATTGGTTTATTGCACATTACGCCCAAAACACACCCATGACTCATTAAGAGACTAGGGACTACTCTTTTGAATCATGTGCCTGGTACAGACCGTTTATTCCGTCGTTAAACTAGCAAAAGTGGACTCGGACACGCCCTAAGAGCACAGAGCCATGAGCTTCAGACCATGAGCTCAGATCAGTAAAATAGGGCCCCTAATGCTGAGACTTTTGTTTTTGTAATCAGGCTTTCAAAAATTATATAAAAATTTGGATTTAGATTTATCCGCCAATATATATCGGTTATCGAAGAATTATCGGTTATCGGCCAAAAATGTTCACATTGGTGCATCCCTAATGTGAACTGATGTTCACACTGACAGTGATTACAGTTCCAGTGGTGTACACGTTAGACTTCAGTATGCATCTGTATCTGACCAATGAACCTATACGTACGGAAAGGGGGGGGGGGCACATCATTTCAGTGGCACTTTAGGTAACACTTTATGTGTCCTTGTTATATATGTTACATGTACAAACCATAGTAATAACAGTTAAGTATGCATAATTACATGCAACAACCAAACCCTATCCTACCCTAACCCTATAGACAGTACATGTAGTTAAATAATATTACTCAGACCTTTAATATATAATTACACTGTAACAATGACACCTTAAAATAAAGTGTAACCGCACTTTATTTTACAGTCCTGTTCCCCATGTACATACTATGTACTTCTTACAGTAATTACAATCACTAGGTACTAAACCTGAACCTAAGCTTAACCCCTTATATTACCAGTACTTTTATATGTTACTTTACACTGTAAGTGCACATAATGCCAAGCATAACTAAAAAAATGGGACTTTATTATAGTACTTCCATGACTTTGGATTCCAAGTTTTCCATTAACCATAGGAACCACAGTCAGTAAATCACTGTCAGTGTGGATGGGCGCCCCTTTAATCGGATCACCTGACCTGTAACCGTTCTGCCTTTCTATCATTCAGGCTCATTTGCAGGTTGTAAATGCAGTTAGCGAGCTGCTAGTGGAGAGCAACAACATGCTGTTAGTCTCAGCAGTGGGGGTTACGGCGCGGAGGGGTCGACTCAAGCAGGGGTGTGAGTATGCCAAATCTGTTGGGAGGAGGGAGAGATCGCGTCTGGGTTTCTGAGCACAGAACGAGTCCTCCACAGCAGCACGAAGCACAACGTACCCTCTCTGCCTGTCATCCGGCAGGCTGAAGAAGCGCCCGATTTCACGCGCGGCTCGTGTCCGTTTCAGCATGTGGGTGCTGACGCTCCTGCGGTTCAGCATGATGCTGCGTGTCTGTACGTCCATGTGTGTGCATGTATGCATGGCGGCTACATTTCCACACGCCGTCGGGGAGGAAAAGGTCAGACGTGTGCAGCATATCACGCGCTCCTGTCCAACTGTCGCAAACAGAGCGCGCTAAACATAGCACAAGGCCACGGCTACGGCAGAAGCAACAACCTGCTGCCATAGGAAGATGAAAGTGGCAGGTCAGGTGTGTGAACTCCAGATAACTGTGACTGATGCTGACTCTATTACACAGACTGGAAAACTAACTATTGGCAAAGTGGGCCATTTACGAGCTCTGTGCTCCGTATGCTAAGACTGCCAAACCTTTCAGAAAAACTAAATGGACAGACAGCGGGCCGCCTATCAAAGCCCTGAGTTCAGTGGAAAACACAGACAGAAATTTAATGAATTTTAATATTAGGCTAAAAGTCTAATGCTTGGCCAATGTCTGTCTATTTAAAGTATAGTAAATAAAGTAATTAATTAAAATATCAGTCAAATGCTCATTATTTTTCTAATAGTTTACATTGTTGCAGCACCTGTTTTTACCCTCTGTCTGAACGCTGTTTTAGCGTCTGTCTCTTTAAAACCGCAGTCTGCTCTGATTGGTCAGCTGGCCCCACTCTGTTGTGATTGGTCTAGAGTTGGGTCAGAGATGTAACCATAACCAGTCAGGCCTTATTCAGAGCAGTGCCATGACAGGTATGAAAGCGAGGCTGTGAGGGTAAGACTTGCGTGTTTTCAATGCATCCGCTGTAAAAAGCTCATAAATCACTTATTTTCCACAGCTCATGTTATCTGGAATAAAATTGCTTGGAAAGATACTTTTGCAGTGTTTCCTCAGCAGAACAATCCAAAAACGCATTAAATAACAGTACAACCCACTGAAGAGATGTGTGTTCTCGTTAAAAATCAAAGTTGGCGCTGCTGTGAATAAGGCCTATGAGGCTTCCTGAGGCGCTGTAAGCACTACTGTAACTATTCCAACTGTTATCAGTGAAGAAGGGTTTCCTTGACAAAGTGATAAACTCTTCCCGGTCTTATGACTATGCTTGTTTGAGGGCGAGCCGGAACAGAAACATGAAACACTGTCAGGACTACAAATTAAAGCTGTTTTTTTGTTGGACTGATTAACTCATTTTGGAGTGGACTTTGTGCTTTATAACTTTGCAGATTGCACTTAAAGCATTATAAATAGTGCTGTCTAAAATTAATTGCACATTTTTCGGAAATTAATCCTTTGAGTTTTAATTTTTTTTATATTGTAATAATTTCACAGTTACTCTCCAAATGTGCAAACAACAATTTAAAGGCAGTATATTTAATATTTAAACAGTATATTTAAAATATTTGTTGTAATGGATCTTTTTATAAATGAAGGCCAGTATCACTGATACTGATGTCTCTATGAAAAGTTTTTTTTTTTTTTTTAACATTACAGGATAATGAACCTTAAGGAAAGCTATCAATTTCAACATTTAATAGGCTTTAAAAAACAACTTTTAATTTAAGTGAACTAAAAACACTCTTCATATAAACATTATAAATGTCATATTTACCTGTGGGCTTTAGGGTTGGGCGATGTCCCCTAAATTGGCAGTTGACGATGTTTACAGTAAAACATCGCGATGATTTTTAAATAAAAATATATAATTTACTATATCTGTATTTTACTATCTCTTTACATGAATACCATTTTCTATTTCGTTATTTTGCTAACCCAAATAAGAACTCACCCGCACTAGGTTGCACGTGAGGGGAAACAAAAAAGTTGTGCACTTTTTATTTTAATATGCCTCCTTACATAAATACTATTTTCTATTTAAAACTATAATTTCTTTATTATCCCTGTGTTTTGTATGTGAATGCTGTTGTACGTGAATATATTACCACAGGACATAAGCACAAAGCTTTGATTTCAAAGGAAATAAATTCGCAGTTACATCGCAGCCATGAAAACATATGGATTCATGCCGAATGAGAGAGGGAGGCTGAGCCCAATTAAAGATTTGCCAGCTTTTCAAATATGTTTGTACCTTTCCATGAACTTTAACAATAGGCATAACCAAAAGGCTAACATTTAGTCCATTTTATCCCACTGGACATCACGTTTCTTTTCATAAATCTTCACTCGCGTCACACTCATTTTCGCAGGGAATTGTAAATGTTTCTTCCTTTCGTTTGCTTATAATTAAGTCTATTATAGCCTACCCATTCACATGCTTTACTGTGGTGAAGTAGAAAAAAAACAATGTAGGACGAATACCTTTTACTTCCAATTTTATTTAACACAGTTTGTTCTTGTTATTAGACTTGGCGTCAAGTTTATTTGAATAAGCGCAATTCACGCACACACCACACACACACACACACACACACCGCCGATTTTGTTTTGTTTTCTCTGGCAGTGCATAATCAAACATCCAAACATAGCCTAAATGTCTTGACCCTGTGGAAGATAAAATTCGCTCTTCAGACGTTTTACAACACGTGTTGCTTTACAACATCAGGAGAAAACATGAAGACGAAGATATTCGAGAAGGAGTC
The DNA here is from genome assembly GCA_023029165.1 of Gobiocypris rarus. Taxonomy (NCBI): domain Eukaryota; kingdom Metazoa; phylum Chordata; class Actinopteri; order Cypriniformes; family Gobionidae; genus Gobiocypris; species Gobiocypris rarus. The sequence continues at coordinate 27,022,529 of CM040922.1, read as the reverse complement.
TCCAGCTCGTGTCCCACATTCATCTCAAAGCTGACGCATCTTTGTGGGGAAATAAAACTTTTTTTTTTTAAACTAATATTTAATTGTCTTAAATTTTATGTTACCATTATTAACTGATAATCGTTTAAATGTTTTACAGGCTTTAGTGTGTTGTTTCACTGACGGAAGTGCTAAAATAAACACGCATGCTTATGAAATGGATTATTTAAAAATGTAGGCTATATATCTGGCATAGACTACAGTATTTAAAATAGCATATATGCTTTAGTTATACTCTCAATTTAATTTACAGAGCAATCCCTGCAAAGTTTTTAGTTTAACAATAGAAGAGGATTAGTGTGTGTCGCACTCGCAACGGGGGGGCGTGGCATCACGATGATATCGTCCATCGGCACAACCCTAGTGGGCTTCGTATATAATCAATATACAGAAATTGAGTTATCAAACACTTTACAGTTTTAACTGCATAAATGATCCACTGAATACAGATGAATCCTTATGAAAGCTCCAGTTATCTCTGTTGCCTTTGTTCTGTGATGAATATTAATGACATCATTAGTGCTGCTGTCACTTTAAGATCTGCCGCTGCTGAACATGACTCGGATCTGACACTGTCTCTTTAAGTTCATTTAAGACGCTATATAACTCGTTTAAAACTGCTCTCATGAGAATACTCCACAAAACAGGTATTTTGGCATAATTCTGTGTGTTATTGTTTGTTCAAGTGTGAAAGAGAACTGGATTCTAGTGTGTGTGTGTGTGTGTGTGTGATACTGTTCTTTCTGTGCGTTGTGTGTGTGTCATAGTCAGGACATTCACAGAAAACGTGTTCTCGTGAATCTTGAATGTTTTAAAAGCATTTGCATGAGTAGGAGCGTGTTCATATACTGTAACGCTAGCCAGAGGATGATAGAAAAAAAAAACGGATGCTGTGTTAAATATTTTTAATGCATTAAAAAATGTAATGCATGCGGTAACGTGCCAATTTTGGAAGCACTAATTATAAAATAATTTTGATGCATTAATTGTAATTACTTGCATTAAATGCATTATAAACTTTATAATGCACTGCATATGAATAATTATAACCAAAGTTATAATACAGTACATATCTATTTATTGCTACACCTTTAGAAAGTATAACGCATGGGACACGACAAACAAACAATCTGCAAATATTATAATGCATTTTAACTTACAATTATCGGTAACACTTTACAATAAGGTTCACTAGTTAACATGAACTAATGCTGAACTGCACTTATAAAGCATTTATTTATCTTTGTAAATGTTAATTTCAACATTTACTAATGCATTATTCAAATCTGGTTAACATTAGTTAATGCACTGTGAACTAACATGAACACCAGATTTATATTAACTAACGTTAACAAATATTAACTTAAGCTGAACAGAGGTGTTGTTCATGGTTAGTTCATGATCACTCACACACACGCACATCACACACTGCGCGTAGGGCACCAAGTGTTTGGGGGCACCAAAAATCTGGTCGTGAAAAATCATCACAATAGGCTACTAGTATAAATAACAAATAAAGTATTTCTAAAAGCATGTTAATATACAAAAGCAATACAAAAGTAATATAGGCCTAGACCAAATTAGTCGAGAAAAAGGTGAATCTCTGTGCCAGTCTCCCTCTGGTGCCCCCCCTTCCCCACCTCCCAGTGGTCTGTTCGATTATGCCTCAATCAATGTCAAATTTGACCTCAGACACGGCCTCGAAAAGGCACCAAGAGGCTGGGGCGGAAAAAAGAAAAAAGAAGAGACAGCGGGATGATGCTCGCGCGTCGCTTGCATGGAAGACAATGTTTTAAATAAAAATGTTAGTTTGTAGCCCTTGCGTGTAGTATGCATGTCCAGGGGCATCGGTGCGTCCGCGTCGCTAGTTGTGCAAAAGATCCGGGGCTTTTAGCCCTGCATGTTGAGTCTTTTATTTTAACGGGGTCCGGGGAAATTGTGAAACTTGGGCTGTTAAAGATGCAGTTTGTTAGAGAAGGAAAGGAAGGCCAATCGTTGGGGTCCTCATCATCATATTTGAATGACAAATAAAGCTAATTTTCCCCGTACGTTACAGATGTGTCACGCGTGCATATAACTATTAGTGCAGAACGTTCCCTATTGTAATTTCTTCGCTTCAATACAATGTCTATCTGCCTCAATCTGAACTTTAGAAAAACCCTGCAACTGAACGTGATGTGATTTTGCCAAATTAGATAAATATTTTTCGTTGTTGTACTATGGCATGCGGTCATTTTCAAGAGGTTCGGCCAAGGGCGACATCTGTTCGTGAAACTGCAATTAGAAAGAAAAAAAACACTATCTCAGTGTTTGTATATTTTCATATTCACAGAGTTGTCAAATTATTAGGGCTGGGAAAAGATTAATCTCGATTAATCGCATCCAAAATAAAAGTTTGTGTCTACATGATATATGTGTGTGTACGGTGTATAATTATTTTGTATATATAAATTATATATACAAAATAATTATACAAATTATATAAATTATATAAACAAAATAATTATACACAGTACACAAACATATATCATATGTCCCTAGTACATATACCCTAGTCCCTCTGTTGAGTTATTTCTACTGTGCAGTTATGCATGGTTATTCGCAGTTTAAAATGTGCACTTTAAAATTCATACTTCATAAAATTCATACACTTATACAGTTATTTGCACTAAACTTTTTTTGCACTTTTAACTTTCTGTGTTTACATTGTGTTCAGTTGCATTTGTGCTTAGGGCATCCAAATGGCTAGCGCCGGCCCTGTGATCACTAATGCATTAACTGATGTTAACTAATACAACCTTATTGTAAAGTGTTACCCAATTATCAATTTAACCGGTTTTTACCAGCTTTCTTAGTGAGATCAATTTTAAACAGTTGCTCAATCATGACCGTAGGAAATAAAAAACTGACCATAGATATAAGAAAGTTTATCATAAGCTCGCTATAGCGCCCCTTGTGGCAATGCAGAGAATGCAAACGGTGCTGGAGTTGTGTTATGAGTTTTCTGATGTTCTGGAGTGAAATGCAAAATCAAGCTTGCATACCTAGAAAACACGTAGGCGAGTATGTTTCAGGCCTCATATGAATCATTCTGAACAAAGCCAAATGTGTTTCACTATCAAAAAGAGGAATCTGTTTACTGAAATCTGAAAAAAAAAAAATGATTCAGACTTTAAACACAGTATTAATGACACTGCACTAAAAGAGCCAGTGAACAATTATAACTTCACGAGCAGTTGTGGCGGTAGAAGGTAATATCGGGAACCGACATGATATTTCCTGCCATTCCGGTTTGGGAATGGATTCTCTGGCAAAGCGAAACAAAAACGTGCGTCCGCCGTCCCTCGGGCCCCTACATAATGCATGAGCCGGTGCAGGGTTACATAGAGAAACGCTCTGAGCTTGCAAAAATCAGGCCAGAGACAGGAAGTGCACTGATATCATCCATCACCCTTCCACTAGCTTTAGCTATATGATCTGTGCTGTTTGATATTCCTGTTGTTTATGTGCTTTCTTTGTCATGCAACTGTACATTAATTCTATTCTGTTGAATTCTTGTTCCAAAACCTAGTGAGCTGTCTATAAAGGCAAAAGAGAAGTAGCATGCAAATACGTTTTTAGCGATATCAGAATACATGCATTGCAAAGAGATCCATACAATTATTAATACATCCTGTTCAATATTGAAAAATATGAATAAACTATTTATAATAGTAATAATTAAATCAATAATATATAATAATTCAAGTATAATACAAAAGTAATATTTCATATATTAATATAAAATAATAATCAAAATATATTTTACACTAGGTATATGCTCGTGCATAGAATTAATAGCTTGCAAAATGCAACAGAAATAATTTGTGGTCAAATATGCAACAATGTAAAGCGCTCTAAATCCGTCCCTTATGAGGGTCCGTCAGGATGTGGTCTAAGAAGGCAGATCCCTATGTAGGCAGCAGGCGGCTCACTGGGTTTCAAAGCAATGAAAGCACAGGGTTGTGTTTCCTAAAAGCATTGAGAGCATATGGAGATACTTTCTACAATATACTTAAGATCATTGTGGGGTACTGACATGTTTAAATGTCCAAAATCTAATTGACCAACTTCAGCATTTGACGTAAAGCTTTACAAACCATCTATCTCTATTAAATGTCAAGCATTTTCTTGCTTATTAGATCAATATACTGAGGAACATTACATTAGGCGACACAATAGAGCGTATGCATTCACGGTGGCTGGAGGAAATAATAATAATAGTCACATGTGCACTTCTAAACTGCTATTATCAGTGTCACATGCAATGCGGGATCATGGCAAAGATGGAGACTGACAAACACACACTCACACACATCCAAGCCACAAGCGGCATCCGAACTCTGTCTTCTCCATGCGATATCTTTTGTAACGTTGCCCTATGCTCTTAGGACACAGAGGGTTTAATGCCCAGAATCTTCAACCAATCAAATCAACCTGAAAACTGAAGTTCTTTCGCATCCCTTGAGGTTTGCGTGCCAGGTTGATTTGGTTGTCATTCTGCGCATTAAGTGGTGAGGGTGTGGGTTTTCGATGCATGTGAGACCGTGATGCTCACGTCTACAGGTGAAGCAAGGTGATGCAAATTAGACAAGCAAGAGCATTCCTCGAGGAAGAGCAAGGCCAGGAGCTGCCGTTAGGACAGGCGAGCCAGAACCAGAACTTACTTTCCACTAATAACCGGCTCAGATCTCCGAGAGACCAGGCCCGGTCTCGGCAGGTGGTTATTCCTATCGATAAGGACACAGTTTGTCAGACAAACACACACACATACACACACACACACACACACAGAGCGCTGCTGCTTCTGCCTCTGTGGTTTGAGAAGTAGCTGTTATGAACGACCGTGTCTCTAAAGAGGTCAGCGCTAAACCACTAAAGAGTCATTTGAGTCTCTCTCAGGTTCTTCAGAGACTTTAGCTACTTGCTTTGGCTTTATTAATGTCATATTAAAGGAATAGCTCATCCAAAAATCACCTACTCACCTTCATGTTACTCCAAACGTGTTGATTAATGGGTACGGTGCCCTCAAAAGAAGAAAAAACACCAACACTACGGCTTTCACAGTAGATGTCAAATTAGTTCATTTCCAGAGACTTAAATCCTGGGCTGTCCACCGGCAAACATATCATTTTTCTGAACTGAAAAGCACCATGCACATCCTTAAACATGTGCCGATGAAAGCAAGTCACATGTTTGGAACAACATTAGGGGGAGTAGATTTCACCTGAAATATTCCTTTAATGCAATATTTACACTAGCGTTTAAAAGTCTGGGGTTGGTAAGATATGTTAATGTTTTTGAAAGAAGGGTCCATTTATTTGATCAAATATACAGTAAAAATTGTAAAATATTATTACAATTGAATTTAGCTGTGTTCTATGTGAATATATAGTAAATGTAATTTATTCCTGTGATCACATGATCCTTCAGAAATCATTCTAATATGATGATCTGATGCTCAAGAAACATTTATGATTATTATCAATGTTGAAAACAGTTGTGCTGCTTCAGTTTTTCTGGATACATTTTATCAGGAACCGCATTTGTGCTGGCAAAATGAGTGGGAATGCACACGGGATCATTTCGAGCTACACTGCAAAAAATGCTCTTCTTACTTAGAAATGTTTTCTTGTTTCCAGTCCAAATATCTAAACATTTTTAAATTAAGTCTCATTTACTAGATAAGTAAAATGACAAGATATTGTTTCTTGTTTTCTTGAAAATAAAATCAAAATGAAGTGAGTTTTTGCTTAAAACAAGTAAAATGATCTGCCAATGGGGTGAGAAAAATGATCTTGTTTTTCATTGAAATCTTGTTTCTATTTTTTGTCACCCCATTGGCAGATAATTTTGCTTGTTTTAAGCAAAAACTCACTTCATTTTGATAGATGTCATTTTACTTATCTAGTAAATCAATATTGATTTAAGAATTTTTAGATATTTGGACTGGAAACAAGAAAAAATTACTAAGTAAGAAGAGCATTTTTTGCAGTGTACAGGCAAAACAATTTGAGGTTTTCACAAAAATGTGTATTTTAAGCCCTCGTCTAGCGATCCTAATATTCAAAATAACAATTAAACATCTTAAAGTATCTTTATTTATGTGTTTTCTGGGATGAGTACCTTTCCCTTGTCTATGAAAAGTGCAGTTTTTCTCTGCTCGCTTCTCGACGATACTGTCCCTCAGCACAAGTTTGGTATCGCTTTAAAGGAACACTCCACCGTGTTTAGAAATAGGGCTTATTCAACTTCTTTCCTACATTTAGATATGTGGGCAAATGCATTTTTGTCTCAGTGCATGCATTGTTTTAGTTTGGCAGGGTCGCCGCTAGCTTAGCTTAGCATAATGAATGGAATCCTATGTTGCCAGCTAGCATGTCCAGAGTAAAAGTGATAAAAAAAACCCCACAAAAAAAAAACCCCACAAAAAAAACCCCACCTTGTGTACTTCTTGTGGCCTGCGTATTCACAACGAGTACAAATAGCTATGCAGATTGAGACTAGGCGATTTCCTAGGCAGATATTAACTTGGGACTATATTATGGGGAAGCACAGGCGAAGCACTGCTACGGCAGAGATATCACACAACACATGCACAACATACGCCGGTATGTTGACAGATGTTTGGGGATTTCATAAATAGACTCTGCGTGTGGTGTGAATGCTCTAATCTGTTAACATGGGCGCCCGAAAAAAATATGCACTGCTTACTCTCTGCTAATGCGTGCAGTGTGAAACCGGCCTGATGTGTAACATTATATTAGATCCGTGCGGTACGGTAGGTCTTAATATATAGACTGTTTCATTAATGTTAATAATTAATGTATAGATATTTGTGTGTCAAATTGGTGCTATTACCAGGGATTTTAAGGTGATTTTGTTTTGGAACCTTTAGAAAACTTTCGACTCTTCTCAAAATGAACTTTGCTGACTCTATCGACTTCTAACAGGTGTAGCTCATTCTGTCTGATTCAAACAAATCTTACATCATTTTGAAGGAAAATTGCGATTCATTTTGCCAGCACGGGTCACATTTATTTGTAATTAAAATCTTTTGTAACATTACATATGTGACCCTGGACCACAAAACCAGTGTTAAGGGTACATTTTTTGAAATTGAGATGATTTAAACATCATCTGAAAGCTGGATAAATAAGCTTTCCACTGGTGTATGGTTTGTAAGGATATGACAATATTTGTCCGAGATACACTATTTGAAAATCTGGAATCTGAGGGTGCAAAAAATCTAAATATTGAGAAAAATCGCCTCTAAAGTTGTCCAAATGAAGTCCATAGCAAAGCATATTACTACTAATAATATTTTTTTAAACATTTATCGTAAGAAATTTACAAATGATCTTTACTTAATATCCAAATAATTTTTGGCATAAAAGAAAAATGGATACTTTTGACCCATACAGTGTATTGTTGGCTATTGCCACAGATATACCCGTGAGACGCAGGACTGGATTTGTGCTCCAGGGTCACACGTGTGTTAATTCCTTTAAAATCTTACTGACCCCAAACTCTGAATGATAGTGTTCATAAAGACTTTTGTTCTCCTCATTGTGTGTTTAAGAGAAGCGATGTAAACAGAGAGAGATAAACATCAGTAAACACACACGCACACGCACACGCACACACACACACACACACACACACAAACACACACACACACAGGGAACCATCAATGTCAACAATGGATGAGAGAGCTAAATGTGAATGTGGGCCTGATTCATATCAGCATGATTTGGGTTGGGCTAGTTGGTCTCTTTCGACCTGTAGATTTGTTTGTTTTAAGAAATGAGTTCACTATTCTTTAACTTTTTGTTTTGTTTACTAGACAGGGGAAACTGTAAGAAAGGGGTGTTTTTGTAGCTGCATGGACAAATGAAACTATGATGAATCACAACACAAGCATCTCATTTTTATGTGCTTTTGTGAAACAAAATCATGTCTGAAGAAAAGAAAACTCAACTGACCTAAAATAAAGCAAAGGATAATGGGAGAACGGCACATTTGAAATGGTTGGAGTGCTCACATGTCACTGGCGATGGAGGAGTTCCGGGACATCGACTTCGGCGACAGGTCATAGTCGCTGTCGGAGCGGTAGAGGAAGGATTCCCTCCGCTGGCTGTGCACAAAGTTGGCCTGAATGATCAGGCCCGAACCCGGACTCGCCATGGGATCCAGGGGACTCCGTCCCGATGACGTGCCATTGTCCACGTCAAAGCTGTAGAGAAAGAGAGAGCATGTGTTATGGAGGTTAACAATATTAAGTTTGGTAAAAAATATGTTGCCACAATCTGTCACGCTTCATTGTGTTATGATCACAAATAAAACTCCTAAGCAATATGGGCTCCAGACTGCGACCAAATGGTGACCTTTTGCAACCTTTTTTCCTGCCGGTGCGACTGAATTTGGTTAGAGATCGCACTGGTGCACCACCTCAGTGCCCAACTGATAAGAGCTGCCATTTCTGCTACATATGAGAAGCATCGATCGGCAAACGAAACGAAAGTGGAACAGATTGTGCTACTCGCTTGAGTGTGAGCTCATACACAGGCCACACCACACCGTTACTACACAGCGCTGGAGATCCAGTGAGAAAGAGTTTGAATTCAACACAGAATTAATAACATTGAGCGAGATCTAGAGGAAGCGTGTGTGCGAAGATCAGCAGTTTCAGTCCACAAATCACCAACATTCACCATGATTTACTGTAGTAACGGAAGAAATAGTCAGATTATTTAATCTCATTTTGAGAGTGAAATTCAAGCACTGTTCAAGGGCTTCACACTTTTTACCAGCACTTAAAAGCTTTAAATATTATTTATTTTTAATGTGATGATTTGTAAAACTAAAAATTTAAAGGTGTAGGAAAACTAACACTTTTTGGCAAACAAGCACTTAAAAAAAAAAAAAAATGAAATTACCACTATAATCAGTAGATGGCGGCAGAGGAGTACTTATTCTTAGCCATTTAAATTCATTAATATATGGAAAAAAGTAGGAAGTCACAAAGTTTCAAAAAATAATTCACAGAATTACACAGAAAACAAGTGAAAAGCTCCTTTAATAATCACTGGAGCTGTCGGTCAGTTCAGTGTGAGACTATAGAAGATCAATGGCACATTTAATAAGAGCAGAAGATTTACATTTTCCCTATAAATGAGGTTTGTTCACATTACTGTTGTTAATAAAAGATCATTTTATCTGCATATCAGTTCTAGCTCAGCGCTTCACTGTTAAATTTCCAATAAACTAATATGTACTTTTATTAGTAACTGCACTTATATGCAAAACAATAATAAATTAACTTTATGATAAACGTAGTGGCGCTGATGCCACTGCTCTCAAATGTTAGTCTGGAGCCCTGTGCTTACAAACGTGGAACTCATTTTTTAGAATATTTGAATAAAAAACTATAATAAACATATTACTAGTAAAAACTGAATATGTGTTAAATAATGTTCTTAGTCTTTCCTTCCTGTGACAGAAAACACAAGAGGTTATGTTGAGTTAAGTCCTAGTTACAGTTTGTGTAACCAAAAGAAAGAAAACTATACTGCTTCAGGGGCGTTTAATTGTAAAACTCTTATTTTGAAATGTCAATGCTTTACTATTGCCGACTGCTTATTCAAAAAGATGAGAAAATATGCAATCATCTACAACATACTACAAGATGAATGGGTGGATGGATGGAACAATGGATGAATGGATAGAACAACGGATGGATGGATGGATGATAGATAGATAGAACAAAGGATGGATGGGTAGAGAGATGGCTAGATAGATAGATAGAACAACAGATGGATGATGGATGGATGGAACAACTGATGGATGGATGGATGGAGGTGGCTAGATAGATAGATAGATAGATAGATAGATAGATAGATAGATAGATAGATAGATAGATAGATAGATAGATAGATAGATAGATAGATAGATATTTAAATTAAAATAATCACCAAGATGTTTGTTATACAATTTAAGATATTTTTGACCTTAAATTTCATAAAAATGAAAAGCATTTTAAAACCGTAGAGTTTGCACACATGAGAGTGGAGCTTCTGAGTCCTGCAGATGACCTGTAGTTCAGCACCTCACAGACATGAAGCTGAAGATGTTTGGGAACACATGGGGATTGCCTCACCTGAAGCTAAAGCTGCTTATCTTAATGACCCTACGCTAGCAGTGACGGGAACGAGAGGTTTCCCTCCCAGTGACGTCCGGCTCTCAGGTAGACATTGCCTCTGGCTTTATCCCGTCCTTTGTGTCGAGAGGCTTTCGGCGGCTAATGAGGTGCTCGTGACGTCACAGGCAGTGATTCATAAGGTGACCGTGTTTCCCCGCGAGCGTCCCCGTGTAGCTCATCTGAAACCCAAATCCCCGGTGACTCACTCCACACGGCTCTGACTCGTTTAAAGATACGCTGTAATTTCCTAGAAAGTCTGAACGGGAGAAACGGCAGAAACACATGGAACTGGAACTGATGCTCTCGACTTGCAGGCCAGACAAAAGAGCAGATTTCAAAACCCAAGAAGGATGAGCAGAGAAAGAGAAACTCTGATAAACGACTATCTGTAATCGTGGGGAACATGCTGAAATTCCTCTCCTAAAAAGGACGAGAGCCGTCAGCTCAGCGGAGATCTGAACGCTCACTAACACGATCCAGACCGCGGCAGGTTTGGCCAAACACAACCGCAGACTGACGGAGAAATGACAGCTGCAAACGAGTAAAGCTCTTATGAATGGCTGGATGTGTAGCGAGAGTCACTTGATCTGAGCTGAACGCGGTTCCTCATCATTAAAGCTTCGACACAGAGTGTTGAGAAAGAAACTTCCTTCCTTCCTGTTTTACACTCCGGCCACTTGAGCTGCACAGTGCTTGAGGTCTGACCAAATATTAAATACAATTAAATGACTATCTATCTATATATCTATCTATCTATCCATCTATCTATCCATCTATCTATCTATCTATCTATCTATCTATCTATCTATCTATATATCTATCTATCTATCCATCCATCCATCATTCTCTGTCCATCCGTCATTCTAAATATCTATCCATCATTCTATCTATTTATTTATCTATACGTCATTCTATCTATCTATCTATCTATCTATCTATCTATCTATCTATCTATCTATCTATCTATCTATCTATCTATCTATCTATCTATCTATCTATCTATCTATCTATCTATCTATCTATCTATCTATCTATCCATCCATCCGTCGATCTGTCCATCCATCCATCTGTCGTTCTCTGTCCATCCGTCATTCTAAATATCTATCCATCATTCTATCTATCTATTTATTTATATGTCATTCTATCTATCTATCTATCTATCTATCCATCCATCCATCCGTCGTTCTATCCATCTATCTATCGTTCTATCCGTCATTCTATCTATCTATCCATCCATCCATCCGTCGTTCTATCCATCTATCCATCATTCTATCTATTTATTTATATGTCATTCTATCTATCTATCTATCTATCTATCTATCTTTCTGTCTATCTATCTATCTATCTATCTATCTATCTATCTATCTATCTATCTATCTATCTATCTATCTATCTATCTATCTATCTATCTATCTATCTATCTATCTATCTATCTATCCATCTGTTGTTCTATCCATCCATCCATGTGTTGTTCTCTGTCCATCCATCTATCCATCCGTCTCTATCTATCCATCTGTCCGTCAATCTATCTATCTATCTATCTATCTATCTATCTATCTATCTATCTATCTATCTATCTATCCATCTATCTATCTATCCATCTGTCCGTCAATCTATCTATCTATCTATCTATCTATCTATCCATCCGTTGTTCTATCTATCAATCTGTCCGTCATTCTATCTAAATTTTTAAAAAGTTAAGATTCAAAGTTTGTGTTATACAAGTTTTACTTTAATAGTTTTAAATTGTACTTCCTGCATTTAAATAGCAATTCTGAGGCCTGTTCAAATCCAGGAATTAAATCGGAATTAAAAGTCATTCTCAATTCAATCCTGAATGTTCTGAAATCCTGCCATGCCTTGACATCACGATCCTGAAGCTCGGACTGACCTTGAAGAGAGATGCAGAAATCAATGAGCTCTTGTTCTGCAGCCAGAAAAGGCTTCGCTTCGAGTTAGACACCTTTCCCGTCATGCCACGGTACGACCAAGACCCTAACCTTCATCATCCTCACGTGTGACCGGTCTGCTGACCCTCTCACGCTGTGCTGCAATCTAACACCAAACATGTGCTCATTTAATATGAGAAAAATAAGAGGTCAGGGACTCTCAAAAGCACCAGCATGGTGAACATCACCAAGTAAAGCCCTGGATGTCTTGTGACGCACAGCAAATGAGACATTGGGGAGACTGGAAAACCCATTGCTTTCATCCTCTCCGTGGGATGTTTCTCCCGCACTGGGACGTGCTCTGTCCTTCTGTGGGATTTGGCCTGTTTTGACCTCAGATGTGACGAAAGCAAAAGTATTACTCTCGTTCCATTATCACATTATCATCCTAATGCACTTCTGCATGAGTGCGAGACCGCACGTGTGTGTAAAGACACCTGAGCCTTAGCCGATACTGTCGGAGTAGTGTATTGTGATACGTCCTCCAGAGGAGAGCTGGAGGGACAGAGCAGATATACCGTATTACTTCACCGCATACTCTAATAACCAACCCGCAACACTGTGTGAGTACAGCCAAACCTGTCCGGAGGCCATGGGAATGTGCACTAAACGTCAAAGCTCACTGTCAAGTCAAACTATGGTGTGGATTGGGAAACAATCAAGTACTAAATGAACATTTGTTTAGAGACATTAAATACAAACATGCAGGGATTGGTGCATTTACATGAAGCATAATTCACAACGCATATAATTACAGGAACATGATGCTTTCCCTAGAGAAAGAAGGACATTACTTGATTTTAATATTCAGATCTGATTAGACTGTTAAAAGTAAAACGGGTCAGCTGTGATATTATTGGTCAATGTCATTTTTTCCAACCTCAGTGGAAAAGTTGTTATATTTTAATGAAAGATTATTAAAAAAAAAATTTTTTATGTTAACTTGCTCTAATTAAGTTATTTGGAAAGTAAACGGGGTGAATTCCTATTTCACATAATCCTAAAATGGCAAACGCATCACCAGTGTCCATCTATGGTTATGTATTATAATGCATTTGTTCAATTGTCATTATACAGTGAATTGCAAGGCATATTTAATGCATAATTAAGGGTGTGGCCACTTTGAGTGACAGGTGGATTGCTGTTTGTCTGCTGTCTGCTGTCTGTTAGTCATCACCTCAGCTCCGCCCACGTCCCGCCTCTTTGCCCATTTTCAGTTATCTGGGAGTGACGCACTGCTAAGATGGCGACGGCCAGCTCGATCCTACTTTACTCTTTAAACTGCTCTTCAGAATCCTATCACAGACACTACGTTTATGCCTCAAACACGTCTGTCTATCGTGTTTACATTGGAAAAACAATGGAAAAGTAGCGCAGTGAAATGAAAAAACGTGTTCTGCATGAACGCCGCCTTACTGTGTTTCCCACACATCCGGCAGCACAACACACTCTTGAAAACTCCTTCATCCAGCAGGCCGAGCTGACACATCCGATCCGCTTCAGCAGACCTCACGCCGAAGGCTTAACACGTCAAAGAGCGCGCTCCATCACGTGAGCCGCGCGTCAGAGAGCAGCTGCACCTCTTCCCTTTTAAGGCACGGTGGGGTGCGCTGGCAGGCCTCTGTCCACCGGGGCCCCGTCTCTGAGAGGCTGACGCACGACAGGGGCCCAGGGCTCCTACAGGGCCCTCTCTAATTGGCCTGACCGTCAACTGCAGGCACATAGACGACAATGAGTTTATTTATAAAGGTGCAGAAGACGCACGGGAAGAGAGAGAGAAAGAGAGATGCCCTTGGCCTATTTTGGCAGAGGTCGTCCCCGGATAGATGGCAGGCAGGAGACGGAGTCCAGAGAGACAAAAAGGGGGAGAGAAGTGGTTTGGTGACGTGCCATGAGGCGACAGGATGCACTTGCGTCTTTGCGAGCGTGTGCGGTGCGGCCTGCCGCGTGTTTCCAGGTCAGAGCAGGAGAAAGAGACGAGCGCTGGAGCGTGCGGGGCATCTGTTCTTTAATACAGCCCTGCAACACACTCAGTAGAAGAGCACCTTATTGCTTCAGTCAACTGTTGTGCAACGACTATTAAGATGCCTATTGTGCAGCTTTTGCAGGATAATAACTGTTGGGATGTTTATTCTGGTGGTGGAATGCGTGAGCTATTGTGGTCTATCGCGTTGTGAATGGTCTCTAACGGCACATTTGAAACTTGACTCAAGCTCCCAACTGACAGGATTATGAAAGACCGAAGGACCGGTGGTCAACGCAGGGAAAAGATTCACGTCTTTCTATGGGCAAAGATATTTTTAAACCGCACTAAAGCCACAGTGATGTCAGCCAACAACAAACACACCGGACCAGCAGTGGTCAACTGGAAACGCTAGAAATTCATTTCTGTAGTAAACAAAATGGACTATTTACAATCTCAAAACATGCTCCTGTTATTGTGATTCATTAGAGCAAGTTATTCTATATAAAACAAAAACTTTGACAACTTTTCTTTCCGTCTGAAGTCACCGAACCTTTGTTTTTCTCCATTCTGGTGCGTAACGCACACTTTTATACAATGCAGTCAATTCCAGAGAGATAAGACGGGTCTCGCTCTACATTTTCTTTCTTGTTAAACATCCTGCTTTACTCAGAAATAGATTACAAATGTAAAATGGGTTTCATGCTGACTAAACTGTTTAATAGGAACTTAGTCTTTAGAGTCATAACACAAAAAGTAGTGATTAATAATCAAACTGTGACCATTTACATATAAAACAAAGACATTATTAAAACTTTAAAATGATATATACACATATACATACATGCACAAAAAGTATATGTATATACACATAATATATATAATATGCAACAACCTGTCAAATACAAATTGTCTCCATCAACCACATATATATATATATATATATATATATATATATATATATATATATATATATATATATATATATATAAAGTAGTGATTAATAATCAAACTGACTATTTTCATATAAAATAATAACATTATTAAAACTTTAAAATTATATATATATATACACATACCCACATGCATGTATGTATGGATAGATACTATTAAAAATATATATATATATATATTCAAATTGTCTCCATAAACCACATATATACAATAAGCTTTTCTTAGCCAAGAATAATTAGCTATCAGTATCAGCCTCAAATTTCTATGTGGGTGCATACCAAAATATAATTATATTTAATATCAACACAAAGCAAATCTGTTGTAGATATAAAACTATGAGATGGCACTTTCCACGCTCAATTGTAAGCAGGATCTGAACGCATTCCTGTGAGCCAGCAGAAAGCGAGAACGAGTGAAACTTTACCAGATTCCCTCCGTGTTCCTGAGAGAGCTGGTGGAACGCGAGCGCGGTTTCATAACGATACTCATGGCCAAACGTCTCTCGGTTTTCTCTACACCTCGTCAAAGTCCGTCCCGCTCCGTGATGGACATGCTCTCCAGATAATCCAGCTCTGCGCTCAAACTCTGTGTCTCTGTCTCTCTGTGTGTCTGCAGGGGAGCGAGCTGGACTGAATATCACGTTTCTAGTCCTAGCAGTGGCCTAGCAGTGGGAATGTGTGTGTGTGTGTGTGTGTGTGTGTGAGAGAGAGAGAGAGAGAGAGAGAGAGAGAGAGGAGGGATAAACCCTCAGGGTCCTGTGTGTGTGTGTTTGTGCCGTATCTCAGCGAGGGAACCAGAGCGGACGGCTTTAGGGAGCGGAGGGGGTGGAAATGCAGCTGGTGACAGCGTCAGAGCCCACTTCTCAGAGGCATGGAGGACACACACATACACACACTCGACAAAAAACACCACCCAAGTGAGAGAAAATCACAATGAGATCTCTTTAGCATCTCAACTCATTATCCAAGATAGCATCAAGATGCATGGAGAGCAAACAGAGACCTGATCTCACGTTTCTCCTGATGAAAGACCTCACGTGCCTCATATAGAGTTTCAGAAAGACCTCAAACTGTGTGTTCAATGAATAGAAAAGTATCATAACTGTGGTTAGAATTATTCATAAAATCATACAATGCATTATAAGGTGTATCACACGGCATAATTAATGCATTAAAAATATTTTTTTTATAATGCATTATAGTTTCATAAAAAACGTATTATAATATGAATTGCTGATTCTGAAACTGGTTGTTTGTTGTGTTTTAATGCATTATACTTTTTAAAGATGTGTTTAATGAATAGAAAAGTAATATAATATGTTATTGCTGTAGTTACAATTGTTCATGAGATCATACAATATATATATATATATATATATATATATATATATATATATATATATATATATATATATATATATATATGCATATATATATATATATATATATATATATATATATATAGTATCCAATAAAACTACTGGATACATTTAACCAATAGCCAAATTTTGCTATTTAAATGGTTTACTATAACTGAAATAAAGCAGAAATAACATACAATATACTATTAAACCAAATAAATAAATGAAAGTTAGAAACTAAATAAGTACTAAAAGAAATTAAAGTTAAATAGAAAAAAAAACGAATAAAAATGATGGAAGCATTTAAAATATCAAAATATGACTAAATACTGTAATAGTAAAATAACACTGATCAAAGATATGTCAATATGAAGAGTTCAGAGAGGCAGAGATCTCAACGTTTCTCATCAAACTCTTCCCAGACTAAATGATCGAAGCTCTGCTCTGATTCCTGGGATTTTAAATCATGTGTGGTTGCTAGGGTGTTGCTATGTGGTTGCTTAGAGGAGAGAAGCCAGTATAAAAAGGAAAGAGTGTGAGAAAGGGAAGGCTCTCCATGGGAAAGCGCTGGAAGAGGAGGGGAGCTGGAGTGACAGGAGTCAGGAGATATGGAGGTGTTTCTGAAGGCTTGAATGGCTTTCTCCACAGAGCTGTCGTCAGTTCTTTCATGCTCCTGGTCTTCATGTGCAGGATTTAACAGGTCAAATGGAAGCTTGTTTTCACCATGGAATGAGAAAAGTATAATCTCATAATTCTGACTTTATAACTCACAATAGCTCAATTCTGAGGGGACAAAAGTCAAAATTGTGTGATGAAAAAGACAAATAAAAGCATCAGTGGTGGAAACAAGCTTCCGTACTGTATTGACCCTGTATCGCATACACATAATGCATTGACCTTATTATGCATTTTTGAAAAAAAGAAAAAAAACAGTAACACTTTCTTTAAAGCCCCTATGCATCATGCATTATAAATCTATTCATAATGTATGTTATAATGCATTATATTGTTTCATAAATAATTGTAACCAAAGTTAAAATGCATTACAATATGAACTGCAGATTCTGAAACTGATTGTGCTTTAATGCATTTTACTTTCTAAAGATGTGTTTAATGAATAGAAAAGTATTATAATGCATTATAACTGTAGTTACAATTATTCATTAAATCAAACATTTAATTAATAAGATGCATTACAAGGCACACTGCAAACCCGAATAATTTGGCAAAATTCATATTCAAAATTCAATACATCAAATTGTTTAAGTTAAGAAAATTAAACTAGGTAAGCAGAACTGCCAGATGTGTATTTCTTACTCGTACATTTTAATTGTTCTTAACTTTAAATATTTGAGTAAGCTCATTAATACATTTAACTTAAAATGAGCATGAAATAATAGTTCAAATAGTTTTATAATGTATTATATATTATATATATTATAATGTAAGGCTTTAAGTAAAGCGTTACCAACATTTTTGTAATGGTTACTCAAAATGCAAAATTTTGCTCACTGTAAAAAAAAAAAAAGTTTCAACTTAAAAAAAGTGTTCATGTTGCCTTGAAATTTTACGCTTAGTCAACTCAAAAATCCAAGTTGTCACATTTCAAGTTGACTAAACTTAAAATAGTAATTTTTTCTAAAAATTTTACAGTGCTGTTTAGAAACATTTGAGCTAATATCTGCAATGCATCGCCTGCTTTACTACATTTTGTCTCAGTAAATACTCAGTTTCACTCAGAAATGTCAGTAAAATGGTTGGGACGTTTTCTAAAGAAAGGAAAGTTCTTTGTGGCACTTTTGTGGTTCACGTATGACGTCAAGCCGTGAAACCCTTCTAGCTCCTTTATTTTTAAGAGTTTGTGTGTCTGTATTCTGCATGATGTGCTTTACCGCACACTTCAACTTCCTCAACGCTGAACTCGAGATGCTCTTACTGGCACTCTTAGATCTGGGAACGCAATTGAATTTCCTTACATGCGAGTGTGTGTGAGGGATATTGCCCAGCAGACCGTATCTGATCTAATAAAAAGACTTACTGATCCATGAAGCAGCGTGTAACATCGGAGGATTTAGGCTGCGACATGCACTTCCACACGAGCCCCTCCTGGCTTTAAACATCCATCCGTCATTACAGTCCAGTCGGATTCCTAGCAGACATGCGCTCTAATTAAAGCAATTATTAGAGCAGAGGTGTGACGCCGATCAAAGCGGTCACGGCCCGGAGGATGACTATATCTACGGTCACTTATGATAGAGACTTTCTGCCAGCCAAATGAAATGCAAATTCATTACATATTACATTAATGTCATAAAAGGACAAATTCCTGATCGTCCCTGGAAACATTCTTTAACATCACTGGCATTAAAACATCATCACAGTTCCTGGAAGTGAGCAGTTGAGTTACAGGAAGGGAAGACAGACAAAAATCTCATTGAGCTGTATTCAGAATAACCAAACTCATTGTGCGCTGAAGGCAGATGGAAAATTGTGTGCACAATATTAGCACAGCGTCTCATGATGCTCTGACGACACACATCACTTGTGTCTCGAGTCTTTTTGACAGACAGGGGCGAGCTTTCACAACGGATGAATTTATGCAACAAGGTGGAGGAAGTACGTGTGCAATGACAGTCACACATGCTCTATCTAACGGCATTAAGCTAGCATTAATGCTGCAAAGCCCAGCTGAAGCCAACTAATGAAGAGCAGCAGAAAAACATTACGACGCCCTCTAGAGGAGAAGACACAGATCATAAAACTGCTTCATTAGTGGGACAATGTCTACCTCTTGACAAAAGAGGCACTATAATGATAATAATAATAGAGCAGTCAAAAACATTTAGAGTTACTGAGCTGCCATATATTCCATTAGACGTTATTTATCAGAAGTATAGCTGTGGGAAACTGCATGATTAATCATTAAAAGATCGAGATTCTGAACACCCACGCAAACTCCTAAATGACCATCTTTTCAGCCACACAGTTTCAATATTTCTACATTTATTCATGTTATCACAGAAGAACTGATATTAAAGTTGATTCAGGGTTTGACGCTTACTTTTTCCCCAAGGAGCACTAGAAACTTTAGGGGTGCAACTAACCATTTCTGCCTTTATATGTGACCCTGGAGCACAAAACCAGTCATAAGGGTCAACCTTTTAAAATTGTGATTTATATATCATAAATAAGCTTTCCATTGATGTATTGTTTGTTAGGATAGGACAATTTTTGGCCGAGATACACTATTTGAAAATCTGAGGGTGCAAAAAAATCTAAATATTGAGAAAAATTGCCTCTAAAGTTGTCCAAATGAAGTCCTTAGCAATGCATAATACTAATAATAATTCATTTGTGATATATTTACGGTAGGAAATGTACAAAATATCTTCATGGACCATGATCTTTACTTAATACCCTAATGATTTTTGGCATAAAAGGAAAAACACTGTAATAAACAGATTTTGCCATACTAGTGATATTTTGGCATTACTGAGATACTATTATAGTTTTTATTAATTTTATTATTTTGAATTCAATTAAATGTTTATATTTTTTGCTTTCATTTTAGTTTTAGTTGAAAGTAATTTAGTTGTTTTTGTTTTGAGTAGTTTTTAAAAATGTGTGTATAGTTATTAATAAATGTTAATTTCAGTTTTAGTTTGGTACATCAGGTTAATGAAACTAAACGAAATATAATTTATTTAAATTTATTAAATGGCAGTTGACATTTATTCACTTCAATTATGGTTTTAGTTTTTGTTAACTATGATAACTCAAATGCTAGTAATATATATATTGAATCATTCACTCAAGAGATTTGTTCAAAAATGCTGATTCATCCAATAATGAAAGAAGTGAAGTCTTTATGAGTGAGTCATTGAATCATTCACTCAAGAAATGTGTTCAAAAATGCTGATTCATCCAGTAATGAAACAAGTGAAGTCTTTATGAGTGAGTCATTGAATCATTCATTCAAGAGATTGGTTAAAAATGCTGATTCATCCAGTAATGAAACAAGTGAAGTCTTTATAAGTGAGTCATTGAATCAATCACTCAAGAAATTTGTTCAAAAATGCTGATTCATCCAGTAATGAAACAAGTGAAGTCTTTATAAGTGAGTCATTAAATCATTCACTCAAGAAATTTGTTCAAAAATGCTGATTCATCCAATAATGAAAGAAGTGAAGTCTTTATGAGTTAGTCATTGAATCATTCACTCAAGAGATTTGTTCAAAAACGCTGATTTATCCAGAAATGAAACAAGTGAAGTCTTTATGAGTTAGTCATTGAATCATTCATTCAAGAGATTGGTTCAAAAATGCTGATTCATCCAGAAATGAAACAAGTGTAGTCTTGGGTACTTTTATAACCGGTATGTACTGGACCGTAACAGAACGCAGATTTCGGTGCCTCATTTTGGTGCCACTTAAGTTCAAATGTGAACTATTCAGTGTTTTCAACCACATCATGAAACAAGAAGTCTTTTTGAGTGATTCATTGAATCATTCACTCAACCCATTTTCTTTATGTAATTATTCTAATTAAAATAACTGCAGCCCTGTATATTTTGTCAGAACCTTTAGTAAAACATAATTTTTTTGAGATCGTGTGATAATCACAATCTCTGAAACAGAAAAATCGTGATTCTTAGTTCCTCCAGAATCATGCATCTCTGTCTCTGTGTAACTGTGTGAGAACTATTCTTAAATGTGAGATATGTGCGTAGATGCAAAGAAAAACAGTTTCACCAATATCGTGTTTGGTGTAACCCTTGAGGTTTTCTTGAAGGAAACTGAAAGAAATGCATCAGGGTAATTTATCAACGTTCTGGGCCAAAAGCAGTTCCTCTTTCAACATGAATATCACACAATTTCCCACATCCTAAACTGATCTGCTGCGATAGTAACTGTAAAAAATACTCAAACGTATGCTAGGAATAAATTACATTTGAAAATATATTCAAATAGAAAAGACTTATTTTAAATTGTATAATATTTCAATATTTTTACTGTATATTTGATCAAATAAATGCACCCTTGGTGAGCAGATTATAAACACCAAATATTTGAACAATAGCGTATAATCTGAAAAATAGTCAATATATATATATATATATAGCTGCAAAAATAGCAATTAATTACATTTAATATTATATATTTTTTATTGCTATAACTAAAAACAAAGCACAAAAATTTGACATGATAATATGAACCCCATTTTCCCCATCATCTTCTTTTTAAATACAAGTAATATGTTTGCAAGTGTTGCGTAGACCTGTATTTAAACTACAGTATGACATTTCACTGCCAGAGATGAGAAAAATACAGCCGTCCAGAAGAGACTCTGCCAATGAGATCTCCAGAAAGCTTCAGAGCAAAGCCCCCACAGCTTCTGCCAGCTCACCACAGACAAACACACTTGAGTTTAGCAAACCAGAATCAGCTTATCTCCCTGTGTCAGATCAAGAAACCTCCAGAAGTCAGGCAATTCTGAGCGCGCTCGGTACCTGTAGGATTTGAGCAGGCGCTTCCGTTTCATGCCTTTGGTTACGGCTTGCATTGGAGCGATGAAGTCACCCGTACAGTCCTCCTGTAAGTCCATCAAGGTTACGTCTGAGCTAGAGCCTCGTCTTGAGATGGCGAGAGCTTCCTGGACTGAGTGTGAGTTGCACAAACTCCTCCCCTTTCACACGAAGTGACAGACGTCTTCATGTGGCCTCCGCTTACCCTGGCTCCTCCCCTCTGGTAATCTGATTAGCATTTAGGGACACAGAGTCCAAGCGAGGGATACTCTTACCTCTGGCTTTCCCTCAAATACTGCACCAGTTCCTCATGTGTAGATACACCTCTCCTTTAAAGGGATACTTCACTCAAACTCTTCACCCATGTGTCATTTCAAGTCAAGTGACCTTTATTTCTAAATCATATTATTTTAATGTATTGTCGTAATACATCATTTACCACACTTGACAATTGTGTTACAGAATACGGTAGATACAATGAAGTTTCAAAGCAGCTTCACGATAATAACTCTGGAAAATATGATTTGAGTTCTGCAATACAGCAGCTCTAGAAAAACACACGAGTGTCATTATTCACCCATAAGACTTTGGTTAATCTTCAAAACACAAATGAAGATATTTTGAATGAAACCCTAGAGGTTTCTGCCCCTCTAGGTAAGCACAGCTTTAACATGGTTATAAAGGCACTATTAAACAAATCTATATGAATTGAGCAGTTTAATTCAAGTCTTGTATTAACTATAAACATACAGTAGTGGCCAAAAAGTCACATCAGACCTAGGACAATTTTAAACTGTGTAATTATACATTTATGTAGTGAGTAATATTAAGTAACTACATATACTTACTATAGGGTTTTGATTAGTTGCATGTAAATATGCATCGTTTATATAGTTAATACTATAGTAAATATATGTAATATATGTAACAATGACCCTGTAAAATAAAATAATTGACATCTTCACCACTTCTTAAAATATTATGAAAAATTTGTTATAGATTTTGTAAGAATATTGCATGGAGTCGATTGTTTTATTTGTGATAAAAACGCAATGAAACATGACAAATTGTGCAACATAATTTTTGGCCAGGCTGTCATACAAAGAAATTATAAACATATATAAATCTAAAATATCTGATTATGTTGTAGTTAATGTGAAAATTTTTTGTTCCATAATAAAATAAAACCTGTAGCTGTAGTTTGCATTTTTTAACCAAATAATTTAGTTAGATAAATATCATAACCAAGTTTAGTGTTTTGTTCTTCCCTGATATTTAAAATATTTCAAAAATATAAAATATTTGACACATTTTTATGGTTTAATCCAACGTGTAATGTCATTAAAAACAAATATGACCTCACTTTTGTCCACTACTGTATTTAATTTCATATTTTATTCACATATAAACACAGAAGCATAGAGCACATCACACACACACACACACACACACACACACACACACACACACACACACACACACACACACACACACGTTTGAGCTTGCTTACCAAATGTGATGTGGTTTTTTTCAACCCAAATTTGGGTCAAATATGGACAAACCCAACCGTTGAGTTCAAAATGTAATGTTTTTTCTTTCTTTCATATTTGACCCAAATTTGAGTTGAAACAACCCAGCACTTTTCCGTGTGATGTTTTAATGCCAATCATTGTTTATATGTAAATAAAAGCCTAAATAAATCTGTTCATCACATAGTTTTGGTGACCAGGACTTCCAACATAGTCATGAAACAAAAACATGTTGGGTTTGGAAGGACATTTTCGGGTGAGCCATCCCATTAGAGCGACCTGACCACATGTGCATTCTTAAAACCCCAAAACCTCAAAGCAGAACAATGTCACAGGAGAGGTGGTGAAAAGGTCTGTGGGTAATATCCTCTTTCCGATTCACCTTTACACATGACCACGCTCCCGTTTGGCCGCAGGCCGCGTGTAATTGAAGCGTCCTGCTTCCTCTGCAGTTCAGTGGCGGGTTTGCGCGCCACACATTCGTGTAAGTCCTTAAGAAACACGCTGGGGGAGGAAGTGCATCGGTATAATTCATTCAGTCGGCCTTGTGTTGATCTGAAACCGAACCGTGTTGGGGCTAGAGAAGGAGAGTTTATTCTCTCTAAACCCATCAAGTCATCAGCATGTTCAGCGCCTGTGTTAACTGCCCATCATCTGAGCAAACTGAGCAACTCATTAAACCGGGACAACAGAGACGAGCACATCGAGGGAACGCTGCTCCCTGATAAAACACGCTGATGGGGCAAATTCTCACTCTCTTAAGCTGCTTTACTCCTCACATAACAGAGCAATCAGATTACGCCTGACATTTACAAAGTTTAGCGCAAACAGGTAATGTAAATTGAACTCCTCCAGACCTCATTTGATTTTGAGGAACAAAATTGACTCATTTGTAAACTCAGTTTGTTGTTGCAAAGCACGATGCTACAGTGGGACGTTTCTATGCGCTTACTAGTCCTGTTTTGTCACTAAGACAAATAACAGAAGCCCTCTCCTCAAAAAACAACATATTTGATGCATCATGCATTGGGTTCTATACAGAAACCAATGCATTTACTAAAGTTAACACATTTAACCTAACTTAACAGCAGTACTGCAACATCAGCCTTATTGGTGCATAATGCACATATATCGCATTCGGAGTAAAATAAATGTGGATTTATTTTTTGCAATCCACAGATTATATTACCCCAAATAGACAGCAACACCAGTCGACTAAAAATAGTAAAACTGACACTCCAGTTTTGCAAATACCACTAATAATAGTGTAATTCTCAATAGGTTTTTCCATAGTGAGTGTCTCTCACCTGATACGGCTCTATTAGGCTCTTTAAGGTGATTAAGTGATATATAAACACATTAGCAGCCTGAGCTCTGCCTCTTCATTCAATCACTTCAGGAATAAACAGATGCATGAGAGGAGATGTTCACACACTATAACAAACAGGCATAGAAGGTAAAGCAAACTGCACCGCGAGAGTAAGCAACATAGGTTAAAAAGTCAAATAACAAACGTTACCATCTTCTCCAGGCTTTAATGTCGATGGGTTTGTTGGTGGCAAACGGCGAGCCGCTGGTGGACATGCAGCGATGTTTCGCTAACAGCTCAAGGGAGAGGAGGTCGGTGCGAGCGGGTAAACTCATCTTTGACATCAGCTCATCTCTTTCCACGTCCTCTCTTTATGAACACGGCGTGAGGGCAATGTGACACCGGCCGCTGCAGAGACACTGAGCATTCATAGTCATATTCAGACACCTCGCTGAACCTCTAACCAAACACTAAACCCGGGGAACATAGCCGATGCGCTCTCGTCCAGAGACCTGCCAGTTTACCGCTGGAGCTGCCAACATCTGATGAAACTTATGAGACTTGATGTTTATTGACTGGTTCTTGGAAACCCCACACATCCCTGTCTGTTTGGTGGCACTGTTGCACGGTGACAGACTGGATCATATTTGGTCATTTTGAGATTATCTATGTAGATTTGCCATTTTAAGGCAAATTAATCTGCTCGCAAGGGATGTGCAAAAACAGGCTTTCATCGTTCAGCAATTTTAGCCTCTAATTAAAGCACCACCACTAAAAAAAAACTTTCAGTAAAACTTGGCTGCATATACAGTGGAAGGGCGAATTTATTTAACAATTGGAGCCACCTGACTAGAAAAAAATTGCAAAGGGACAGTTGCCATATAGGTAGGAAAACTACAACACCCATAATGCACTAGGCATGTTGCCATCCAAAGCTTTTCCCACCAGTCTGCTATACCAGAGTCAATCACCGCCTTGCTTTAGTAGGAAATACTTCTGAGCAAACTTTTAGTCATAATGGTGTTGACTTTTATTGCACTAAAGGTCCTTACACACATAGTATAAATAAATATGACCTCACGTTGTGTCAATCACGATTACACACTGCCTTCGAAACATTCATCTGTTATAAAAAAATGTGGATCAGGTTTGATTGTCTGTGTTTTCTGCAGCTCCTTGATAAGGAGGTGGAACTCTCCTTTCTCTCTATGCAATCTCTCTCTCTCTCTCTCTCTCTCTCTCTCTCTCTTTCTCTTTTTAAGATGAGAGAGGACAATGAAATCCTCATCACTGCTCGAAGACTCCATTTGAATTAATACGCATCGGACTCAGTGTGCAAGGACCTTAAACGTTCAGCAGAAGTGAGCGAGTTTCAGTGAAGGTGCGCGCGTGCATGCTCCAGTGTGTCCAGGGCTGCAAAGAATCATACATTTGAAGAGAACACCACAACACAAAAGCTGAAAAACCTCCATGTTTGTAGTCAACACTTTAAACTGGATGACAACGAACAGTGTTCTGTTAACAACCCTCAGTCGATCCGACTGTCCGTGGATAAGGGTGCAAAAATGCGGAAGTGCGATCTGTAGTTTTCACGAAAGCCCTGAGGTTGTCAAAAGGCTTTGCCCAGGTAACACGGAGGACAAGTAAGCATTGTTCATTTACATATACTATCGACGTTGTGACAATACAAAGCAGGTTAAAAATCTGCTAACTTTTACTTTAAGTAATAAAATAAGTATTAAAAAATGAAGTAAAATGAGTAGGGGTGAATTCAGGGTGATTGGGACTCTTTGCCATTGAGATGACTTGGAAAAACTCTGAATTCACTTCAAATAATACAGTACATACAGTATAATGATTTTATATATACTACCGTTTGAAAGTTTGGGGTCGGTAGGATTTTTTAATGATTTTGAAAGAAGTCTCGTCTGTTCACCAAGACTTCATTTATTTAAAATATCCAGTAAAAACTGTAATATTGTGAAATATTATTAGAATTTAAAATAACTTATTGTTAACTTACAGGTAATTGTTGTAATTTATTCCTGTGATCAAAGCTGAATTTATCATCATTACTCCAGTCTGCAGTGTCACATCACTTATCATTCTCATATGAGGATTTGCGGCTCAAGAAACATTTATGATTATTATTAGTGTTGAAAACACTACAAAAATTGTGTACAATTTTTTTCAGGATTATTTAATGAATAGAAAGTTCAAAAGAACAGAATTGATCTGAAATATAAAGCCTTTGCAACATTACAAATGTCTATAGTCACTTCATCAATTGAATGCATCCTTGCTGAATTAATGTATTCATTTCTTTAAGTTCTTTCCCAAAAAATAAACAAATAAAAATTCTTTTGAACGGTAGTACAATGTTACAAAAGCTTTCTATTTCAGATAAATACTGTTCTTTTGAACTTTCTATTCATCCAAAATTCATCTATTCAACTGCTTTCAACATTGATAATAATTATAAATGTGTCTTGAGCAGCAAATCCTCATATTAGAATGATTTCTGAAGGATCATGAGACGCTGAACACTGGAATAGTGAAGCTCAAAATTAAGGGTTGCCATCACAGGAATAAATTACATTTTAATAATATTTCAAAATATTATTTTTTATTTTATTTTTTTATGCAGCCTTGGTGAGCAGAAGAGACTTCTTTAAAAACATTAAAAATCATCCTCAGAGAGAGAGAGAGAGAGAGAGAGAGAGAGAGAAGACAAAGCAAATATTAAAAACCATAATGTTCATTGGTAGGGGTGTAATGATCGTGGTATAAAAACGTGACGATATGTATCGTTGATGTATCTGATATGATTGGCGATATAGAGTTGTTTTATCCAAGGCTCAGTTTACGGTGTTTATAAGGTATAATTCACCCAAACATGTAAACTCTGTCATCATGTACTCGCCCTCATTACGTTTAACTTCTAAACACAAATGAAGATATTCTTTATCATTTCTGTCTCCCCATTTAAAGTCCATTCCTCTCAAACTTAAGATCCAATAAATGTCATAAAGGGATCATCAATATAACGACTCGAGTGTCTAATCCAAACCTTCTTCTGAAGAGACACGGTGGCTTTATATGATGAACAGATTCAACACGCCGCTCATACTGTAGAAAACACGGACGTTCAGATGATTGCCTGAAGCACGAGAACAACACGAGAGTAACGGCAGAATCAACAGTTTTGGATGAGCTGCACATTTACAGTTCGGGAATACAGGCTTTCCTGCGATTAGAACCGAGACCGATGGCACTGATCATCTGAAGCGCACACACTCCTCAAAGTCAAAGCGCAAACATCATTTAAATCACCAGAGCACATTTAGTTTTAGTAGAATGATTATTCAAAGCCTTTCAGATGGTTTATTCTTATTGTGTATTAATAGCGGGAGAGGCGGGATATAGCGAGCCCCGGGAGAGAATCCTGCCGGCTTTGAGAGCGCGAGTGAAGCGTGAGGAGGAAAATCACTGACATTACTACATTACACAACTATATATGATGTTGAATATAATGTATAATGATGCAATGGGGGAATATTTTGGGTCCTGACTTTATTTTGGCTTACAATATCGCGATATGTATCGTGAGATCAGTATCGCGATTAATATCGAATCGTGATACGGGTGTATCGTTACACACCTATTCATTGGTCATTCTGCTCTGTAGACACTAGCATATGAATATATTACTATGGAAACGGCAGTAACAGTGTAGCAAGCCCTACTCTATGCAACATGTGTAGAACTGCAGTCGCTGTCCAGCACATGCCGAGGGAACCGTGAGCGCGAGTGGACAGCTCAATTCATTGTGTTGATTTATGAGCTGCTGATGAAAACAGCAGAGCAGCAGATGTTTGTGCGAATCATAAAGCCTCTTCCCCTGACTATTCATTTCTCTACAAAACACAAAACTATGACTAATTCAGGAAAGAAGATATGGCTTCATTGATCCCATCTGCTCTAGAAGGATTTGGAGGTTGAAACTGATGATTCATTTAGTGGCGGCCTGCGATTGGGTCGTCCCTGGTCAGGTAACCGGGCAGAAATATGGCCGCTGAATATACAGCAGCATTAAATATGAATTCAGAATTGCATTATATTTATGGAGATTTAAACCATTCTATGAAAGGAAGGCAAACCCTGATGCAAACTGACGAAAAATGTATTGTGCTATTAAACATTACTTTGAAAAATGTTATAATAATAATAATAATAATAATTGCAACTGTACACTCTGGGTAAAAAACAACCCAAGTTGGGTTGCAAATGGACTAACCCAGCAATTGGGTTGTTTTAACCCTGCGGTTGGGTTAAATGTTTGCTTAAGACAACCCAATTGCTGGGCTAAAAAGCCCAATCACTGGGTTAAAACAACCCAATCGCTGGATTAAAACAACGCAATCGCTGGGCTAAAACAACCCAATCGCTGGGTTAAAACAACGCAATCGCTGGGTTAAAACAACCCAATCGCTGGGCTAAAACAACCCAATCGCTGGGTTAAAACAACGCAATCGCTGGGTTAAAACAACGCAATCGCTGGATTAAAACAAGCAATCGCTGAGTTAAAACAACCCAATCGCTGAGTTAAAACAACCCAATCGCTGAGTTAAAACAACCCAATCGCTGGGCTAAAACAACGCAATCGCTGGGCTAAAACAACCCAATCGCTGGATTAAAACAACCCAATCGCTGGGCTAAAACAACCCAATCGCTGGGTTAAAACAACCCAATCGCTGGGCTAAAACAACCCAATCGCTGGATTAAAACAACCCAATCGCTGGGTTAGCCCATTTTCAACCCAACTTGGGTTGATTTTTACCCAGCATTTTTTAGAGTATATGCTTTGAAGTAATAAAGGTAAATGTACTTATTGATAGTCAGATAAATCAAATTAAGTTTAACAAATACAATTTGAATGAAAAATAATATAAAACCATTTAAATAATAATAATATTTGGTGTAAATGTATGCTTTAGATTTAAAAGCATCTGCTAAATTAATACATGTAAATATAATTATTAATAAACAGATAAATCTACTTATTTAATAAATATTTATTTATTTAATTTAATAAATTGTTGTATTTTATTTAACAAAAAGTGAAACACAAGGTAAAATGTGTGCCTCCCGATCTTTGTTTTCCTCGGTGAGCGTGCACATGCACAGAATGGAGGTCAGCATTATGCAGATGAGGTGGCGTGGCAATATCTCACCGTGTAAACAGCTCGACTAAACTCCGGCTACCAGCCTCTGCATTTTTCATCAGCACTGTAACCATAGTCCCCGAGGGGCACACTAAACCTTCTACAGGTGCAGTCCTGTTGATGTGCGCTTCATGGAAACTAAATTGTTGCCGTACACTAGTTGATGAATATCTTTGTGTGTGGTGGCCCGCCCTGCTGGCTGGCTGAACCAATCACATCCCAGGAGCGAAGCTACACACCACACAGAGAGAAATTCTCCACATTCTAATGAAGTGTTACTTGTCTAATCCTGCAGGTTTAGGGTGCTTGGTGTGTTCCCTTTAGACGCCACTAGAGGGCGACACTCTCATATCTGATCTTCACAAAGCAAATGATGTTTGTCAAAGTCTGAAGATTCATAATTGCACTAGTATTAGATCACACAGGCTCAGGAATGGGTCAAGATGGCCGACTAGTTTGACAATGATTTAAAGGGGATGGACTGTGCCATTATTAGAGAAAGATTTTAATGTGTTAGACTGTCGGCACGACAAAACCTTTTAGAGATGTTGCATCTGCAAAATCCCCTTTAAAGCATTTCAAACAGGGAATGTTCTGGCAAGGCTCTCTGAACAAATGTTCCTCCTGTAACATTAATAGAATGCTCATAATAACGTTCTCAAAGCGTTGGCACAAAAAATATTTATACACAGTTCATGGAACAGGTTTTTTTTTCCTGAAATGGTTCAGTTAGACGTTCTTCTAACATGTTTAAATGTTACTTCTTGTTCCGGAATGTTCAGACAACATTCAAAAGTAACGTTCACATTATCTCTGAAGAATGATGAAATGGAATGTTCCCTTAACATTTGAATAAAACGTTTTTTTTTTTTTTTTTAAGAATTAAAAAAAAAAAGCTAAAAAAAAAAGCTAGAGGTTTTAATCGTTCAGGGAACATTCAGAAATAACTTTGTTTTTCACTTAATGGGAAATGGGAACATGTTCTTAGAAACTGGGTTAGCTGGGATGTATTTAAGCTCATCCCTTGCTTTTATAATCTAATTTTGTACACAATTGTGTGATTTTATAGTATGCAATGCTAATCATAAAGTGAGTTATGTTATTATGTGACAACTTAATTTTACAGAAATTATACGCCAGCCAAATTAACTTAAAACTGTAAATGAAACAAATATATTTATTTGTAGTCTGGGTGATTCAGATGGAAATAAACGCTTGAATGAGGTAAGACAAACATAATATAGACATTTTTGGGGGAAAACTGCATTAATCAGCTTCAACTGGAGATGGTCTCTGGGACACAGACGCTGATCTAGAGATGAAATAAAAGGAGGGAAAACAGGCGAGGGCTGGAGGAGCAACGGGCCCCATGTGAGACCTTCTCTTTCCTAGCGACTCTGTTTGATTGGTCTAATTCAGTGTCTACAGACACACAATCACATCTCCTGCCACCCCTCATTTATCCCTGGCTTTACACGGATCCACTCCGCCACCTGTGGCCCAAAGCTCTGCCCTCCTCTCCCGTCCTCATCCTGTGCCTTACCACTGGACACGGCTGGACATCAGAGAGAAGACTGTTCACATCTGAATGTGATTTGTGATGGAAACACGACGGACAGATGGATGGATTTGTTTTCGATTCGAATTGGTTCATTTAAAAGACGTTTTTATAGACATTTCAAGCTATAGATAGACATTCTGTGGGCACAGTTCTCCTGTCTGTGAGGCAAGTAGCCTGTATGCTGAGTTTGGGTTCATTTATGAGACGCGCTTCAGTTTAACTTATTCCGTGCAACAGGCCACAGATTTGTTGTGCTGAATTTCGCCCCCCTGGCAAATTATTACCTCCCTCGGTGAAGTCAATACCTGATTGCCTAATCCTAACCCCACCCCTAATCCTAACCCCTCCCCGCCAACTAAACCTACCAATACTGGGGGGGTAATAATTTAGTGGGGGTCGGAATGCAGCACAACACCGGTCTTGGCATCAATTATCTTGTCGTTAATATTGCATTACGTGCTGTTGGCATCGAGCCTGGTCAAATTTAGCCACACTTTTGATCTTTTCCACATTTTCCATCTATGTGGGTTGGGACGCTTACCCCCTATTTACCCTGCACATGTATGCAGTGCATCACGGCTCCAACAAGGTTTTGTTCTGTCCTCATGCCACGGCGCGACTGGTATAAACACAAGCATTGACTAGAGTGAACGCGATCAGCTCCGGTGGAGCCGTATGAGCCGCAGACGGGGTTACACACTACAGCCTCACGTGCGAGCCACGTCTCTGGGCATAAACGAGTGTTTCCTGCCTCAGCCAATCCTGCTGCATGCTTATTGGCTCACTGACGTCGACAACATGAACCCCTCAGGTATCAAAATTTTGTTTTGTATGACAAGACCTTTTACGATACTCTATGGTATCGAGGCAATTCGGTCGGTGCCTAAAAAGTACTGAACTCGATACCCAGCCCTTAACCTCGACGTGTCCGCACGAGCGCGAGTTAGGAAAAAATTACATCAACGTGGAGTGGACGGTCGTGCACGTTGGGTGTGGAAGACCCCGTTTCGTGAGGCGGTGAACAGCGCGCGCGACTCCGCATCCGAAGATGAACGAGTTCTAGGCGAATCTAGCCGAGCATGACACCATCACACAGTTTGCACATACAAATTAGGTGCTTATATTTATTAAATGAGCCTACAAAAGCAGAAATAAGCCATTTTAAATAAAGATCCATTTTTAATTAAAAAAAAATTATAATTCACGAATTCAACTAAAATGTTTAGTGAAAAGATTGTTTATTTAGTTGTATACATGTGTGCATATATTTTGTTCTCATGTCACAAGTAATAATGTCAAGGTTTACTGAGTTTTACACGATTCTTCTGTAGTGTGGTTTCTGGTGAAGTGTACTAAAATAAATATCATCACCTGTGTACATTAGCACACTTCTTCTCGATGCTTTTATTTACAATTACTCCGAGTCGCCTCAAAGAATGGACCCTTTTCACAGACTGTGATGACGCGTTTTAACGGTCATAAATATTGTAAATCCTGCAAAGTTTTTTGTATTTTCATTTTTTTTTTTTTATGTATGTACATTTATAACACTACTAGTTTGTATTATATTACTTATGCATCAAATTAGAAAAAAACTACTTACCTGCTGTGAGTGTGTTTCTAATACAGTGTCTATGGGAGTGATGGTAAAAATAACATATTTCTCTCTTTTCACTGCCGTTATCAATCTCACACAATTTTTCCCTCTTTTTGAAAGTCGTGAAATCACTATTGTTGCGTTTTTCTTTTGCTATTTGAGCAAATCGGGACACAAAAAAATATTTAATGTATTCTCTCATTCACTGCTATAAAAGTTAACCCAACTATGACGACTTCCGCTCCGAGAAACCCGGAAATGTGTAAAGGATCTATAGCTCAACGGCGAGCGAGTCAAGTATAAACAAGGCTTTACTCCTCGTGGAAAGGTGAAGTAGGCTCTTTTTCTCCATCTCGCTCATCTTTCTGTGATTACTTGAAAAAGCATAATATTGAAGTTTGTACATCCGCCATTATCAATAGATAGATCAATGACATCTCATGCACTAATCTCTGCACAACTTTAATTTTTTTCATTATTCTATTTATTTTGTACTTTTATAAGACATAGATTAATGTTTTGCAGCTGATTGTGACCAAATACCTTTTGTTTTTATCAGCCCCTGCACTACTGTCTGTTCAAAATAAATGAAAAGAAACCTAGCATTGGGGATTTGTTGCTTTTTCCTGTTGTACCGAACTCGTATCGAACCGTGACCCCAAAACCAGGCATGTACTGAACCGGGCCTTCTGTGCACCGCTACACCCCACACAGATACAGTGTTTGTAGGGCTGACTGCTTCACTGATCTTGTGTCACAGACATCTGGCTAATCCATCGGCCCTTGTAACTAATAAGTTAATGCAGGAGAATTTAATCAGAATGTCAGTGGGTGAGCGCCTGTGCTACGGTTATGTCAATACAACAGCTTCCTGAGCGATAAAAGACTCAGCGCTAACTGAGGAGTGCCGTCTGTTAGACTGAGACCTGTGAACAATGGCTCACTTAAACATGTTTGTCCTGTTGATGGTGAAACTGTGATTTATGACTGGCTGACGTTACTGAACAATACACAAGCAAGTTGACTGATGACTCTCTTGTGTTCTTCATACACAGGCTGGTGGGGATGTGTTATGAAAACCTGCTGATGCTCAACCCTTAGGCTCTGATGAAAACAGTAGACACACAACTAAAGCAAATCCAGATGTATCAACAGAGGCAAAGTCTTTGGGAATTGGACATATTGAAAGATCAGCATGTCCTCTGGAAGCAGCAAAAGCCTGAGGACTGTTGATCCAGGATTGTTTGGGAAGCAGCGTTGGAATGTTTTGCTTAGATCAAGTTAACCGGCCTCTGTTTCAGCTCAGATCCAGCTAACCCTTACAGACTCAACAGCCTAATAAGAACGATAGCGTCTCATTTACAGGTATATGGTGGTTTGGTCAAGCAGGTACAGTTACGGCCACCAGCAGATACTGTAACACAAGACAACCAAGATACATGATACATGCTTTCAACTTAATAAACGAGTCGGCCTTTCATTTTCGACCGCCATCATGATATTTTCTTTGATGTCTTGTGCTCAAAACTGCCTTAAAATTATACAATTACCACAGTATTTACATACTATAAAGCAGATTCTGTTAAACCATAAATTATTCAAATCATTGCAGATGGTTGAACCCACATCCCCTGATTGCAACGCCAAAGTCATAGGTTTGATCCCCACTTTATCCATTTAGCAGATGCTAACAAATGTGGAAATTCACATGCAATTTGCCATAGTTTAGTGCTACTGTACATACAGGAGTCTAATAACAAATACTTTTAATGTTTAATGCAATGAACAAGTGTCTGGCAAACATTAACATAAACGCAGAGGTGCAAGGCGAGGTCTTTACAGGTCATTAAAGGTCTTCATGGATCAGATACTCATTCAAGGCACGATGAGTTTGACAAACTATGAATGCTGAAAAACGAGTTCATATATCTGAGCTATAACTAGTTCTGACATCACTTCTGACGCACTTTAACCTTGTAAAGCCTGAAATATGAAATTATAGATTTCCATTTTTTTTTTAAATGGAACATTTTATTGAACCTTTAGACAAAAAATCTAAAGAAAAGGTTTGCACATTGTTTGGTTAAGTAATATATATGATGCATCAGGCATTTATGAGCTCATCTGCTACATTTAATTCAGAGGCCAAAACTGAGCATATGCAGTTGAGAAATATGAGAAATATGCAATTTGGTGCAAATGATGATATTTATATAAACCAAAATTAAGATCATGATAGTTGTGTATATGTATAGCAATGTAAATCAATATAATGGAAGACTACTTAAATAAAATGCCTGTATGTTGTCCATCTATATCTGCCAAAAATAATGATACCCCTAATGCTGCCCCCTAATAGTCGACTAACCGTTAGTCGCAGAAAAAAAACCTCCACAGGAAGTGGTGAAATCACGCAGCCTGTGACAGATAGATCGTTAACGGCAGGAAATCCAAACAGTCGCCCATCATTCATTAACCTCAAATATGGCTTAACACTTGAAACTTTACAACTCCACTCGCTCTAATGTTAACCTGGATAACTGTGCACTTTTGTTAGATGCATATCTGTGTTTGTGTGGAGAGTGCACTTTACTGCATGACATACAGGCGCCGGCGCGATCAATCCATTTAAATTAAAGAATTATCTGTCATTTTGGTCATACAAGTAGCCTGACATCGACATACTCATACTATGAGCCTGATACTGCTTCATTGGGCTGTGATTATGGGGCTTGTTTCAACCGAACCAGGAAAGAAAATGCCTCTGCACTCAATTGGATAGACCAGGGGTGGCGAACTCCGGTCTTGGAGACCCACAGACCTGCAGAGTTTTGCTTCAACCCTAATCAAACACACCTGAACAAGTTCAGGTCAAGGTCTAAAGGGTTACTAGGAAGCTACAGGCAGGTGAGTTTTACCAGGGTAGGAGCTGGACTCTGCAGGACTGTCGCCACCCCTGGGATAGACCTACAACCAATCAGGAGTAAGTGATGTATGTTGAGCGACGCATATATGTCAACAGAACTCAACTGAACACACACTGGAAGAAGCAGAAGAAGAAGATGAGTGTAAGCGATCTTTGCCGGTGTTGTAAAAATAACTTCAGGATTCACGGAGTACTTACCAACACGATCATCATAATTTTTGAGAGAAATAGTAAAGGTAAATATACGTACATCTTTGTTGTAAATTAATTCAACCCAATCGCTCTTTGGTGATGAGGATGATTATGTTACTGTTGATCATATGTCCATCATTGTATAAAGCCCGCCCTGACAATTTGATTGGTCAGCAACATAGTTTCTCCACAATGGATCAAGTCCAGACCGAACTTGTTGTCAAGGCTAAGTTCGGCTAGCATCCAGGCTATCATACAGGAGTAATGCCACTTGTAGTGTTGCACAATATACCGGTACTAGAAAAGTATTGCGATACCCTGCTATTACAAACGGTACGATATGGAATTTTATTAGTGCCGGTACTTTAAGAAGTACCGCGCGTTAATAAGAGCTGTATTTATTTGTGTCGATGAGTGACAGCAGGAGTCAGGATGTGTGTGCTGAGCTCTCCACCGTTCACTAAACATTGGAAGAAGAAGAGTTAAATATACACGCGCAGCGCATGACAAAGAAAGCAACAGAAACATGCACGCATGAGAAAATATAACGCGGCGCGAGATGTGCTCGATCTGAAGCGCGAGCACACGCCTTTCAGACAACATGCGATCGCGATTCAGTTCGTTCGGATTATGGATTTCAATGGTCAAAAATATGTAAAAATGCACATCCTGTGAGTATTCAGGTAAACAGTCGGGGGTGTCTTTAGTGAACGGGTACAGTTGAGGTGATTGGATCGGTGTTAAGCCGGATCTAATATTCTGTGTGATTAATGTTAATCAAACAACAATGAAAAAAAGAAAACCACCCCATGACTGGCTAAATAATTTTAATATATTCATTAAGAATCAGGGTATAGTTAATTTATTGAGTGAAGACTAAGCAGTTTTTTTATTTATTTCTTGACTTGCTATACTGTTAAATAAACCTATAGCTGAAAAATAAAGCACTGTTTTTGTCATATTGTTTGTAATTTGCATTTATCTTATTTTTTAAAAACAAAGATAAAAAAAAAAAAATTGCAATTAGAAGAAATGGTCAAAAACCAGGGCAGGAACATGCTGGCCGAGTGAGTTTTTAGTTAAAAAATTAAATAAGACTATGATTAATAAGTTTTGTTGTCATATTATTCAATTACTTTTACTGGGTGGTATTTTGACCGTGGTATCGATTTAGTATCGGTATCGAGGTATTTTAGTCTGGTATCGTATCGAAGTCATAATTTTGGTATCGTGACAACACTAGCCACTTGTAAAAGGCCTACTTTTATTTCTGCAATTCACTATAACAACAAAATTTGATCCATGATCTGCGTCTCTTTCTCAGTGAACTTGAGCACGTAACAAAAATGATCCAAAACTCAATATCTATTGAAAGATTGAAATGTCTACTTTTAAATGAACCAATTCAAGTAGAAAACAAATAGTCTCAGATCATGTAATCCTGAAACATGCATATGCGTTGATGAGAGTCACCATCGTCGACAACTTCTCTGCAGCCGAAAACACAGTCCATAAAACATTATCAATAAATTATTAAAATGTTTAAACAGTCTCATTGCTGTTTTTTCACACCACACTCATAGTCATTACGTTTGCCGGCGCGCTGTGGCGAGTGTGTGCGCTTGAGCGCGGATTAGGCTGTGTGTTATATATAGGCAATTAAAGGCTCATTATTATGATTCATGGCTTATTATTATAAACGCAAGATTAGTCGACTAATATCTTAAATGAATGACTACAAGTCGAATTGGAAAAATTGTAGTCGAGGGCAGCGCTAATTATAATCAAAGCTCTGTAGTTTTAAAACATATAATGCAACGCAATACAATGCAGATGAACAAATAAACCTTCTATTTGATACTCAATATATAATGTATTCTTGTATACTTTATAAAAATCTGAAAGATTTCACAGCAAAAAGACTCGAGCTGAAGGTGGACGTTTGTACTATTACACTAAAAGGCTTTTACTTGCTAGAAACAGGCGACAGAAGGATTGAGTGCAAAGTTTTGATCATGTTGATCATTTAGAGGCCTTCGAAATATCCGTATAAAATATGATACAGTTTATAGGGTTAAATACAACTCCTGCATTTTCCCTGATGTCTGCTAAGCCTTATTTGCCATCAAAGGGTGCTGGTTTGTCTTTCCATTTACCCAAAATGCTTTACTCATTAGAGCGCTGCGGTGAAGACAGACGCGTGTCGTGGCGCCCTGTAATAAGAGGGCTCCGCTTCTTTTTAACGGCAGGTTTAATTAGTGAGTGCCATGTGGCCGATCACCTGGGATGAGATCTCTGCCAGCTTCAGCGTCTGGGCTTCTGTCTCACTCCGTCTCACGGCTGTAATGATCCTCTCCACAGGAGACCGAGCTCTCGCTCCCTCTGTGCCGACGCATCTCTCGGACCCGTTTGGCAAGCGTCAGATCTGCTCACTGAAAACCCCAGCGGCACATTTTTGTCAGGTACAATTTAGCATCACGGGCCCTTTCTGACAGCGGGTTATTAATAACCATGTTTCGTTTAAAGAGGACCTATTATGCCCTTTTTTCTTGACTTTTTGGGGGAAGTCTACTAGAACATGTTTATTAGTGGGGCTTGCCATAGGCAAAGCATGACTTTTGTTCTCTTACATACTTATTATTCTTCTCCTAGACAATATTTTGGCGTGTAACTCGTCCCGCACTGTTTGTCATAGACCCGTGCATGAGGTGTCAAATCGACCGGCTCATTGAGGAGAGGTGTGCCCTGTCTTTTTTAAGAGATTGGAGCTACGATGTTCGCACAACGGATGAAAGAGCGGACAAAAATCCCATAGATTTACAATTCTCTCTCTCTCTCTCACACACACACACACACACACACACACACACACACACACACACACACACACACACACACTTGACTTATCCAGCAGCCAATAAGTAATGATATAAATTCTTTATAGCCACACCCTAGCAACCACCCCATAGATTTCCATTGAAAAATATATTTTAAATGAATCAGAACATCATAGATATACGTGAGTTTGTCTCTTTTGATTTGGGCAAACATGCATTCTATTACTTTAACCTGCTAACTGTCTTGCCATGCCCTAGCAACCATTGTCAACCACCCTAGCAACCCAAACCCAAAGAGGGATATCTTCAAATCAAATGCCATGAAGGCTTTGCAGTTTGTTTATTTCATTCATACTAGCAAGCAGCATTTTGAGTATCATCATTAGCAGCTGCCAAGCTACTCCCTAGAAACCAAACTAAGTACCCTAGCAACCTTTTAGCAAGACCTATATCTCTGCATTGGAACGTCGTATAGAGATGGGGGTTGGCTCTTTTGACTCATGCTAGCAAACAGAACTACCAACATGCTACACATGATAGCAGTGAATAGCTACATAGTGATACATGAGTGACATAGTGATCATGCTAAGAACATGTTAAGAACTCCATAGTAAACATCTGTGACAACTACCAACCGCCTAGCAACACCGTAGCAACTATCCATAACACCCTAGCAACCATCCAGCAACCACTCAGAACACCCTAACAACCGCCTAGAAACACTAAGTGCCGAGTTTTGCCACTGCAAGCACCAGTCACGTTTTCTTCTGGAAATGTACATTCTAGATTTTTATTCTACACATTATTTATCCATTGTTGCG
Source organism: Gobiocypris rarus (assembly GCA_023029165.1). Classification (NCBI taxonomy): domain Eukaryota; kingdom Metazoa; phylum Chordata; class Actinopteri; order Cypriniformes; family Gobionidae; genus Gobiocypris; species Gobiocypris rarus. Next base: position 26,982,503 of record CM040922.1, on the reverse strand, counting down.
GCTCCTCTCTTCCCAGTCTGTCAGTAACGCTCTGTTTAGTTCCTGTCTCTATGAAGCCCCTCCTTCTGAAAAGCACACTGTGCTCTGATTGGTCGGCTGGAGCAGTGTGTTGTGATTGGTCAAGTTCTTAGAATATGTTTGGGAAATGTCCTGCCTCTCACCATAATTACCGGTTTCAACACCCTACTAACTAACTCAACCAGGCCCTGCATCTTTATTCTGCGTATGAATTATTTAAATGAGGAATATTGTGATGTGTTCGTTCCCAGAAGAAAATTCAAGACTACAATGGAGGCGTTTCAGGGAGTTCAGAAACACTGACACTGATATAGAGAAGAACTCCCACTGGAGGGACTTTGTGAACCTTTTTCATGTTCAGACAGCAACATTACACACTCAAGAAAGACGAACATGCAAAAAACCCCATTAAAAGGTTCCACTGGTTGGCATTAACATTAGCTGTAAGCGTTCCCATATACAGCCAATGAGAAACTGAGCTTAATGTCAGGCACCAGCTATTTCGGGGACAAAATAAATAATGTGAAACATGAAACAAAGACAGACGGAGGGTATTTAAAAGAAAAACATTCTTTAAAGTCCAAATGAGATGAGGCCTCAGCGAGAGGACATATTCTGGAGAGAAGACCATCTGTTCCTGAATGGAGGACTAAACCAGAACAAAAGAAGGTTAAGCACATCATCCCCTAAAATACCCTCGACTGCGTCACAGATAACAGTGCAGTAAACACGTCTCTAACACACGCAGTCATGCGCAACACTCGCTGATCGCAAATTACATAAACGCATATTTCAAGGTAAGCCCATCGGTTCATGCATACGTTATTGGTGCTGTAGAAAACGCTTCTCCACGCGACTCCCCTTCTGCCACCAGCACTTCCTGAGATTTGTTTACATCTTTCTTAAAACAACATTCCCAGCTGGAAACTATTGCAAAGTTCCCCGAGGGCCTGAAAGCTTGTGCGTTTATGTCCGCAACCTCTGAAGCAATCAAGAAACAAGATCCTAAAATCTCAGGGGAAATATGGGCAATTATGGGCCAAAAAAAGCCTCAGTGAAAATGTGAACAGACGCAGGGTTTAATCAAGAGCCAGAGAGTCTTTGTAAAGGTGCAGCAGGTGATCCAGAACCCTGTCAGACCGTTACGTGCCCTTCTAACATGAAACAGTTGTTCATTAGAAGAAGTCCTCTTTCTTTTGTACAGCGTTACTCCACTAACTACTCAGCTTACCGTTTGATGTTACCGTTGATGCACTGCTGCAAATTCAGCCATGAACCACAAGCATAAACAGAGCTTCATTTTCACCACACAGGAGTCTTTCACACAGCTCTTCTGGTCAAATCATATTTCACCCAAGCTGAATTTCATGAAATAAAAAAATAAATAAAAAGGTGATGAAATGCAAACGAGTTACACTTGTTAGTTTAGGGTCCAGCTGCTCAGTATCATGCATATTACTATGATACTGGCTGTTTATTAGCACTTATAAAGCACATATTAATGCCTTATTCTGCATGACCATATTCTACATCCCTTAATCCACCAATACCAAACTTAACAACTACCGTACTAACTACTAATAAGCAGTAATTTGAAGTTTATTGAGGCAAAAGTCATAGGTAATAGGGAGAATTGGACCCTAATCTGAAGTGTGACCGTCTTTCTATTGAGTTGAAAAAACAAATATACAGCATGTTCAGTGATCATGAGCTTATGATTTTTATGAACCTTTAATGAATTGTTTACAAAGATTTCACTAAATCAGTCAGAAAGTTTGTGTATTTGATTGTGAAAAATAAATATATACCTATAATTAATTATTAAATACTAATACTAAATATTAGGTATAATATATATAGCTATTAGGACTGGGACACAAATTTCATGATTCGATTCAATATTGATTATGTAAGGGATAATGTTCACTGAGCAGTTGTTATCGCAGAATAAACCCTGACATTTGATTTAGCCCCCGATGCGAAATGGAGGGGTCTTACGTCACTCTGAAGGGGTTTATTCTGCGATAACAACCGGCTGAGTGTACATTATCCCGCTTATTACACGGCTACTTGTCTCAAGTAAATTAGATACAAAATATTGTCTTGAGTTTAAATATTTTATTAGCTCTTACGCAAAGCTTCCACGAAGAAAAACTAATCCAAACTGCTTTAAGCCTTTATCTATTGCTGAAAAGATGTGTTTTACCATACATGTTAAATACAATCTGAGTTATATTTATAAAGTCCTGGCTAATCCAAGCTTTATAAAAGCTGTGGTTGTAGCTCTGTTTTTTAAGTCCATAAAAAATGCATCTATCTGTCAAATAATAGAGATAATGTAGCTCCACACGGCTCCGGGGGGTTAATAAAGGCCTTCTGAAGTGAATCGATGCGTTTGTGTAAGAAGAATATCCATATTTAAAACTTTATAAAGTAAAGTTCGCCTTCCGTGTTGAAAGTGCCACCTCGCAATTCAGAATGCTTACGCGACGTCTGACGAACGTAACTGGTAGCGCAAGCTTTTTAAACTGCAGAGGCACTTTCAACACTTTTCCATGGAAGGCGATCATGTTTCAATGGCGGAAAGATGCCAATAAAACAGCTTGTACACAAAATGTCACGTAGCATAAGATGGGTAAACCCAGCCTGGTCTGCCAGCGATTTGATTTCGCCCTGCAGCTCAGTCTGGAAACCTGTACATTCATTTCTTCTGCTTCTGTTACACCAATCACAGACCGGCTTATCCACCTGGCGCGCTATTGGTGGGTTTAACACGATGATGGATCGAGAAGCGATGGGTCATTGCCCATTGATCACGCCTCTTGTGGTCTGATTGGTTGAAGGACTATCCAATTGCGTACAGAGTCATGTGAACTACGCCCGTTGATCACGCCTCTTGTGCAGGAGAAAAAACAGAGCAGACTCCCCAGACCAGTGATCAATCTTACATTGAGCTCGGTCTGGTGATAGCCAGACAAATGTAGCATCACAATTCCCTCAGAAGTCCTTCAGTGTCCACAGCTGTTAGTTCACTACAAAAATCAGCTCTTTCACTGAATATATTACCTATATTAGCCGATATATTCATTATATTCACTGAACCTGTTACTGATGCCTGGATTATTTAATGTATGTGTCATAAAAATGACAATCTCTGTGTGTAAATGATTATATTTCAACAACGATTTGGAGTAAAAACATTATTTTATAATTTGATTTAGAAGGTAATGGAAAAACTGCCTTATGTGAAGTTTACATGTTTGCATTCAATGTGTTATTTGAGTGTTGATTATTATATCTAAACATAAATATCAACTAAATTTAGGTTAATAGTTTGTGCTCTGTCCTTTAATATTATAGAAATGTGCAAGTAAGGGCTCCCTATAGTTTACAGCTATATAAGTAATCATGTTTCACTGTTAAAATGAAATCATGTGACTTGAATAAGTACAAGCAAGGAAACAATTTTTCAACAGGACTTTTCAACAAATTATCCATAAATATGGCCACATGGATGCGTACATGCATCTGAACCGCGCAGAGCTCCTGCTAATCTCTCCAGAGGATTCCTCCAGTCTCCGGTCACCTTCATTTGCATCGTCAGATTCAAAACAGCTCTGGCACTAAATCTTTCCTTCAGCGCTGCAGTGTAATCCTTACATTACTCACAGCACAGCGGACATGAAGAGATGCTAGCGCTTCTGTCTGTAGCATTAGCACTGGCTGAGGTAATGGGTTTAGTCATTTTGCTGTTGGAAGTGCATCACACTAATGCTAATCCCATCAAACCGTACCTTTGTGATGTCACTGACCTCCCCTCAGCCGAGGGTGTGCGTACATATGGGACGTCCCAGGGATGCCCTGTGTCAGGGGTAAGCCTGGGAAGATCTCCAGACGTCACAAGCAACACTGCCACGTCTTTTTATAGCACAGAAGAGTGCATCGTGTACGCCGCATGATTACCACATCTTATCCTCAGGGTCAGCTAACACCTGAAAAACGTCACTTGAGAAGTGCATTATGTAATACGAAATGTTTTGGACACATACATAGATACGCCATATGTTATATGCTTTAAAAAGACATTTAATGAAACAAAAATAAGCAGTTAGCTGCCAAAGTGCTTGCTGCTGTCCTTAATAATGCACTGAAATCCAGCGGATCGAGTCGAGAGTCTATATGGATGCAAAGATCTGCTGATTCATCTCACGTATGCACGATCCTCTATAATCTGACCCTGCTGCTGTTCGGGTGTGGGTTGCTGGGAAAGAGGAGGCAATGCAATGATAAATTCCCAGTTAACCAACAATGATGCAACATTCCTAGAGAATATCATGTTCTTGGATATTAGAGATGCACCGATCCACCGGCCAGGGATCGGATTCGGACGATTTTCCGAATGATCGGCCTGCATCAGTCTTACCGATTCTGAGCCGTTTTTTGTTGCAAGCCACACAGGCAATAATAACGTCAGCTGCACGTTCTCGCTCTCTTCTCTCTGTCGAAGAAGTGACACACACACACATACACACGCACGCACGCACACACACACACACACACGCACGCACGCACGCACACACACACACACACACACACACACATACACACACGCACACATGCACGGACGCATGCACACACACACACACACACACACACACGCACATACACATGCACACACACACTTGTTGGGTTTTTATGTTTTATGGGGACATTCCATAGGCGTAATGCATTTTATATTTTATGTACAAACCGTATTTTGTATCCCCCTACACTACCCCTGCCCCTAAACCTACCCATCACACACACACACACACACACACACACACACACTGCCCCTAAACCTACCCATCACAGGAGACATTCTGCATTTTTACTTTTTCAAAAAACATCACTTAGTGTGATTTATAAGATGTTTTCCTCATGGGGACCAAAAAATGTCCCCACAAGGACAAGGATTTTGGATATTGCCATCTTTGTGGGGACATTTTGTCCCCATACCGTAGGGATTACCAGGTTCGCACACACACACACACACGCACACACGCAGACACACACACACACACACACACACACACACACACACACACTCTCACTCGCTCTGTTGAATAGTGTTTGTATTGTGCATAATTTTACTAATTCCCGCAGGTTTCGAGTTCACACCAAAAGAGCGGAACCTCTGATCTACAGAAGTGGAAAACACGGACGGAATCCAGTCATAAAAATGGAATTTCCTGCTAATGTGGAATGTCACGGAATTTGTCAAACTTTGGATGACTAAATCAAAAGTAGGTCAGAACACTTAGATCACTAGCCTGGCTCCGCCCTCCTACGTACTTCCGCTCAATTTTCACTATTTTCAGTACGTCGTCTGGGTTTGCAGTATATTCGCTGGTTTTCTCCAGCCAAATGGTCCAATCAGCGAACAGAGGGAGTGGCTGAGAATGATGGCGTTGATGTCGTGCGCTAGTTTGAGTTGTAGTTCAGTAATGGTGGTGGAGAAAGATGCGAGTGAAGCCATTCAGCCGGTCAGTTGTGGCAACGCTGCCGAATATCCAGAAGTTAAAGCCTGAAGCCAGAAGTTCCTCCCCACGCGGTTTGGGAAAAGTTAGATTTTCCAGCTCGCTCTGTTAGTGGTGAAGGAGTAGGCTAAGGCGAACACATGACATACGTCACGACCAAACGTTAGCGATAGGTTATGGCAGATCCAGAGTGGCTCTGGGCAGATCCAATAGTTTTAACCTTCAGCAGAGTACCCGCCTTCAAGGAAGTGAACGCTTGTCAATGGAGAGTAGCCAGACTCTCTGTACCAATGAAATGTACAAGCGTTTGGTAGGACCAGGCTATTGAATCACACCACGATATGGACTAGTGTCTGTGAATATTAAACCACAAGAAGACTATATGAATATGAATTCTGTATGTTCTGTGTGTTTCTATGTAAATGAATGGCGCAGACGCATGGTTTTATTTCACACACACACACACACACACACACACAAACACTCGTGACGCTCACGGTGTTACTATGACGACATGAACTTCATCTCCAGAGCGCTCTGAGAGTCACTTCATCAGCATTTACCGTTTCATTTGAGAAAAACTATTATCATACACACAGAAACTCAAAATCTTCACGCAACCCGTCAAAATAAAAGTTAGCTTAACTTGTGACAGAAATATATTACTGTTGTACAGTACCATGAATGTCTTAATGTAATACTACTAATTATAACAACAACAATACAAAAATTATTAACTTTATTTTTAAAGGAATAATCACACAATTGTTCCTCCATGTTTTAATTTGAACGGTAAACCTGTGTTGTGCAGCACTTTGTTTGTTTGACAAAAAAATTAAAGGGTTTATTTAAATTTAAATAAAAAATGTATTAATGTTTTCCGCCGTCATTTAACACGGAATTTGTTAAAAAAAAATAATATGGCCCTATTATTGTAAATTTCAAATTTATTGTAAAAAAATCTATTATGTAAATTTTGTAATTAATTCAATTAATAAGAAATGTTTTTTGATTACATCATTAAAATGGAATCCAGAGCATTCATTTTTGAAATGGAAAAAAATTAATTTGGGAAAAAATAAAACCGATTTCATATTTCATTTTCAAATTTTTCAAAGTACCAAAATGAGTGTGTTATTTACTGCGCTTAAACGCTCAAATACACACAACATGATGTCTTGGTGAGTAGTCAGTTAAAGACTGCTCTTGACTGTATTTTTACATTGAAGACTATCCAGCTGTTTGAAATTTGATTATTTGTTATTGCTATCTTTTTACTAAATGTTGCATTTAATGTTGCAAAATGTCTCTATTGGATATAAGGCCTAGTGTCATTCTGGCTCTCTTTAAGTGTTGTGAAATACTTTCCTGCTGTCCATACTGTTGACGAAGCCACTTTTATCTCATATGGTTCCCTGTTTTCTAGCATGCTATGACGTTTAAAGGCACAGAGAGAGAGCGAGAGCTGGTCATGGAGGAGTGTAAAGTCGTCTCTGGTGTGCAGCGTCTGTGTGTGTGTGTTATTTGTTATCTAGTGTGGCACACGCTCCAGGGACGGCGCTCAGGGAGCTTTGGCAGACAGCATGCAGTAAATATCGCAGTGTGAAACGAACCATTATAAAGCTACTACAATAGTGCAGATGCAACTAATGGGTGGCATGTGGTTCTGAGTGATTCCTAAACAGATGAACAGAGAAATTTTACAGTTACGCAGTCCTGATCACTATGTACAGAATGAGTCACACAAAGCATTGCATATTAATAAAGACAGTCACATTTTACCAGACTGCGAAAGTAACAGAAAAACGTGATATTTTCATATTAGGATATTTTGGAGTCCAGCCTCTTAGGTGGAAATAACATCTAACAAAGCATAAAATAAAATAAATGAATCAATTCAACTCGACCATTTCAATGCATTGGCCAGGCACTCGCATATGCATTGCATATGATTTCAAGACTAAAAGGGTACGTTCACCCAAAAATGCAAATTATCCCATGATTTACTCACTCTCAAGTCATCCTAGATATACATGGCATTCTTCTTTCAGACGAATACAATCAGAGTTATATTAAAACATGTCCTGGCTAATCCAAGCTTTATAATAGCAGTGAATGTCTGTTTCTGTTTTGAAGTCCATAAAAGTGCATCTATCATTATAAAAGTTAATCTATCCATTATAAATGTGAATCTATCCATCATAAAAGTGCATCTATCATTATAAAAGTTAATCTATCCATTATAAATGTGAATCTATCCATCATAAAAGTGAATCTATCCATCATAAAAGTGCATCTATCATTATAAAAGTGCATCTATCATTATAAAATTGCATCTATCCATTATAAAAGTGCATCTATCCACCATAAAAGTGAATCTATCCATCATAAAAGTGCATCTATCCACCATAAAAGTGCATCTATCATTATAAAATTGCATCTATCCATCATAAAAGTGCATCTATCCATTATAAAAGTGCATCTATCCGTCATAAAAGTGCATCTATCCGTCATAAAAGTGCATCTATCCATTATAAAAGTGAATCTATCCATCATAAAAGTGCATCTATCATCATAAAAGTACATCAATCATCATAAAAGAGCATCTATCCATCATAAAAGTGCATCTATCCACCATAAAAGTGAATCTATCCACCATAAAAGAGCATCTATCCATTATAAAAGTGCATCTATCCGTCATAAAAGTGCATCTATCCGTCATAAAAGTGCATCTATCCATCATAAAAGTGCATCTATCCGTCATAAAAGTGCATCTATCCGTCATAAAAGTGCATCTATCATTATAAAAGTGCATCTATCCATCATAAAAGTGCATCCATCCATCATAAAAGTGCATCTATGACGGATCGATGCACTTTTATGGACTTCAAAACAGAAACAGCCATTCACTGCCATTATAAAGCTTGGATTAGCCATTGAGGGTGAGTAAATCATGGGCTAATTTTACTTTTTTGGGTGAACTTACCCTTTAAAGGTGCACTATGTACATTTTAGTGGCATCTAACGGTGAGGTTGTGAATTGTAATCAGCAGAGATAGTAGACTAGAGCTCTTTAGGGCAGTTTGTCCCTTTAGGGCTACCGTGGCGGCACAATATGACAACTTCACTGTAAGGGGACCAGCGGTGTGTGTAGATAGAAACGGCTCATTCTAAGTTAATAAAAACACAACGGTTCATTATGTAAGGTCTTTATACACCACTGAAAACACAGTTATGTATATTATATTGCATTTCTGTCAATAGATCCTCATAAATACGACCCACTGCACCTTTAAGTTACAGTGTAGGTGTCATAAACAGTAAGTCCATTACTGAGCGTCTCTCAAACACACTCCAAGCTCAGTGCTGGTTGATCCTTCATTATGGTGCATGCATTGCTTTTTGCGGTAATTGATTTTCCCAATTAGTGATGGCACAAAAGCGTATGCAAATGTCATTCAAACAAGCTTACGCGGCACGTGGACAAGCACAATCATGTGAAGCCAAGCGGAATAAGGTGACGCACGCTGACAAGACCTGTCCTTTAAAACTATTCAGAGCAGAGAAGATCAATTCCACTGGCTTTACAGCGTAACGCCCACAATTCATCTGATGGCATGTAACTGCCTCAATATTTCTTGAAAAGTACTCTGGAGAAAAACGCAGAGAAGCAGGGCACCAGTTCAATAAAAGTTAAACGCAAACATGAAAAGTCTGTATTTGGCTGTGTGCGTGTTTCCAAAAGAAAGACTGGGATTATGTGATTTTGGGCTTATCAGACAGCAGTGATAAAATGTTTCAAATTCTTTCATTGTCCGCAGACGTTCAGTGTGCTCTCAGTTATTCAGCCATAGAACGCCATTAAAAAAACTCCAAAACCAAACTCATTTTAGGCACATGATGCATGTGATATTTTCATATTAGGATATTTTGGAGTCCAGCCTCTTAGGTGGAAATAACATCTAACAAAGCATAAAATAAAATAAATGAATTAATAAAAATTAAATTAAATATGATTAATAATTCATTATAATAATAAAGTTGGTGGTAGTGCTTTTATTTAACAGTTATATATTATAAATAATGATTTAATGCATTAATATTGAGTAACTTGCATGTTAGAAACAATATTGCCTGTGTATTTCTGCCAGCAATAGTAGTTTCAAATGAACCCACAGCAAAATGAACTGTTACGCATCTCCAAACAACACGATAGTTTGTGTTTCGTTACTGAATGAATCAGTTGAATGAATGATTCAATGACTCACTATAAGACAATCGGTGCCTTATTCGCATACTATCCGTCCTTAATGGCATTCGAAAATAGATTTAATATGTCCCAAATCGTAGTATGTTGATAAGAGTATTTCAAAGATACCCGGATGGGCTACTATTTCAGAGTTCGAAGGGCTTCGACACACACTCTGACGGCTAATATTACCCACAAACCATTGTGAGTTGGACAAGGATTCGATTAAAACTACAAACGCGGATAAAAAGTGTTAAAAAACTACAAACATGACGGATGTGGGAGTCCGACAGTTAAGTCGATTGGTTTCGATTAAGGGGTTTGAGTGAATAATTAAAGAGTGTCTAACTTGACGAAAATATTATGTAATATTATCCACATTATATTTAATCTGCATCATCAGTGTGAACTTTTGTAATGATATGTTTGGCCATTAACTTTTAAATGCATCATTATATTTAAATTGCAAACACACTAGGAGAGCCTCTGCATTAATGACCCACGACCCACGACATCAACTTGTGTCTACATTTCTCTCTGATGCGATGGGAAGATAAACTGAATGTGTGACGATGATTGACAGGGCAGTTTAAACGGAGACCGGATACACGTAACTAAGCAACGGAGTCCGTTAAAGATGATGAAGTAGTATGTCCCAAAGTTTGCATACTGTACTCTTCTGCTGCACACTCAAAAGTGTGTACTTTTTCTTCACAAAAAGAGTACATACTTATAAGACGTAGTATAAGTAGGCGAATTGGGACGCAGCATTTGATTTATTTTGTGCCTGAATGAATCATTGTTTTGGAATGAATCACTAAATAATGATTCAATGACTCACTCAAAAAGTAAGTGAGGGATGCATGACTAGCTGTGCATTAAATTATTTTAATGCATAACGTGGAGGCAAAGAACTGCCCTACGTGAAACTTCTGCAAAGGGCATTAAAATCATTTAATGCACAGCTAGCCGTGGATTATCCCGCTTATACCATAGTCTTTAGCCAGCATCGACAACTTAAAGCTGTTACTGATGTTTGCAGTGTAATATCTGATTGGAAGGGTATCGTTTACGGTGATTATACTGACTTGTGCATTTCATTGATTGCACACCTTCCAGCCAATCAGAATTGAGTATTCAGACAGACCATGGCATAATATAATAATACATCTGGTTGGGAAGACGCTCACTACAACGCTTCTATTGGTGATTCAAGGAAAACTTGCTCAAACTGACTAGTCTGTTTTGCAAACAGAAGCAAATGAAGCTTGTCATTGTTCAGTTTCTGAATGTTTGCATTATCTTGGCGTGCTCTGCTGGTGACGTACGTTCGTGTTTGCTTCTCATTGCTTAAAACAACATTAAGTCAATTTCTATCATATAAAATTCAAATGGAGCAGTGAATGTAAAGAGTTAAAGTTCACTCACATAAGGAAGACTGTGTTGCTCTTACCAGCAGGGACAAGTCAAGTCTTGACCTGACAAATGCATTAACTGCGACTGATGTATTACTAATGTGCTGAAAATACACAACTGCACAGAAAATGTTTGGTTTTCCCATTGAACGTCACTGGAAATAGACACTGAAGTGTTCTGCGCTGCCTTAGGGAAGACGAGTGAGATGAGAGATCTGTCTTAGGGCTATAAAACACAAGCGTAAAGGCAGCAAGTTCCTGATCTGAACTCAACCCCGTCGTTTCTGAATGCAGAAACACCAGCTGAACAGCATACGGCACTGGCCACTGATCTCCTCTGAAATAACAGGCATGGTGTAGGTGGAAGTGAAAAACTAGGTAAAAGTTTGATGGTTAAAAGCAGCAAACGTACACACACACACCCACACAAAGCACAGGTTGTATGCTTTCAGTTCTGTAGGGTGGGGAAGAAATCATATGGTGCTTTCGCAATGGTGTAATTTGATCATAGCAAAGACAAATGCAAATGACTTGACTGTTTTCCTTCCAAATATTTAGGAAGCATTGTTGGTACATGAACTAAACCAACGCTAAAGGTCTGTTTAATGTCATTTGTCAGGTGCTAGTGCTGTTTTTATGATGCCTCTGTTTAAGCTGTGACTTAAGGAAACTAAAGTGTGTCACTCCTACATGAAACTAGAAACTAGACCTCCATCCCTGTTCATGTGCCACACTAATGCTCATTTATCACCATCGTAAAGCAGCATGTCAGAGCGATGCCATTATAGAGCCTTAGAGAGAAGCAAGACATTATACCCAAAGCCTGCCGCTGTCACGTCTGATTCATTGTACCGCTGCTTTCGCTCTGTTTTGTTTTTCGGGCTTTCCACATCAGGGCGATGACACCAGAGCCCGCAGTTTCATACTCGAGTGCTGACGGGCTGGTGAGCCTGTGAGGCCTGCGGTCACTAAAAAAAGGCTGTGGTTGCACACATATCATGGGAAAATAAATGTCACATGACGTTTTTGAAGCAAAGGCCTAATTTCCTGGGTACCAAAGGCTAATATACACTCACGGTGTGCTGTAATACAACCAAAAAAACATGAAACTAACCTTCATCTCCATAGCAAATCTCAGATGGAGATTCATCTTTTATGATTTGTTAAAGTCTGGGAGACTGTAGTGCACACTAAGACTTTTTAAATGCTTGAGATGTGAATAAACAGAACTTATAAACGGCTGTTGAGATGGTATTCTCAATGTAAATGAGTACAGTTTTGGACCTGGAAACAGTATTGCTTACGCCTCTACGGAGACTCTAAAAGGCAAGAATGGACATTGTTATATTTGGCTTTTCTCATTTGCCCCCGTAGCAAAAACCAAAAATCCACAATAGCGCTTCGATCACTTCACAAAAGAGGAAAACAAATTGAGAGGCAAAGAGAGAACGATTTCAAGTTTGCTGTCACTCCTTCAGCCATTGTATTAGACATTTAAAACTTCAGCAGTTCTTTGGGATGGTTGAGGTGCTATATAGCATCGCTCCCGTATAAAGAACCTGTTAAGCCCCTGTATAGTTCTTTAAAGGTTCTCTAACTCTTTCTTAGTCTCTTAGTTTAGTTGGGGAAAGGATAAAAAAAAAAACAGACATTAAAATACAGCGTATTTCCTGAAGATAACATGGTTCTCAACAGTTTGCCATTGTAGTAAATTCCCATTCATAGCAAACATATGAGAGTGGAGTAACAGATCTAACATCTAAGGAGAATGGTGTGGTTCTATGGGTCTATAGCACCATTTGACAAAGCTGCTGTATAGGTGTTATATAGCACTTCTCCTATGATTACAAGCCAATTCACCACTTTTAGTGCTATTTAGCATCACTTTTGTTTGAGGTTAAGGTAAGAACAAACCGTGTATAAGCTTATAAATGCACACAATACCCAAGCCATGGCTCACCATCAGCACCTTTGCTCTTACTACACTGATACCCAGTGATATTTAGTTAAAGATAAAGACAAATCTTCAGGCAAATATGTGGAACCTCAGTGTTTCGGTGTGTAAAACAGGCTTGAACTTCCAACTACTACTTCTACTGTCATGAAACACAAATACACATACAGTAGTGGCCAAGAGTGATGTTCAGAGGGGATATATGACACTACTAGTTCGAATAAACCATCAAAATATGAGGAAAATATTTTAGATGAGGGAAGAAAGAAACACTAAACTTAGCTATGGTATTTATCTGACATAAAAAAAGGCAAACTACAGCTACAGGTTTTATTTTACTATGCAAAAAAGGCACAGAAAAACAAAAATCTGACATTGACTACAACATAAGTTATTAATGAGTTATTAAAGGGATAGTTCATACAAAAAGGAAAATTAGCTTATGATTTACTCACCCTCATGCCATCCTAGGTGTATATGACATTTTTCTTTCAGACGAATATAGTCGGAATCGTATTATAAAATGTCCTGACTAATCCAAGCTTTATAATGGCAGTGACTGGAGGACGAAATTTGAAGCCCAAAAAAGTGCATCCATCCATTATAAAAGTGCTCCACACGGCTCCGGGGAGTTAATAAAGGCCTTATAAAACGAAGCGGCGGGTAAAATATGTAGCTTCCTCCAGACCGCCTTCCGTATTCAACTTACAAAGAAAGTGTAACGTCTCTCCCAGTTGAAAACGTGCTCCTACATAGTTACGCAATTTTTAAGTTGAATATGAACGGCGGTCTAGCACAAACACATGGCTTGAACTATTCCTTTAAGGGTCATTAATTCCTCACCCTCATGCCGTTCCAAACCAGTAAGATCTTTGTTTATCTTCGGAACACAAATTAAGATATTTTTGATGAAATCAGACACATTTCTGAACCCTACAACGTCATTTCAACCTTCAAGCCTCAGAAAGGTAGTAAAGACATCATTAAAATAGTCCAACCTTAGTGTAATGAAGTGACGAAAAAAAACGTTTTCTGCGCAAAAAATAACGACTTTCTCTTCTCTTCTCTTCTCTTCTGTTGTTCTCCTATGCTATTCACGTAGTAAATGCATTGCAGCACTTCCAGGTTCTACGTCAGAACACCGGCTCACCATTGGCTGACGCTGTTCACGTGAGCACCACGACCCGTGCGTGTGATGCTGACGCAGGAGCTGGCCAATGATGAGGCAGCGTTCTGACGTAGAACCTGGAAGTGCTGCATATGAGGAGAATGATGTGGAAGAGACGAGACTGTTGAATAAAGTCGTTATTTTTGTTTTGTTTTTTTGCGCACAAAAAGCATTCTCGTCACTTCATTACATTAAGGTTGAACCACTGGAGTCCTACGGGTTTGGAACGACTTGAAGGTGAGGAATTAATGACAGAATTTTATATTTCGCTGGTATTTCTTGTTTTTGCATGCGTTCCTAATTTCTTTGTATGACAGCCGGGGCAAACATTATGTCGCACAATTTGACATGTTTCACTGCATTATCAAAAACAAAACAATCGACTCCAAGCTCAACTGTGCAATATGCTTACAAAACCTTTAACTTTTTTTTATAATATTTAAATAAAGGGAGGAGATGCCAATTTTCCTAGGCCGGACATCAGTGTTGGCCACTACATTACACTAACCGTCCCGTTTCCTTCTGGCAAGCCATTTTTCACCACTCACCATATCCAGGAATGCCTTCGAAATGGGAAATTGTTGACGTGCATCATTTTTTTCTCCCTTCCTGTGTAACTGCGGCCGGTCTTCATTTAAGCGAAGGTGTGGTTCGTATTGGCTTCTCTCTCTCAGAAATAAATAACTCTTACGCCGGCCTTGGGATAGCCATTATACACCCTGCTTACATGTCTCCACTCCAAGCATCTCAGAAACAAGAAGTCCGCCTGGAGCAATGGAGATTACATCCTCTTAGTGTGTGCTATTCCATAGAAGAGTCCTGAGAAGACGCTCCATCCGTTTATAAATGTTGACAGTGTGCGTAAATCAAATTTTAAGGCAACAAAATGACAAGCATGTCACACGGAAAAACAGTCTCGATGGTTAAGGGGTTGCTCCATAGTAGTAAAGCAGAAATAACAAGCAAAGAGCAGAACGAGGGTCCTTCCGCTGCCGTTTGTGTGGGATTTGAAACTCACTGTGGTACATCCTCATTGTGAATTCTAGACATTAATGACCGTTTGAGGAAAATACTTCCTTTGGCCAACGGAGATGCTTCCCAAAGGAAACCCGGAGATGCATGTCGTCCCTTCTCCGAAATATTCCTGGTGCAAACAGCCCAGATGCCATGGAGAGACGGGTCCGATTCGTTCCAATGGGCTTTGCTGTCCTGGAAATGTTGCTTCACCCCCCCACCCCAAAAAAAGAGTAAGGGCTCCGCTCCTGTCAAACACAGCTATTGATCCTCTTAGCTCTGATTAATTTAGTGGTGTGTGCTGAAGGAATGGGTGGAGTAGCTGTAGAGGATGAGATGGAGCGAGACGAGCTGAAGAAGAGAAAACACACCGAGTGTCACCTCCGCATTCCTGTGTCTTCCCGTCTCAGCCGTCTGATCCGGGCTCTCATCAGCTTTGGCAGGCGGTGACAGCAGTCATGGTGCAGTGAAAGCAGCACGTGCTAAAGCTCTTCCTTACCCGAGGGCTTCTCTGTCTCTCTCCGTCTCCCTCGCTCTCCTCCCAGTACAGCAGTTTCCCGGTTCTTTTCGCTCTCTGCTGCTCTGCTGCAGCGCCGGCTCTGGGCTGAACAGGGTGTGTGTGTGTGTGTGTGTGTTTGGGAAAGACTGTGTGACTCGTTGTCTGTGTGTGAGCGTCAAGGGGCCCCACAAGGGAAACTCTGACCGGCCGACGACGCACAGCGCTAAATAAAGCACACGCCTGACAGCTGGAAGAGCCTGTTTCTGCAGCACGGAATTAAAGCTGATGATAATATCTCAAAGGTCAGGAGCAATGACAATGATATGAAAACAAAACAATAGTTAAAAGCTAAAATATACTGTGAGACAATATAGTGCTACAAAACTAGCTGTAACATAGCCTATAAGGTATGAGAACAAAACACCATGTTTGAAGTAGAAACGCCTCACGGGAAAGAAAAATCATAAAGGAGATCTTTTTCTCCTCGATGGAAACTCCTCGAGTTTCTCCTCAATGGAACTGATCCTGTAAATCCTGCTTCTCCTGAGAACAAGATCTCATGTTTCTCCAATACAGAGATCTTGATAATCATTAGATTTCTCAAATATTAGCCAAGATCTAATTATATGAGCTGCTATAAACATTTTCATTCACAGTATGTCAATAACTGATTCATTTGTGTGTATTTTAGGAGAAACACAGAGCACAGACTCACCGATTGTGTCGTCGCTCGTGACCCTCAGGGTGCCCCGATGTGCCCGACTGATGCCATTTTAGGACAAAGAGAAAATTGCGAACAGACAACTTTGCAGTGATGCCTGTCTTAAAGAATTATGCATGTTGTACCTTCAATTTTTCTTCTGTTCTATTTTCCCCTCCAAATAACCAGGAAAAAGAGTCAAATCATTCCCTGTGACATAATTCAATTTCACCTCTAAATCTGACTGATGTTTTATGCAGGGTTAATACCTGGTCATAAATCAAAAATATCATTCAGGATGGAGATGTTAGGAATTACTAAATAGTTACTGAGAGGATGCTTTAAACGCGAATAACATGAATTGAATGTCTTGGTTTGTTGAGGTTGAGCACACATGCGCATCTGAATCGACCGCACTATCAGGCGAGTTAATAAACAGACACTGACATTCCAAGTTACATCAACAAAAAGCAGGGCACTGATAAAGACACATTCAGAGCCATGGCCTACTGATTAGCAAACACTGAGCTGTGGTGCTCATGTGACCGTCGTGAATTGTAAATATGATTTCATATGCTCTCTTTATACTGTACCTTTCAAAAAAAGATGCAACAAAAAGCTAAATACAAACAAATCTTTAGCACAAATGCAACAAGATGATTTACGTGCTGACGTTTTAGACTTAGAACAAACCCTGAACCCTCAATAAAAAATAATTACTCTCTCTCTCTCTCTCTCTCTCTCTCTCTCTCTCTCTCTCTCTCTCTCTCTCTCTCTCTCTCTCTCTCTCTCTCTCTCTCTCTCTCTCTCTCTCTCTCTCTCTCGTACCTTTTAAGGTACAAGTGGCCATCACTGGGGTGGTTCCCTTAAGGGTACATTTTAGAGGAAAACAATGGTATAATTGTACCCTAAGGACCAATTGTGTACCTTTAAAGGTACAGTTATACTGTTTGTTCCCCTCTGAGAGTGTAGGGAGAACCCACATTTTCAGCACAACAAATCAAAAATATATCTTAATACAAAAATACAGTATTTTAAAAGTTGCTCGAGACTAGATGTTACTGTAGTTATAAAGCTTGTGGTATTATTCATAATCAAATTGTCAATGCCATTTAAATGCCAATTCAGTTCCTAAATGTAAAATTGAATTGAGGTAGCAAACATGATAAAGAATTATAAATTTGAATGTATGGAAGTAGAATTAAGATGGATGGATGGATGGATGGATGGATGGATAGATGGATAGAGAGATAGGTAGATAGATAGAAAGACAAACAGACAGATGGATAGATAGATGTATGTATGGATAGATAGATGGATGGATGGATGGATGGATGGATAGATAGATAGACAAACAGACAGATAAATGATGGATAGATAGATAGATAGATAGATAGATGGATGGATGGATGGATATATGGATGGATGGATAGATAGATAGAAAGACAAACACAGATAGATAGATAGAAAGACAAACAGACAGATAGATGATGGATAGATAGATAGATAGATAGACTGACAGACAGACAGACAGACAGACAGACAGACAGATAGATAGATAGATAGATAGATAGACAGACAGACGGATAGATGTATGTATGTATGTATGTATGTATGTATGTATGTATGGATGGATGTATGGATGTATGGATGGATAGATAGTTAGATAGACAGACAGACGGATAGATGTATGTATGTATGTATGTATGTATGGATGGATGTATGGATGTATGGATGGATAGATAGTTAGATAGATAGACAGATTGATGTATGTATGTATGTATGTATGTATATGGATGGATGGATAGATAGATAGATAGACAAACAGACAGATAGATGACGGATGGATGGATGGACAGACGGATAGATGGATAAGACAGATAAATAGAACCAAACAATCTATTTACTTCAGCAGAGATTTGTTCCATGAGCTCCGTTCACTTCAGCGTGGCCTTATATTACACACAGCAGAGGCTCAGTATTTACTTATTAAAACCTCTGTGTATCTCAGCGCTGGGCGTAAATGTCACTTCGTGTTTTCTGCAGTCAAGCGAGAGCCTGATGCCCACAGTCACTTCAGATCAATGTGAACACGCAAACCGCACAGAAGTGCCCGGAGAGCCGCAGTGACCCCGACTGTTCTGCAGCATCTTACCAACACACACGCGCTTTCCTTCATCTCGCATGCGAACTCAACTACAGGAACAGAGCCACAGCGCTAAGCACCTCAGCTGTGGCTTGAAGTCATTAAACTACAGTCAAGCTAGCTGTTAGACCCATGTTCATCTTTCTCCAGTCTGTAATGTTGCTGTTTTTAAGGTCTTCTTCCAGGAAACGATGTCACAATATTCCTAATTTAAATAAATAATATGCAGAATAGAGGGGCGGGGCCTGGTTCAGGTAGTTATGGTAAGGGACGGGACATTTCGACCTATCACTGCACAGAGCTCCAGTCGACCAATCACTGCACACTGCTCCAGCCGACCAATCAGAGCACATTGTGCTTTTCAGAAGGAGGGGCTTCATAGAGACAGGAACTAAACAGAGCGTTACTGACAGACTGGGAAGAGAGGAGCTGCAACAATGGAGAATATGAGGAATAATCAACATTCAAGCAAGAAAAACTGATCTAGTAGAGTCCAAAAACAACAGCAAGACTTTGAAAAACAGCATATATGTCCTCTTTAAAAAATATTGGGGGAAAAATGAGGGATTCAAATGAATCGGTTCATTAAAGAGAGTGTTCTGAACAAACCAATCTGCTTAAATAAAACAAACTTGTCCCATTTCTATTTCAGTGCATGCCTAATTTGGCTAAATATTTGTCTAAGGACACAGGAAATACTTGACGAATTGCTAAAATGTGCATTTTTAAGTCAAGGAACTGAATATGAGCTCGGGGGAAACTTGTAATAGACACTATCCACCTCTCCTGTCCTTCCTCAAGCCCAGAGAACAATCCCCTGGGTGAAGGACTGAAGATAAAGATGAACATATTTCCTCTAGAAGGCCCTCGTGGCTCTATCTCCTGCTGTAATACGTCCACAATCTACAGCCCTCAGTCGGGCCTCTGCCTATCACCACCCTCTGCCAGCAGGAACACGAGCTGATAACACACAAACACACACACACACACACACACACACACACACACACACACACACACACCCATCAGCTAAACTACTCACATTTCCCCTCTGACTCTCCAAGGGAGCGACGTGCAGTGTGGAATATACACCACAGCTCAAAAGTTCGGGTCGGTAGGATTGTTTCATGTTTTTGACTTTTCTGCTCACCACGGCTGCATTTATTTAATCGAAAACGCAGAAAAAACTGTAATATTGTGAAATATTATTCCAATGTAAAATGACTGTTCTATGTGAATATATAGTGCAGTGTGATTTATTCCTGTGATCAAAGCTGAATTTATCATCATTACTCCAGTCTTCAGCGTCACATGACCCTTCACCGGATTCAATCTTACTGACCCCAAACTTTTTGAACATTAGTGCATGTTCACATTGCAAAATCAAAACTGTAAGAAGAAAGACTAGGGATGCACGATATATCAGCTATCATATCGGTATCTGGCCGATTTATGTTCATTTTTAATGTTATCAATATCAGCCCGATAAGAACATTTGTCTGATATATTAAAGCCGATAAATAGTGTATTATTTCCTTCATCTGACACACTTCAGATGTGCACTGTTCATCATGATGGGTTTGACTTGCTTGAAATATGATTGGAATCACTTCAGAGCAACATGTCATGATTCACAAACGAATTATGAGCCAAATCTTTTAATGAATCATATTCAAATTGATTCAAAATTCATGTTACTTACTGAACTCTTGTGAATACTGAATACGCATCTCATTTACTTACTGGCTGAATGATTATATTACAAAGTGGCTTCAAATGTTTTATTGTAATAATTGGCATTTTTTTGTTTATTTCTGCCTTGTTTTGAGAACAGAATTCTGGGAATGTTACGACTGCATATAGCTCATGCATATATTCACTTCTTATCTCCCTGTTGCCAAAATATCAGATGCTTGATCTTGTGTGTTTTTAAAAATAGCAGTGGTCAGGAGTTATGTAAGCCAGACGGGCTGGAAAGGCCAATGAAGTGTGTGTGTGTGTGTGTGTGTGTTACTGCAGCGAGGGCTTGTCACTGGGATGCCTGGCTGGATAAAACGGGAAATGTCAAGCACAGCCAGGGCAGGTATATGCTTCAGCGTGTGCAAGGTCACATCCCGACCCCTGCTGAGCAAACCCCACAGCGCTTCAAGAGTATGACGAACCTGTACATGCATCTGAACGCGACCCAGCGGGTACAGATGTGGATTACTTCAAACTTTACTGTGTCTCTGCAGACGTAGCCGTTTATTCAATGCGCTGCGCTGACTGTGCAAGCGTGGGAGGCTCTTGGAAAAGCAGTCGGAAGGCTATACGTCAGACACCCACTGACATGCTTTCTGCAGTTTCATTCTCCTTGTCAACGCATGTCAGACTGTAAGACGCAATCCCAAACCACGAAACAAGACCCGGAGCTGAAGACAGGGCTGACCATGGCACTGGTGATTCAGGTGTTGAACGTTTTGTAGAACAGGCCACAAAATTACAGTGTAAAACTTTACATTGATAACATATGCCATTGTTTTTGAGCTATATGGACCAAAATAAATAAAAATAAATCCATACAGTCAAACCAAAATGTATTCAGACACCTTCAAACATTTATCACGTTCACAATTTATTCGCTATAGTTTAGAAAATGGTAATAAAATATGACAAGAACTCAAACTCATCTCGATATTGTCAGATAACTTTGATAGAAAGGGATGTAATGGATTACAATCAACCAATCAGCTGTTAGATTTAACTACACAATTAGATCATACCAATTTATCTCAACCAATGACCAAGCAATGCTTCATTTAGTTCAGTCTGTGGTGTCAAAGGTCACATTAGCAATTAAAGAACAAACACTTCAGCAAAACATGCTCAGGTCAAAGTGTCTGGATCATTTTGATCCCATATTATTATCAATTTTACTGGTAGTCACTGTATGAAGAATTGTTGTGTATAATATGTCACAGTTTACTTTATTTTGCTCTCCTCACTTGCAGAAATGAACTATAGTGTCCTGCACACACTAGTGAAACATTATATCTCCTGTCTGAATCATTTTTGGTTATTTGTCATAAAAGTATTGTTATCAAGGAGCTAATTTTTCTATTTTTCCAGGAAAATTATTAAATGCACTAATATATATTTTACACAATATATCTTCAACAACCTCATTCCCTGTATAAGTATCCACATCCTTGCCAAACAATCTTTAAATCTTCCAGAATATGCTTGACATACACCTTCATACGATTTAAATGTTGACTGTATGATACTTCTCATTCACGCCACTACTTTCTGTTGCTTTAGAGTATTTTTTCCCCAAACATTCTTCTATTGTTTCAGAAAACGGCGAGCATGTCAACTAAAAACACATCTGCAAGCGTGTAAGTCACAGTACAGCCCTGGAAGAGATCATGCTTATTATACTGCAGGGGTTCCCAAACTTCTTTGTCAGCCCATCGACCGTAGATTTTAAGTTAATATTTAAATAATTTGAACACATATGCATGTCCATGGCTCTCGGATATCGGTTAATTGTTGCATGACATGCAAGTAAACAGATATCCAATATCCAATCTTTTGCTGTTGACAAGAACCAACTAACCCTACAATTTGCAATACAAATATTTAGGTCCAGATTTACTAACAGCTTGCATCAGTGCACACCCTACTGTTAAACAACTGCTGTCAGGATTTACTAAAGACGTTTCAAATTAGCACTGAAAAGGCATGGACAGGGTTGTTTTAGCAGCTGACCGTATTGCATATGCAGTTGTAGGAGTTTCCATTTTAAATGCAAAAATTATAGGAGGAGAGTATTTAAATGATTCACGGAACATGATTAACTAAGGTTTGCAGTAGTCAATGTACTGGTATTTGAGGCATAATTTAATCGGGGTGTCTGTTTACACCAAGTGCAAATAGCGTGCCTTGTTGTCAAGTGCTATTCACACTAGCTCTACCTAGCAATTCTTGGTTGGGCCAAACATGATAAATATAAAATGCAGATGTTTTAACATCATCAGTGGCGTAGTCAGTAAAGCTTAAGGCTTAAGGATACAGGTGTTGACGCAATCGACCCAGGTTCAAATCCGCCTTCTGCCGAGCTCGCCCTTCTCTCTTCCCATCACACGTCACATCGGAAAGGCATTTACTTTCAATAAAATTAAGAAAATGTTCTAAAAATGGAAATAAAGTGCCTAACGACAACTTTAATAATAATAAAAGCATGTATTGGGTTAGGTATCGGTGTAGGGAGGGCTTTTATTGTCTCATTAAGTGTCCATTTAATAATTTTAATAAATATAATGATTTACACTCTATTATTATTGCATCCTGTTAATGTACAACAATACTGAGGTGCAAATAGTATGTATCTGTCAAAATAAAGTATAAATTACTATTTTACATATATTGCAAAGAACTACTTTTACTCACGCTAAAGGTCCTTTCACACTGGATGTGATTTTGACGCGCAATGGTTTTATTTTTTGATCAGCTGTTTGTGTACTGAGTGCTTCACCAAACGTGAATGTGCTGCGGCGAAAAAAACACGGTTTATTTTTTTTCTGCTTCAATGTCGATTTTTTTTAACTCTCGCAGCGACAGAAAAGGCTTCAACCTTCACATACAAGATAACAACCTTTCGAGTTAAAACTCGTTGATTTTTTTCTAACTCAATGTTTTCTCGACTATGGAAAGTGAAAGTGTTTCCGTCAGTACGTCTGTGGCACTTAAATGTTTTCATTGTGACTCAACTGGAGACACAGCTGCTCCGGATCGATTGGATCCCTGAAGTGTGTGGTTTGTCTCGTCAGATGTGGTGCTACTGTCTCTGGAGGAGCTCCTCAAATTGTCCCACGAACATTTGAAAGTAAGTGCGGCCATGTAAAAACTGGCCATGATAAAGTTTTAGCTCCTGTACAAGATTATCATGCTCCCCTTCAGACTCTCTGTTCTTTAAGACTGGGTGCACCCAAAACCTTCTTTTTCGTCTTTTATAGAAAATGAAAAGATTGTCTTCACTGGATGAGGAAGCGTCCATGTTTTCTCAGCTGTCGGCGTGAATGATTTGGAGTTCTGAAACGCCACAGACGTCGCAAATTTGCGTCACAGCTGATGTGAATGGTTTGGACACTAACTTTGCACGCAAATATAGGGGAGAGCGGGACACAACCTATCGCTTTTTGATTGTCTGAGTTTGTGTAAATCCACTTGGGGTTCAGAGTATTTATTTTTTCCCACATTCATTTGACACGTCTAGTTCAATTTTATGGTTTTGTTTCATTAATACAGTGTTTACTTTTTTCTTGATTTACCCTGAAAGAATGGAAGTGAACTGTGACAACATGCCCCGTAGGTGGGGTACATTGTAACATCACCATATGACTGCTTAAAATGTGATCTGATATAATTAAAGGTATAAAAAAATATCCAAAACAAACTTAAATATTTTGTCAATAAAATACAATCATTAACTTATGGCATTTTTTTATCCTTAAAAATACACTATTTTTTGATTTTGACAACAAACACATCGCTAAAAACAGCTATACAGCATAGCTCAAAACATAATAATAAAGAATAATTTCTGAACATTGACTCTCAGTCTTTATTCACCCTTTTCTCATGGTTTCTCAAAATAATTATAGAATATAGAAAAGTATAGAATATAATAGTGTAGTTTTAATAGGCGCTGATTGTAACGCAGTGTGAACACACCCCGTCTGCTCAACTGGGCTTTAAAGCACGGCTCGTGTCTTCTGCTGTTAGATCAGCATTAAAGAACATCTCAACTGTTAAATAACACATAGAAGATGAACATAATATCAGATTTGTCTTAATTTAAATAAACACAAAAAACAGAGATGAAAAATAAACTTGAGTAAGAAATTGACTTTTGCTATGGTTAAATAAATGTTCAGTAATATCTTCCAAAGAATTTTTAATTTTGGCACACTTTTTTCTCTATATAGTAGTGTTGATATGTCAACTAGAAAATACACAAAGTTTGGTCATCCTGGCATGTGTGGAAAGTCTTAAACCATGCGTTACAACGAACCCGGCGTTAGGTTGAGCCCCGTGCTCCCCTAAGCTTTTCCGTTACCCGTCCGGTGTGAAAGGGCCTTCTATTTTTTTTTAAATCTTCACTTTTAAACTTTCAAACCCTCAAGCTTTTATTCTGGCAGATTATTGGCAAAATTCTTCAAAATTCCGGTCACAAAAATGTTGGCAATTTTGCGAATGTGAATGTAAATAAGGTGCACATCGGGTTCCCAAACGCATGTTAAACTCAGCAGAAAACGTGATATTACAAGCTGTACATGTAAATGAAAAAAATATTTACTATTGCTATTTCACAAATAAATATAACATGTAAATTGAATTTACAGGAAATTTACACAATGAATCAAACAGAAATGTGGAAATAGCAAGACTGAAAAAGTATTTTCTTGTAAAACATAATCCAATAATCTTATTTACAATAAAACATAAAAATGCTTCTTTAATTAAACCACAGCCTTTGATTTGATCATAATTTGATAATATTATATTATCACAGTTTTATTTCAGTTAAGTTGCAGCCCCATTTGTTTATTTGGTAACACTTTAGTTTAGGTCCCAATTCTCACTATTAACTAGTTTATTATCATGCATATTACTATGATATTGGCTGTTTATTAGCACTTATAAAGCACATATTAATGCCTTATTCTGCATGACCATATTCTACATCCCTTAATCCACCAATACCTAAACTTAATAACTACCTTACTAAATATTAATAAGCATTAATTAAGAGTTTATTGAGGCAAAAGTCATAGGTAATAGGGAATATGTGTTCCCCATATAAAGTGTTACTGTTTATTTTAATTTTACATTGAACGTAATTGGTTCAATTTGAATTCACTTCAATTTAATTAATAATTAGTTTTCATCACCTCCCTAACATCTGTTTTTAGTGCGTTTGGCATAACAGAGAAACAAGGAACATGGGAGGAAAGGCCTCACGCATCAGGAGGAAATGAATGATCCGTAGAGATGAATGCTTTTATTACCCCAGCCTCACAACAGATGGAGCAATTACAGATACATTGTGAATTACTGCAAGCAAAGTCCAACACCATCTGTCAAAAAAAAAAAGAAATCAGGAAGCAGGTCCAACTGGACGGGACGTTCCTCAAGAGTTCTTGATGAATTAGGGTGCTAGGCATGTCTGTGAATAAAGTGTGATTCATCTGGAGTTACATAATCTGAAACAGTACGCACTCATTTCCAGGAATCTGGGTCTGACAGTGATTTCTATTCACTGTAAATCAGTTTTGACACGACATCGAAAACAGTTATACTAGTTAACTCATCCAGCGTCTTACAATTGTAGCACAGACATTAAAAAACGGATAGTGCAGTCTGTGCGAACCCTCATTTGCGTCTCATGGCGAATGAAAGACGGCTTTACAGGATCACAGAAGTCATTTTCAGGCCGTGTTTCATCTGTAGTGTCTATAAAATACAGTTCTGATCTCATCAAACACTGCCACCGAGGAGACAAGCACCTTGAGGACTGCAGCAGGATGTAGTAAGTAAAGCTAAATAATTTAGTGCATTATCATTTCATCAAAGTGGAATCTCAGATCACCATTTATACAACAGCAGCCATATAAAGTAGTGTCAAAAATATCGATATTTCGATACACTGATGCCAGCTGGGTCATTCTGTGTCTTTTTTTGTTGTTGATTTTGTTAATATTTTGTCTGTAGAAAGACAAACATAAATAGTGAAAAAAGCCAAAGTATTAAATGTCACAGATGTATATTTACTGAGTAATCCACTGTTTTGTAGAGGAGGGTCAAAATAAAAATTTTCACCTGTCATTTTGGATTTGAAGCCAATTTACAGGAGTGTAAAAATGACCTTAACAAGATGGCGGCATCATTGTTTTATTTGCACACAGAGATTGGCAGGTCTATTAGTGAAATCTGTTGACTTTATCAATCTTTGTTGCATTATGGGCCAACAGTGACCGTTCAAAAATGGCAAAAAGCACCATTTGTGTTTTTTGACCCAAGTTTGCATGCCCCTAACTCTAAAAGTATTAAAGATATCCTAATATCCTTTAGATTATGGTTCTTAACGCACATTTCTGTTGGCATCTTAAATGTAAAGGCCCTGTATGGTTCAATCCCAGAGATATGGAGATCTGAACGCAGCGCCATGAGTAAATTAGTCAATTGTACTCATTTTAAGTGGCCAAAAACCAAATGTGGGTCACTTTGCATAGTGGATTAATCAGCAAAATAAAGGACTACTCAAGCAAATATACATCTCTGAAATTTAATATTTTTGCTTTTATCACTATTTATGTTTGTCTTTCTACAGAAATAGAATTAACAAAATCAAAAAACCTCAATTTGGTTGATTTGACACAAAATGTACCAGCTGCACGTTCTCGCTCTCTCTTCAGTTGGACACACACTCACGTCCTCCCTCACTCGTCTTATTCGCTCCAGTTGAATAGTGCTTGTGTTGCACATCATTTTCATGCTCACACCAAAAGCGCGTCACCACTGATCTATACAAGCCTCTCAAACAGCTTTTTGAGTATCAAAGTCAGTTGTTTTTCTCGGGTTATTGTGCTTAAACGGTCAAATACATTCAAAATTATGTCAAAACACCATCTGGGCGAGTATTAAGGTAAACAGAGTCAGTTTGGGAACGTAAAAAGTTTGTTGTGTATCAGTGTATTGGATCCGTGCATTCGTTCTTAAAGCAACAGTAGCCTAATAAACCTGCATGTCTGTCTGTCATGTTAATCAAAGAACAAAAGGCAAAGAGAAAACCACTCTCTCCTCTTGTAACTTTAATTGCAAGCATTTTATGTGTACAATGAAGACTATCCAGTGTTATTTTGTATTTTTAATTGGAGTTACAGCAGTTGTGTAAGTTAAACGGAACGGAAAATAAGTTCTCAAATGTCGTGATATCAGAAGACATTGTCTCTTTGCACCCAACTGTACCCTAGTAAGAAGAACCAGAGATATCTGCACGCATCCACAGGCCACGACACGCATGCTTAATGTGTGTGAGGAACGCAAAGCACCACAAAGGCACGTACAGCACCACCTGACGTCAGCGAGGTCTGCGCCTCAGCGCCGTGGGTGACATTTACCCACACCGGTCACTTGGCCGTGACTCATTAGCATGCACCGCGGAGCGCCGCTCTGACGGACAGCCCGTTTGGAGTCGTGAACCTTCCAGCAATTAAGATGTCAAATAACACTGCCCTCCACCTCCAGAGCGCCTTTGGCTGCTGCTCAGAAGCCTTTCTGAGCGAGAAGGCCTATGTAAATCTCACTCACTCAGCCTGTAACTATTGGCAGTTTGCTGATATCAAGTCAAGGCTGTCTGTCAGGGTTTCAGCTCACGATTAGGGCATGGAAAGAAATGTACGGTACAAAAAAGCGGAGCAGATTTCTGCAGTATTCAAAAGGCCAGCATTCGTAAATGTCCCACGCTACAGTTGACATGAAATCAAAATGAACTTGTTCGACGGTGTTGATATTGACAGATATATGTTATATTATGTAATTCAAATAAAATGCAAAAGCAGGGTTATTATTGTTAACTAACTATTTTTTTAAGAATTGAAAGTGGGGGGAACTCACATTATGAATTAAATGCTTTTCTCTAAAACACATTGGCCACAATTATTGGCACCCCTAGATTTTTCCATGAGTAAAATATCTCTGAAGTATACTCCCATTAATATTAACATTTTTAGCACATCAGGGTGACTAGGAGCATGCAATTGTACAGCCATGACTTCCTGCTCCACAGGAGTATAAATATGAGGAAACACAGCCCAAAGGAGAAGACTCAGAGCTGTTATTCTGGCAAAAGGAGGTTGCAAAAAGTATTTAATAAAAGGGTGCCAATAAATATGGCCAACGTGTTTTGGAGAAAAGCATTTATTTCATAATGTGATTTACCCTCCACTTTAAATTCTTTTACTTCAATGAAAGGTTAAATTTTTATGATTTTTTTTAAATAAAAGATAAAAAGGATAAATGTTGTAGATTTACTTTTACAGCCATCTTTGTTCATATTTACCAGGGGTGCCAACAATTGTGACCACAACTGTATGTGTGATTTTATATATATACACATGTGAATAAAATGTGCATATTTTGTGTGGGCCTAGTCATGATCAGAGCTGGAAAACCACAACAAAAAAAAAACAAGCCTTCGAGCAGTTGAGCACAGATGATGAAACCGGCATGGGAAAAATCCCACACTCACATAAAGTTCTCAAACAAGAACAAACATGGCCGAGTTCCGGATCTGAGAGTGTTCGTTTCCCATCACAAATGAACACACAGACAAACGAGAGCGATTTTAGCAAAATGGTCATGTGTTTTCTGTGCCACGTGTCAAGAGCCTTGAGTCTATTATCTGGAGTAACAGAGAGAGAGACTTCCTCTCAGGGTAAGAGCCGTTTAATGACACATCTGGTTCAACCGCGCTCAGCTGCATGAAGAAGATGAAGGCAACAGAAAACTGTTCTCTGACTTACCATTTACACACTGACCTGAGGTCAACACCTGCACAACTCCACAGGAGACTTTCCAAAACTACAGCACCAGACGGTTTAAACTCATCATCAAATCAAATGGACACTGTACTAGGGCTGAGTAAAAAATATTGATTTCTTGATTTTAATCGATTCTCATTTTCACGAACCGATATCGATTCTTAAATCACAATAATCTTTGTGCTTTGTTACGATTCATATGACACAAAGTCTCAGATTACATCCATGTTATTATGAAATTCATAAACATAAATATCGTTCTGGCACTGTGGCGTGAGATCGCTCTGGCTCAGCTCAAGAGAAGCGGCACGTGAACTGATCATCTCTTCCGTCTTAACACCAGTTACAGCCCAAATAAACATGAATGAGCATCTGAAAGTGTGTTAGAAGATACAGTACAACTTACCCAAATCTGTATCACGTCTCATGGAATCACTAAACCAGTGTTTCAACCGCGGAAAGACGTCAGTAAAACAGCTCGTGAACAATCTCATGTAACGTCACATTTACAGCAGATAACCATATCTAGTGTCCATAAACTCGCAAGTCAGCTAGAAAAATCAACTCTAGAGAGGAGCATTTTGCAAAATATATGCACCACATTACATATTCATTATAATTGTAAATGTTCTTCAATATTTAATGCATGCATGAATAAATCTGGCAAGTTTAAATGTTTACATTTCATATAACTTTACTGTTTAAAAAAAACATCACTGAGTGTAATTTAAGTGTTTGTATACAAAATCAGTTCATCTTTACCTTCAATATTATAATTTATATTCTAGATTTACTTTCCTTGCCATGTATTGTACCTGATATATTGAAAATAATCCATATGGAATCAAATCTAAATCTAAATCGAATCGAATTGTGACATTTGTGTCAATACCCAGCCCTACTGTACAGGACTAATGCATTATATTTCATGTAAATATTGTAACTTGGACTTGCTCTAAAACAGATTTCGGTTTCTGCTGATTTAACTATTTTTATATTCAGCAAGGATGCAATCAAAAGTGACAGTAAAGACATTTGCAATGTTAATATCTAAAATAAATGCTGTTTTTTTTCTGTTTATCATAGAATAAAAAAGTATGTTTTTCCCCAAATATGAATTATTTTCAAAATTAATAATAATCATAAATGTTTCTTGAGCATCTAAACACAAAATCAGAGGAGGATCATGTGACACTGAAGACTGGAGTAATGATGATAAATTCAGCTTTGATCACAGGAATAAATCACACTGCACTATATATTCACATAGAACAGTCATTTTATACTGTAATAATATTTCACTATTTGTAATGTATTTTTGATTAAAAGAGGTTCATATGAAAGAGTCTTCTTTTAAAAACATTCAAATACCTTTGAACGGTAAATACAGTAAAAGCATTATTTATCATCATTTTTCTTGTTAAATCCTTCCACTTGCATATATGTCACTTAACAAATGTATGGTTGTGAATAAATAAGTTATCATAAACGCAGATTGGTATCAATATACTGTATGATAAATCTTTTACGTGCAGTTGATATTTCACATGATCGTTCATTGCTGGGAAGAGAGATATAGGGTCATTTTAATACAGCAGCGAGACTCATGGGATATGCAAGACGCTTCCCTGGCTAACAACCCACAATGCACTGCCATTAAACAACAGGTGGACTGGAGAAAACCCCTGCAAGTCCTGCCATTTTCACCAGCACTTTGTCATCATCAATCATTCAGGGCTGATCTCAGAACAGCATCCACAGCATCACTGACAGCACAGGAAATGGAAATGCATCTACCTGCACATTTACAACCCACAATGCACTTAACAGGAAAATACCTGCCATTGCTGCAGATCCCCACCACTGCCATTGACTGGAGATAAACTGCACACACTAAACAAATTATGAATGTGGCTTCTATAACGTGAAGTTATGGGTGTTTTGTTAGGAGACTTTGCAAAAGCTGTGCTGTAAACCAGGGCTGACGTCTCCTCAGCTTATTCTAGAAGAAGCGGATCTATGAGGTCGAAGATGCCGAACTCCTTCATTCTTCCATGGGTGTCCCACTTGTGTTTATTTATGAACATCTTCACCACTCGGTGTGGGTGAGGCTACACTGTGGTTTGCTCAGAATCATGGGAAAACGCAGCCTGCCATCTTCTTTCAAAAACATCTCTTTCCCACACACACACATCCACAAAATCCTGCAGGCACAATGACGATGAGACCCAAAAAAGACGGGGGAAACGGGGAGCGTTTTAACATAAAGAACAGACAGCCTGAGAAACGTGAAGGCCGGTTGAGTGAACATACATTCACAGGCTCTGACAAAACCAGCCCACAGTGCTCACATAATGACTCGTTCACATGACATCACATTCATAACATGCTCATACAGATGAAAATAGAGCAAATGCAATCTTTGCACGAGTGCATTTTTAGCCACTCTATTCCTCAAGTGCATTTAAAGTCTATTCCTTTAAAGAAGACTATATAATACTAATATGTTCACACACATTAAATATAAAAACAGTATATATATATACATAAATGGCAAATGTGGCATCAGCCAAAACAACATCTTTCCACAGATTTCTAGTGCATAAAAATCCCCCAAAACAAGAAGTGCACACATGAGATTGACTTCTGATGAATTGCCGTGTTTGTGTTCTGGTCAAATGATGACTGAAATCCTTCTGAAATGGCACCTCAGGCTTTATGTTTAAAGATCAATAATCTGTCTGCAGGAAAACGGCTTGTGCTGAGGGCTTGAAAATGTCTCATTTTAGGTCTCATTTTAGCAGTAACCTTAAGCTAAACCCCATCCTGTGGCATTTGAATCTGTTTGAGCTGCATTGATCTGAGAAATTAAACCGTAACCTACAGTATTTACCATTCATCAGTTATTTCAGAGACACTACACAGGTTATTGAGCCGCTGCTAATGGGTGTGTGTGTGTGTGTGTGTGTGTGTGTGTGTGTGTGTGTGTGTGTGTGTGTGTGTGTTATACCCCTTTTCCACCAGCATGAACCGGGAGCTAGTTCAGAGCCAGTGCTAGTGCCGGTTCGACTGACGAGCCTTCTAAGAACCGCTTTGCCTTTCCACATGCTGAGAGCCACCACAGAGAAAGGGTCTTACGTCACTGTACACTGTCAGAAAAAAAGGTACATTGCTGTCACTGGGGCGGTACCCTCAGGTACAAAACGAAAAGGTACTAATATGTACCTTTAAGGTACTCATATGTACTATTAAGGTACTAATATGCACTCTTAAAGTACTGATATGTACCTTTTAAGGTACTAATATGTCCCATGTAGGGTGAAGTAAGGTACAAAGATGTACCTTTGTCACTTTTCCTTAGGAGTGCGTTTTCAAAATCAACAATACAATTGATAAAGCAATATTTAATCAGTCTTTTGGTGGATGTAGCCAGCAGTAAGAGAGATCAAGCTTTTTTAAAAAGAGGTTGTTCTATTTGGATTTGGATTGTAAACCTTAAATAAAAATTAAGAAGTGAAAATGTTATATTTTATTTGTAATGCTTTCAGTTCCAATATTCTTTGACCCTTTTTACACTTTTAAACCATTCCGCATAATTCCGCAGATTTTTCAAAAATTCTGCAGAAATCACAAAAATTCCACAGATTCCGTGTGGCCCTGCTAATATGTACCCATTTAGGGGTGAGTAAGGTACAAAGATGTACCTTTTCACTTTTGTACCTTAGGGTACGTATATACGTCTCGTCTTTCTCAGCAACGCTAGCGAGGCAGCGGGAAACACAAGCACACCGGGCTTGTTCGAGATGCATCGGCGCAGCTCAGACCGATGGCCATATAACATCAATACCGCAAGAGCGATTCGAAAGCATTAGGAGTCGTATGCTCTCGCTGTACTTTGATGTCATACGGCGATCGGTCTGCACATCGCCGATGCATCTCGAACAAGCCTTCCATCAATAATGGCGAACGCTGCGTTACTATTGATGTTAATGGCTTTACGATCCTACATCGGCATCAAAACGCATTCGTGCAGCTTGCCATAATTTGAATAGACGGAGATTACAATCGAGCAGCTATTAGCTCGATTAGCTGCTATTTAAAAAATGTTTGTGTACGTCTTGTTGGTCACTGTAACCCCAGCCCCAGCCTCAGACTAGACCAGCAATGTTCTGGTGCTACTTAAGAACCACTTTTCCTGGTTCTAGGTGTCGAAAGACAAATAACTGATTTGAAACTGATTTGGTGGAAAAGGGGTATTCTTACTTCTAGACCAGCAATGTTTTGGCACTTTTCCTGGCTCAGAGCTGGTGCTTTGGGTGTCGAAAGACAAAGAACTGATTTGAAACTAGGCTCTGGCCCCTTTGGTGGAAAAGGGGTATGAGAAAGAGTAAAAAACAACCAAAAAGTGCCATAACATTATAATGAGAACTGTAGAATGTCAAAATCTCTGTGCAGTTACATGAAGAGCACATCCACAATGGGAGCAACACTTTCTGGCTAGCATGTAACTTATTTTGAGTTCACATGCATTTGTGTCCTTTTGTGCAGATACAGTTGTAGTTGTAGTGTTATGTTTATGTTGTGTAACTTTATCTCATACAGATGTGTGTGTCATAGACCGGGCTTCAGTTCAGTGCTGTTCACTCACTCTTCAGCTGCACCGCATGCTTCAACTTTCGTCTTTTCCATATGTTCCATACAGAAACATTGATCCATTGTTGATAATCTAGCAGTGTTATTTTATTACTCATACTTTATTTTCATATTTTGACAGACATATTCTAATGTCATATTTTTATTTGTCAACATGAATTTTCATAACAGGGAATCAAACAAATTTCGGAAACTTCACCAGCTAAAATTTTTGATTTTGTTAATATTTTTGTCTGTAGAAAGACAAACATAAATAGTGAAAAAAGCCAAAGTATTAAATGTCACAGATGTATATTTACTGAGTAATCCACTGTTTTGTAGAGGAGGGTCAAAATTAAAATTTTCACCTGTCATTTTGGATTTGAAGCCAATTTACAGGGGTGTAAAAATGACCTTAACAAGATGGCGGCATCATTGTTTTATTTGCACACAGAGATTGGCAGGTCTATTAGTGAAATCTGTTGACTTTATCAATCTTTGTTGCATTATGCATCAACAGTGACCGTTCAAAAATGGCAAAAAGCACCATTTGTGTTTTTTGACCCAAGTTTGCATGCATGTAACTCTATATCCTAATATTCTTTTAGATTCTGGTTCTTAACTGGTCTTTTGAAATCTTCATTTTTAAGGCCCTGTATGAATTTGATATATTCAATCCCATAGAAATGGGAATCTCAATGCGGTTCCATGTTCAGTTTGTGGAATTTTACCCATTTTCAATGGTAAAAAAACAAACGTGGTTCACTTTGCACACAGATTACACTTATTGCATTTAAAAGGAATGTCTGAAGA
Organism: Gobiocypris rarus; assembly: GCA_023029165.1. Classification (NCBI taxonomy): domain Eukaryota; kingdom Metazoa; phylum Chordata; class Actinopteri; order Cypriniformes; family Gobionidae; genus Gobiocypris; species Gobiocypris rarus. The sequence continues at coordinate 26,947,790 of CM040922.1, read as the reverse complement.
ATAAATAATGTTGAAAAATTTATAAAAATGTATCTCGTTTCCCTCAATCAAAACAATTGCATAGAACATACCTCTCCAAAAATACAAGATCAGCCAAAAATACACTGAAATGATTAAGTAGAGGCACATTAACTCAAAGGTGTATTGAGATGGGATTTTATTCATTTGGACAGCTTCTGAAGCTACCAAGAGTTCAAATATGCAGTATCATAACTACATGTTACCATATTGACATCCCAATATCTCTGGGACTGAACCATACAGGGCCATAGAAATTAAGATTCCAAAAGAAAAGTTAGGATGAGAATCTAGAAGGATATGACAATATCTTTAAAACTTTTAGAGTTACAGGCATACAAACTCTGGGGAAAAAAATATTTATGGAAAGCAAAAAAACATAATTTGTTGTTATATTCAGATATTCTACTTTAAAAGAAAAGTTATCAGCTGTATGCAAAGTGACCCACATTTGGTTTTTGGCCACTGAAAATGAGTACATTTGACTAATTTAATCATGAAGCCACATTAAGATCTCCATATTTCTGGGATTGAACCATACAGGGCCTTTAAAATGAAAACACCAAAAGACCAGTTTGTTAAGAACCAGAATCTAAAATGATACTAAGATATGTTTAATACTTTTAGAGTTATGGGCATGCAAACTTGGGGCAAAAAACACAAGAAGTGCTTTTTCCCCATTTTTGAACGGTCACTGTTGGCCCATAATGCAACAAAGATTGATAAAGTCAACAGATTTCACTAATAGACCTGCCAATCTCTGTGTGAAAATAAAACAATGATGCCGCCATCTTGTTAAGGTCATTTTTACACCCCTGTAATCTGGCTCCAAATCTCAGGTGAAAATTGTCCCCCTCCACAAAATAGTGGATTACTCAGTCAACATTACATTTAATACTTTGGCTTTCTTCTTCATTTATGTATTTATTTCACCAGAAAGAATAATTAAGTATCAAAATCTAGTGTGTTGCTGGGGAACTCTGGTTGGGTTGACATGGAATGACCCAACAGTGTTTCAATTAAAATATTTTCATTATCGCCACTACCAAAAAAAAAAATGTAAGAAGTAAACTATTATGAGAACTATGAATAAACTGAGCGGTAACTATGATGTGCACTACAACATTCACACTGAGTGTCTTTAGAAACAAAGAGAGATGCCATTCCTACAGCTGAAAAATGAAGATTTAAGCGGTTTGAGCAGAATAAACGGCAGATAATTATTGACGATAATAAGTGGAGGAGACAGTGGATAAGAAGGGACAGTGGAGTGCTGCCTATAGCATTCAAAGTACACTAATTATTGGATATAAATAAAAAGAAATTTAATAACAGCCAAGTTTGCCAATAACCCTGTTTTTAGACCAAACTAGCATTCCTTCCATTTAATAAGGAGAAAAGCAAATGCATTTTCCATCAGTATCAGTGGGTCTGAACTCACGGCGCTCTCAGTGATTTCTGCTCTAACTGTGTGTACATCATCATCATCATCATCATCATCATCATCATCATCAGCAGCAGCAGTGACAGCGTGAGTCTTCACCAGTGTTACTTACCTGAAACAGAAAAACACAAGAGAAAACACGATCAATCATGGGGACTAGAAGTCTGAATATTCACATTTAAGCTATTATTCTTTTTTAATGTGTTTAATAAAGAACATTCAACCATGAAAACATATTCTAAGAGCCTAAAACAAAATCAAGACTTTGAATATATATAGGTCCCTTTAAAATAAAACTCACTGAAAACTGCGAGATGACTTGATAATGTGTGACAAGTGGACAAACACACACACACACACACACACACACACACACACACACACACACACACACACACACACACATGTTTGTTTTTGTGAAATGTGGGGACATTCCATAGGCGTAATGCATTTTATACCATACAAACCGTATTTTCTATCCCCCTACACTGCCCCTGCCCCTAAACCTACCCATCACACACACACACACACACACACACACACACACACACACACACACACACACACACACACACACACACACTGCCCTGCTGCCCTGCCCACTAAACTGCGCAGTTTACTTTCTGTGAAAAATCTCATCTTGTGTGATTTATAAGCATTTTGAAAAGTGAGGACATGGGGAACGTCCTCATATTTCACCCTCTTTTTGTAATACCTGTGTCATACCCATGTCATTATACACATTTGTGTCCTGATATTTCACGAAAACATGCCCACACACACACACACACACACACACACACACACACACACACTCACAAAATCACTCTCCTCTCTCTAATAATCCGTTTCTGTCGTTCTCTCTGTCTGTCTGTCTCTCCTGAGCCCTTCAGATAGCGCTATTTATAGAGTGTTACTCGCAGTCTTTGCACGTAATTTGTGACACACACACACACACACACACACACACACACACACACACACACACACACACACACACACACACACACACACACACACACACACACACACACACACACACACACACACACACACACGGCATCAGCATCTGGGGAAGGATAATTTCATTTTCACATCACATTTCCACTCATATGAATTAATTATGGAAACAATGGCAAGTCAGCTTTATTTCTATTGTGCTTTATACAATATAGATTGTTTCAGCAGCTTTACAGTGATAAACATGTACATATGTATGTCAGTATGAGTGTGTGAGAGTGTGTGTGTGCGTGTGTTTGTGTGTGTCAGTGAATGTCTGTGTGAGTGTATGTGTGTCTCTGTGTGTGTATGTAAGTGAGTGTCTGTGTCGGTATGAGTGTGTGTGTATGTGTGTGTGTGTGTGTGTGTGTGTGTGTGTGTGTGTGTGTGTGTGAGTGTGTCAGTATGAGTGTGAGAGTGTGTGTGTAAGCGTATGTGTCTGTGTGTGCATATTTCAGTGAGTGTCTGTGTCGGTATGAGACTGAAAGTGTGTGTAAGTGTATGTGTGCCTGTGTATGTCAGTGAGTGTCTGTGTGTGTGTGTGTACCAGTGAGTGTCTATGTTGGTATGGGTGTGTATTTGTGTGTGTGTCTGTGTTGGTGTGAGTGTGAGTGTGAGTGTGAGTGTGAGTGTGTGTGTGTGTGTGTGTGTGTGTGTGTGCGCGCGCATGCGCGTGTGTATGTCAGTGAGTGTCTATGTTGGTATGAGTGTGTGTGCGTGTGTGTGTGTGTGTGTGTGTGTGTGTGCGTGCGTGTGTGTCTGTGTGTGTGTGCCTTTCATTCAAAAGCCAAGGAACACAGATACGTCTTCAGGTGGGATTTAAAAGCATAGTGTGTTTTTAAAAACTATATACAACACCAATTTTAACTTTATTGAGAAATGTCATTTGTTGGAGATGTAACAGGCTGTTAAACTCATGGAGGCCATGAGTATCTTTATTGCTTAAATAGACATGACCGCATAAACAATAATATATATCGTTCATATAAGCACATTTACGTTGTTTTTTAAAATATTTTTCCAGCAATAATGCATTTATTGATTAAAAGTGACACCAAAGACATTTTATTTATTACAAAATATTTTTAAATGAATGATGTTCTTTTTAAATTTCTATCAATAAAATCCTGAGCATCAGATCCTCATATGAGAGTGATTTCTGAAGGATCATGTGACACGGAAGACTGGAGTAATGATGATAAATTCAGCTTTGATCACAGGAATAAATCACACTGCACTATATATTCACATAGAACACACATATTGTGAATGTCAAAAAATGCACTATTGTTACTGTATTTTTTGATCAAATAAACGCAGCTTTGGTGAGCAGAAGAGACTTCACAGAACATTACTAAAATCTTACTGACCCCAACTTTTGAACGGTAGTGTAAATGCAAAGGTCTTATATTTGTCACCACCACATAGAGCTGACACGTGCACATGCACAACCTCGTGCTCAAATCTGGGACTGTGTTTGTGCAGTTTTTGTGTGTGTTTGCGTCAGGTGCTAAAATAAAGCAGACAGCAATGAATGACGCGGTGAGTTTGAGCTGTCCTGTTAGTGCTGCCTGTCCACTTCCTCTGAGCACTGCAGACGCATCTCTTAAATAATGCATCGAGGCTCTAAAAGGTCTTTTATCGAGGGCTGAATATGTGCTCATCTCATCTGAACTCAGAACACCCTCCATTACAGCTCCGGCCCAAACATCCTACAGGGTTTACACACACTGTAAAAAAGGGGATTTTTACTTATTTATTCACTGAACTATTTATGTTACTATCATTGTTAATATATTATGATCCTTTAATGCTATTATTATTATAATTTGTGTGAGTGTGTGTGTGTGTGTGTGTGTGTGAGTGAGAGAATGAATGAGTGTGTGTCAATGAGTGTGTGTGTGTGTGTGTGTGTGTGTGTGTGTGTGTGTGTGTGTGTGTGTGTGTGGACTGGTAATCCCTACGGTATGGGGACAAAATGTCCCCACAAAGGTGGCAATATCCAAATTTTTGTCCTTGTGGGGACATTTTTTTGGTCCCCATGAGGAAAACATCTTATAAATCACACTAAGTGATGTTTTTGAAAAAGTAAAAATGCAGCATGTCTCCTGTGATGGGTAGGTTTAGGGGCAGGGGCAGTGTAGGGGGATAAAAATACGGTTTGTACAGTATAAAATGCATTACGCCTATGGAATGTCCCCATAAAACATGGAAACACAACGTGTGTGTGTGTGTGTGTGTGTGTGTGTGTGTGTGTGTGTGTGTGTGTGTGTGTGTGTGTGAGTTTGTGTGAGAGTGAGTGAGTGTGTGTGTAACTGTGTGTATTCGTTCAATGTGTGTTTGTGTGTGTGTGTATGTCAGTGAGTGTGAGAGTGAGTAACATCGTGTGTGTGTGTGTGTGTGTGTGCATGCATGCGTGTGTGCGTCAGTAAGTGTATTGTGTGTGTGTGTGTGTGTGTGTGTGTGTGCATGCATGTTTATGTCAGTAAGAGTGTGTATGTGTCAGTGTGTGTGTGTTAGTGTTAGTGTAGGTGTGTCAGTAAGTGTGTGTGTGTATGTGTGTATATGTGTGTCAGTGTGTGTGTGTGTGTGTGTTAGTGTAGGTGTGTCAGTAAGTGTGTGTGTGTATGTGTGTCAGTGTGTGTGTGTGTGTGTGTGTGTGTGTGTGTGTGTGTGTGTGTGTATATGTGTGTCAGTGTGTGTGTGTGTGTGTTAGTGTAGGTGTGTCAGTAAGTGTGTGTGTGTATGTGTGTCAGTGTGTGTGTGTGTGTGTGTGTGTGTGTGTGTATAGTGTAGGAACTGTTATTATTGTATTTTCTCCTTCCCTGTACTGTTCTTTCCTGTAGATGCTGATTGTGCATAATGTGCATCATATGACAGAACTTGCACTCCATTTAGAATTAACCTTGCTCTGCTGCGTGGCCTATTTTATTAATAAGAGAGATGGAATTCATATGCATATTAAGGATAATAAGTACATATGATATCCATCAAAGGGATCTGTAATTGCATTATGTATTCTAATTATGTGGAGAAACGCAAATAAAGTGAAGAAAAAATTTATTATTTGCAGAATTTACCAGCAATGTCTTAGTAAAAAAATAGTTTAAAATAAATACTACACCAAATGCATATATAACTGGTAAATGATAAGGAAGTTAAATACAGGACAGAGGTGATGCCTTTCAAATCCCATATTTCATTACAGAAGGAATCCCAGGTGGAACTAGGGGCCGGTCCTGCGCCGTAAATCCCCCAAAAATTAATGCTTGAAATGAAAAGCCTCTTTGTCTTTCAACTCACCGTTTCTTACATAAGCTTCATTTGTGATTCATGTTACATAATGCAAGGTAATCGCCTGCATCTTTTGTTTGAGTTACGTGCGTGTATGCATACAAATCTAATTAAACATCCACAGGGATCTCTGATTTCCACAGCTTTCCAAGAATGACGTGCATGCTTCTGTGAAGCGTCTGAGATTTGTTTTAATAATACTATGATTATGTTCTATTGCTCAAGTAAGTTTTCAGCTCACGTTCGTTCATTTGTCATGAGATAGAAAAGAAAAGCGTGTGAAGACATGTTACACTCACTCCCGTCTGATGCCATGAGACCCTGACGTCAATCGTCTGGATTGTGCTCATATTCCCCAACCCATTCCGCATCATTACCGCACCTAATATTCTTAACGCTAAATTAATCCGCTTCACTTCTCATACCGCTCTCGCTTTCAACTCAACAACTGATTTGAGCGTAATGAGCATGTGAGGCTAAGAATAAAAACAGATCATAGTGCAAAGCAAACAGTCCGAAGTTTGCTGCCAAGAACAAGCCCTCCAGGCTGCGATAAACACCGCGGGATCAGCGTCACGGACCGGCTCAAGGTTGGACTGGTGCTTTCTAGTTCTCTGTGAATTATAAACTCTGAAAACTTTTCCCATTTCCGCTTCTCACACCATTCCTACACCAGTGCTCAACGCCAAAGATTTTTTGGGCAAGTGGTTAAAATTTTCACTGGCCCCACCACAAAAAAAGTAATAAATAAAATAAAATAGGCCTACACTCTAAAAAATGCTGGGTAAAAACAACCCAAGTTGGGTTGAAAATGGACTAACACAGCAATTGTTTTTTTTTTTACCTTGCGGTTGGGTTAAATGTTTGCTTAAGAAAACCCAATCGCTAGGTTAAAACAACCCAATTGCTGGGTTAAAACAACCCAATCGATGGGCTAAAACAAAGTAATCGCTGGGCTAAAACCACGCAATCGTGGGCTAAAACAACCCAATCGCTGGGCTAAAAAATGCAATTGCTAGGCTAAAACAACCCAATCGCTGGATTAAAACAACCCAATCGCTGGGTTAAAACAACGCAATCGCAGGGTTAAAACAACCCAATCGCAGCGCTAAAACAACCCAATCGCAGGGCTAAATCAACCCAATCGCTCAATCAATCAATCAATCAATCAATCAACTTTATTTATATACCGCTTTTACAATGACGATTGTTTCAAAGCAGCTTCAATCGCTGGGCTAAAACAACCCAATCGCTGGGCTAAAACAACCCAATCGCTGGATTAAAACAACCCAATCGATGGGCTAAAACAACCCAATCGCTGGGCTAAAACAACCCAATCGCTGGGCTAAAACAACCCAATCGCTGGGCTAAAACAAAGCAATCGCTCGGCTAAAACAACCCAATCGCTGGGCTAAAAAAATGCAATTGCTAGGCTAAAACAAACCAATCGCTGGATTAAAACAACCCAATCGCTGGGTTAAAACAACGCAATCGCAGGGTTAAAACAACCCAATCGCAGGGCTAAAACAACCCAATCGATGGGCTAAAACAACCCAATCGCTGGATTAAAACAACCCAATCGCTGGATTGAAACAACCCAATCGCTGGATTAAAACAACCCAATCGCTGGATTAAAACAACCCAATCGCTGGGCTAAAACAACCCAATCGCTGGGCTAAAACAACCCATTCGCTGGGCTAAAACAACCTAATCGCTGGATTAAAACAACCCAATCGCTGGGCTAAAACAACCCAATCACTGGGCTAAAACAACCCAATCACTGGGCTAAAACAACCCAATCGCTGGGCTAAAACAATGCAATCGCTGGATTAAAACAACCCAATCGCTGGGCTAAAACAACCCAATCGCTGGGCTAAAACAACCCAATCGCTGGGCTAAAACAACCCAATCGCTGGATTAAGACAACCCAATCGCTGGATTAAGACAACCCAATCGCTGGGCTAAAACAACGCAATCGCTGGGCTAAAACAACCCAATCGCTGGATTAAAACAACCCAATCGCTGGATTAAAACAACCCAATCGCTGGGCTAAAACAACGCAATCGCTGGGCTAAAACAACCCAATCGCTGGATTAAAACAACCCAATCGCTGGATTAAAACAACCCAATCGCTGGATTAAAACAACCCAATCGCTGGATTAAAACAACCCAATCGCTGGATTAAAACAACGCAATCGCTGGATTAAAACAACCCAATCGCTGGGTTAAAACAACCCATTTACTGGGTTAAAACAACCCAATTGCTGGGTTAGTCCATTTTCATTTTGGACATTTTGGGTTGTTTTTTACCCATCAAAAAGCTGGACTTCAACCTATTTTTTCATATTTTTTCTAAACTAGATTTCAGATTTTTTCAGGTACAGGAACAGTAATCAAACAAAATAATCTTGTTTAATCTTAAATATAGATTATATATTAATAACCTTATTAACACCCAAAGAGCAGTAAGTGATTTTCTGTCTTTTGTTTTCTTGTATTTTATGAGGAAACGTTTCCCTGCCATTGACGATATTTTCCGGTTTTCCCTGTTTTTAAACGGTGGGGGCTCTATGACATCTTCTGAATGAGTACAAAATCTGATCAAAACACAGGAGAAGGAGGAGAAGAAGCAGAATGAGCCTGCTGGATCTGTCTGCTGCTTTTGACTCAGTTAACCACCAGATCCTCCTGTCAACTCTCATGAAGATGGGCATCTCAGGAACTGCTCTCCAGTGGTTTAAGTCTTACTCTCAGGTAGGTCCTTCATGGTGTCATGGAGAGGTGACGTGTCTAAGTCACATCATATAACTACTGGAGTTCCCCGGGGCTCAGTGCTTGGACCACTTCTCTTCTCCATCTACATGTCAACACTAGGATCTGTCATCCAGAAACATGGCTTTTCCTATCACTGCTATGCTGATGACACTCAACTCTACTTCTCATTTCAACCAGATGATCCCACAGTTGGGGTTCGGATCGCTGCCTGCCTGACAGACATTTCTGCCTGGATGAAGGAACAAAACCTTCAACTCAATCCGTCCAGGACAGCCAGGAACCTTGGAGTTGTGATTGATGATCAGCTAAAATTCACTGACCACATTACTGCAACAACCAGGTCCTGCATATTTGCGCTATACAACATTAGGAAGATTAGACCCTTCCTATCAGAGCAGGCCACTCAACTTCTAGTCCAAGCTCTTGTTCTCTCCAGACTGGACTACTGTAATTCTCTTCTATTAAACACCAACAGGGAAACACTATGAATACAGAACACTTCAGTACATGTTGCAAATCATTATAAAGTAATTCATTTGTTGACTAGATGCTGCTCTAGCAGGGAAAGAACAGCAGTGTGCATGTACTTTGTCATCGAGGCTGACAGGATGCTAACATTAGCAGTAACGGTTACCTCAAGCAGTTAAAAAAAACGCATTCAATACATATTTTGTTATTTTGATTAGAAAACCGTCACGTGTTCTAAAAAAGCAGACAGTTTGGAATTAAATGAAATGATAACACTTAATATAACACAATAATATTCAGTTTGTAACATTAAGTTAATAAATGCTGTAGAAGTATTATTCATTGTTAGTTTTATCTGTTAACCTTAGTTTATGCACTATGAACTAATGAGAAAGGTACAATTGTATTGCTCAAATATTAATACATACTGTAAAATGTATATTGCATATGTTAGCTAGCTAAATAAGCGAATACATCCTTGATAACAAATGGGACTTGCAGTCTGTTACCTATGACATTTAAATACATGTTTCTAGGTTATAGCTAAAGAAACATTTATTTGTAATATTTTAATGTTTTAATTATTTTCTGTAGATTTTTTTCTGTTTTAATATATTCATATTTACATATGCAATTTAGCACATTTTCATGGTTCAGTACTGTTGTTTTTGTATCTTGTAATAAAGTTCAGTTATGTCTATTCTCTTTTAAAAACTATCGATTAATCGGTTATCGGCAAGTGTGGTCACACCTTGTTATCAGGATCGCTAAAATCCACTCTCGGTCGACCTCTTGTGCTAATTCATACGCATTTGGAGACTGAAACAGACTCTGTGAGTGACAACCCTGGAGAGCATCTCTGCCAGCTCTGTGTGTGTGTGTGTGTGTGTGTGTGTGTGTGTGTGTGTGTGTGTGTGTGTGTGTGTGTGTGTGTGTGTGTGTGTGTGTGGACTGGTAATCCCTACGGTATGGGGACAAAATGTCCCCACAAAGATGGCAATATCCAAAATCCTTGTCCTTGTGGGGACATTTTTTGGTCCCCATGAGGAAAACATCTTATAAATCACACTAAGTGATGTTTTTTGAAAATGTAAAAATGCAGCATGTTTCCTGTGATGGGTAGGTTTAGGGGCAGGGGCAGGGGCAGTGTGTGTGTGTGTGTGTGTGTGTGTGTAGGTTTAGGGGCAGGGGCAGTGTAGGGGGATAGAAAATACGGTTTGGACAGTATAAAATGCATTACGTCTATGGAATGTCCCCATAAAACATGGAAACACAACGTGTGTGTGTGTGTGTGTGTGTGTGTGTGTGTGTGTGTGTGTGTGTGTGTGTGTGTGTGTGTGTGTGTGTGTGTTTGCATATGTGAGTGTCTGTCACGCCCGAATAGTAAACCCTTCAGCATTTCCTTGAGCATACATCACTTGTCACTTTACACAAACGCACATTTATACTCCAAAGAATTTCTTCCTGTTTAAACACGAAGTAAGCTATTTCATCACGCAACCAAGAACACGCCGCGCAAAAGCAAATCTGACAGTCACAAACGTCCAGGCACTGTTCAGCAACCATCACACATAAGTCACTGTTCCTTCATGAAAAACATAATATAAGTACATCTGGAACTTCATTACAAAACAAAATTGCATATTTATCATTGAAAAAGATAAATGTCATCATGCAATTCTGTAGCCTGACGTGGTCATACTCAATTCTAGTCAGAATATGAGTCTGATACCGCTCCATTGGGCTGTGATTATGGAGTGGGTTTCAACAGAACCAGGAAACACCTCAATTGGATAGACCCTCAACCAATCAGAGCAACGGAGCGACGCGTAACGATAGTTGTCAAATGTCAACAGAACTCAACTGCACTGTGTTGCCAAGTCCAAGCTTTTCCCGCGGGTTGTTCTTTATGTCCGTGGGTTGAAGCGACCCCAATTATGTGATATATAGACCCAGGAATGCAAATTTTAGCAGGCAACCTTGCCAAAATAACATATTTTGCCAACCAAACTCTCAAACTTTTTTCCGGAGAGCCCTCCCGGAAAGCTATTGTTTTGGGCTATAGTTTTGAGTAGCAATTGCAAAAAAAACATGGCAACCCTGTCTGCACGTGCGCTGGATTAAGTAACATTAGAAGAAAAAGATGAGTGTAAACGATCTTTGCCAGTGTTGTAAAAAAAATAATTTCAGGATATACGGAGTACTTCCCAACACGATCATCATTTCTGAGAGAAATAGTGAAGGTGAATGCATATACGAACATGTTCTCCGTTTAGGATAAGAGCAAATTCAACCCAGCGCCTTCGATGACGTGGATGATTACGTTACTGTTGATCATCTGTCCATCATCGTCTAAAGCCCGCCCTGATGATTTCATTGGTCCGAACAGTTTCTGTTCAGGCATAATAACTCCTCTATGGGTCGAGTCCAGACCTAATTCCCCGAGCAAAAATGTTGTGGGTGGGGCTGAGTTCGGCTGGCATCCAGGCTAGCAATTCTGGGACAAAAAATGGAAATATAGTCGACACTAATGTCGATTCAGTTCAATTCAATATCACGATGCATCACAATGCACTGAGGATGCACCGCATGTATACAATTTTGTCAGTTATATGATATGAACCTTTAATTTTACCTGCTCAAAGAAAACACACTTCTTCAATGTATCAAACTAAACTCGAGTCTGGGCACAGAAGACAACAGGAGCATTTAGAACAAATACACAAAATACTAAAAGCCACTTCAGGGGGTCTGGGCCGCATTACAGTCAAAACTAAAGTCTAAATGCATCTGGTTGATGAAACCACATGTGTACATTTTACTCCTCGCAACAATGCTAAAAAAATTAACGTGTGAGAGCGTGTTATGGGCTATGTTATGTTGTAGCCAGATATGCACGCATCGCCACAGACGAGTATCTCTTCATCAAGCCAGCACACAAACTACCGCAAATTAAACCGGAAGTAAAGTCACAGGTGCTCAACACACACTCATCTTCATTAAAAGTAAAGAAACCGAACGATCTGACCAGTGCTGTTGTGCGCTCGCTCATATTACGGTCTTTGATTTTGAAATGAGCTGATGATTAATAAAACGCAGCTCATATCTGTTGTTTTCGGAGATGTGAACTCCATTAAATCTACATATAGTGCGGGAATTGAAGATCGGATTGATATCCGTATTGCAGAGACACATTTACTGTATGTGCCCAAGTGTAAATGAAATCAGACAGCTTTGATTGACACACAGCGTGTGTGTTCTCCAGGTCGTGCTTACCAGGATGTTCATAAAAGCTGAAATGTGCCCAGTCGGGTTTTAAAGTAGTCTGAGCATTTTAATTTACTCTCACTCGCATCTCGCCTCCCTCTGCCATCGTATGCCACCGCGACAGGGCACAGACGCGACAAATGTCGTCAGAGGAGAATCAGTGTTTTATAATCCGTTATGGTCTATTAAGTCCCTAATATAGAATGTATAAATCAGAATATTTAATATATATATTACACTTAGAACTCTGGGAATATGACTTAATTTAACAAATAATAAAATTATAATTATTTTAATTACTTTACTATCTGCTATTCAACACTGTGGACATATTAGTGATTTTTTCTTTTTTATATGTATATAATTTGATTTATGCAGATACTTTTAATTACAGATGATGTTTATAAACCAAAAACAAATTGCCAACAAGTTGGTTAATAGCTGCACTACAGCATAATTTAATAAGAAACTATAATAATGATAATAATAAGCAGGTTCCACTTCTCTGCTGGTTGTCATGTTTCAGGCCTAAAGCTGATGGAGGCATCTCAACACTGAACCTTTGGGTGAAGACTAACACTTCTGTCAATGTGCTGACGGATGACGTCTGGATTTCAGCAGGTAGAACACATCTCCTAATGAACAGGGAGAAGGGAGGGATGTGTAAGAAGAAGCAGATGCTTCAGGAACGCAGTGGAGGCTTTGGAGCGCAGAGGCTCGTGGCTCGGCTCGGCTCACACAGAGGAGTCTCTCACTCCCACGTCATCGGCCGCCCTGCCTGCGTCAGTCGAGTCCAGGCTTCCTGGCTGCTCCCAATAATTCCCTCACACGTTCCCTCTCTCTCCGTTCGCGGCGGGGTGGGAGGCTGGACTAATCCGTCCTCGCACAGCAGCTCTAGAGAAACAAAGAGCTGTGGGAGCGGATTGAAATGACTTTCCAGACATGGATTGGTGCGTTTTAATAGGCCTTTCATTGTCTGCCAGGGTCAATTAAAAAACTCGGATTTTCACGCCAAGCATGCATTAATGCACCGGACGCAGTCTGAGCCACGACGTTCAGATATGAGGAACGTGCCAATACTTCCTGCCAGAGCGTCTAAACACACACTCTAGTCAATATAACAGACATTATTATATTATATTACACTATAGTATACTATATAATAAGCCTATATTATATTTTATTATATTATTAACCTATATTAAATTATATTATAAGCCTATATTATATTATATCACAAGCCTATATTATATTATTATCCTATATTATATTATACTATATTATATTACACTATATTATATTACATTATAAGCCTATATTATATTATTAACCTATATTATATTGCACTATATTATATTATATTATTAGTCTATTATATTATATTATATTATAAGCCTATATATTATTTTAGCCTATATTATATTATATTAGTCTATGTTTTATTGTAAGCCTATTTAATTTTATATTATTAGCCTATATTGAATTATATTAAATTATAAGCCTACATTAAATTATATTAGTAGCCTATATTATATTATATTATTAGTCTATATTTTATTATATTAGCCTATATTATATTATTAGCCTATATTAAAATATATTATATTATATTATTAGCCTATATTAAAATATATTATATTATATTATTAGCCTATATTAAAATATATTATATTATATTATTAGCCTATATTATATTATATTTACATATTAGGACTGTCGATTTAACATGTTAATTTAATGAATTGTTATTTAATTAAAAAATATTTAATATTTCAATATTACAAATATTACAAAAACATTAAGATGTATAGTTCCCACAAATATAAAAATCCGGTCATCATTTACTCGCCCTTATGGCTGTTAAAGCCTAAAATGTTGTGTAATAAATGTTGAATAAAAAAAATTGTATTTCTAAAGTTACTTTTTAATAATGTTTAATAGTTTGATCCTTTTCTCACTTTTACACAATAATGACTTTAAATCAATTAATTTGATTAATCTTAATAATTAATTAACACGTATAAATAAATGTAACATTTTTATTTAAAACTTTTAAAATGTTTTAAATGTATTTTCAATTGTTTGTTTAAATGAGAGAAAAAAACAAAGTACATTATTATTATAATATCACAATATAAAAGTGACAAATATCTCACCGACGAGGGAAAATGATATTGTCATAGATGCCGAAGCTTGAAACAACGATCGGGTGTCGTTTCATTTCACTGTCCTTTCTAAGGTGTCTCATAAAGCGTTATGAGCCCACAACTAATTGCAAACATATTTTAGTGCATAATATAGCTTATGCTCATATTCACCAGGCCCAACCTGACTGTTATTTCAGGCTTTATAATGAGGTTTGGTGTATGCTGGTCTCCGTGTGCGTCAGAAAACAGGCCGTTAAGTGCAGAAAACAACTTTACAGAGCCAAAGCTGTGTCGCACGGGTCGAGCCAGATGCCACGAACGGCTCAGATCAAAGCTAAGCCACAGAATATGAAATTCATTTTAGCATGCTAACCACACGGTGACAGTAAACCTCACACCCAGTTCTCATAAATGAAGCTGTAAATCTTTTAGTTCTTGATTTTGGTTGGAGCACGTTTAAAGCAACCAGATCTGGTGCTGTGGCATTCCCTGCGAGAGCTGAGTTTTCAGACACATCTGGAGTTCAAAGACGCTGTTAAAGTTTGACTCTGGGATGCGTTTACGGCAAATGTCACATGCTTTAACGCTTTTTCCATTGTTGGCAGACTGCGCCATGTGTACACAAGTATTTGCTTGTCTAGAGGGATGATCTTGTGATATTCACGATAGGACAGGCATTATATCAACGCGCTGTCAGTCAAACTGCAAACAAGACACCATCTCTTGGCAACATTCAATATTAAAATGCCTAGTCAGGGCCAAATATGTGATTACAAAGTACAAACACTCACTCACGTGATGAACTCCATAGTAACAGAGTAAATACTGAACCCCACTCCGCTGTGACGCATCTCTGGTTAGTGTGTAATGGTGTAACGGGCACATTATACAGCCACAACACAATCAAAAAATGGAAACAACTGCTGGCATTGGACGTCGCCTGACTCACAGTGATATAACAGATGCTAAATAGGCACATAAATGTCACGATTCTGTTTTCTACATGGTTGAAAATGTTGAAAGTTAGGGCAACTATTCCCTCCTTAAACGTCACACTCTTACCTGATCTGGACAAACTCATGAGAATGAGTATCATGAGAGAGATTAAAGACTCCAGCTTCCATATTTCCATACAGGATTTTACCACCTCCGCCTCATTTTGAGCCAGGAAAATTATTTTTTTTACAGTCAAATTGATGAGCAATGCATGTTTTACTTGGGATTACTGTAAAGCAATAAACATTTATTAGAATTTTTCATACAATGAAAAAAACAACAATGATCTACACATGATATATGGAAGAGTAATGATTCATTTTAATGAGCAAATACGAATACGAAGGCTGTAGAGATTCCCAACTCCCTATAAACATTTACACTTATTATGCCAGTGTTATTGACATCCGCATCCCAACTCAAACTCAGTGCTTTACTGTCAAATACCCATTTCCATAAGACAGCATATGTTATCTTATTAGCAAGTGTGAAATCTGTGACATAAAATAGTAATATTGTGATAATTGCCACTGCTCTTAAATGTTAGAGCTCTGAATACACCCTGGATATCTAGACAAACAACATTTCGCAGTAAATGGAGGCTGTTTGCGTTTGCATTCTGAGCCATAAAGGAGCAGCGCGACTAAAGAAACACACACAGTGACCCCTACCATAAAAACACACTGACGCTCAACAGTCAGCTGATCATCACCGTGTCATTATGAGAAGCATAAGACGACTTTTTTACATTAGTGGGTGAAAAAATCCTCAGTCCCTCCTTGTGTCCCATTTATTTCGGGCTCCTTTTGTAATTAGGGCTCCTATTTGCTTTTTAACGGAGCACTTTAGCCCGACAGACAGCCTACGCACGACTTCACCTCAGCTGATGCATACAAATTCACTTTCATGTCCTAATAATTCTGCTCTCCAAAGGTACAGAACGAACAGGAGAAATTAGGGGATGCATTTAGTGCATGTCACGTCATTAGACTGCTTCAAACTGCGATTTCAGGTTAAAGACAGCACAGGAAACTGTTTAATTTGAAAGCATGTCAAAGGTACATGGCAATGACGGAGCCAAAGTAAGGATTTAGGCTCAATCCCAGCCAGTCAGCGCTCCTGCTGTGGACTGCATCCCCCTAGTGGTCACAAATATGCAACTGCCACAACAAACATACAGGTCCTTCTCAAAAAATTAGCATATTGTGATAAAAGTTCATTATTTTCCATAATGTAATGATAAAATTAAACTTTCATATATTTTAGATTCATTGCACACCAACTGAAAAATGTCAGGTCTTTTATTGTTTTAATACTGATGATTTTGGCATACAGCTCATGAAAACCCAAAATTCCTATCTCAAAAAATTAGCATATCATGAGACGGTTCTCTAAACGAGCTATTAACCTAATCATCTGAATCAACTAATTAACTCTAAACACCTGCAAAAGATTCCTGAGGCTTTTAAAAACTCCCAGCCTGGTTCATTACTCAAAAGCGCAATCATGGGTAAGACTGCCGACCTGACTGCTGTCCAGAAGGCCATCATTGACACCCTCAAGCGAGAGGGTAAGACACAGAAAGACATTTCTGAACCAATAGGCTGTTCCCAGAGTGCTGTATCAAGGCACCTCAGTGGGAAGTCTGTGGGAAGGAAAAGTGTGGCAAAAACGCTGCACAACGAGAAGAGGTGACCGGACCCTGAGGAAGATTGTGAGAAGGACCGATTCCAGACCTTGGGGGACCTGCGGAAGCAGTGGACTGAGTCTGGAGTAGAAACATCCAGAGCCACCGTGCACAGGCGTGTGCAGGAAATGGGCTACAGGTGCCGCATTCCTCAGGTCAAGCCACTTGAAACAGCGGCAGAAGCGCCTGACCTGGGCTACAGAGAAGCAGCAATGGACTGTCGCTCAAATTTTGCATGTCATTCAGAAATCAAGGTGCCAGAGTCTGGAGGAAGACTGGGGAGAAGGAAATGCCAAAATGCCTGAAGTCCAGTGTCAAGTACCCACAGTCAGTGATGGTCTGGGGTGCCATGTCAGCTGCTGGTGTTGGTCCACTGTGTTTTATCAAGGGCAGGGTCAATGCAGCTAGCTATCAGGAGATTTTGGAGCACTTCATGCTTCCATCTGCTGAAAAGCTTTATGGAGATGAAGATTTGGTTTTTCAGCACGACCTGGCACCTGCTCACAGTGCCAAAACCACTGGTAAATGGTTTACTGACCATGGTATTACTGTGCTCAATTGGCCTGCCAACTCTCCTGACCTGAACCCCATAGAGAATCTGTGGGATATTGTGAAGAGAAAGTTGAGAGACGCAAGACCCAACACTCTGGATGAGCTTAAGGCCGCTATCGAAGCATCCTGGGCCTCCATAACACCTCAGCAGTGCCACAGGCTGATTGCCTCCATGCCACGCCGCATTGAAGCAGTCATTTCTGCAAAAGGATTCCCCACCAAGTATTGAGTGCAGAACTGAACATCATTATTTGAAGGTTGACTTTTTGTATTAAAAACACTTTTCTTTTATTGGTCGGATGAAATATGCTAATTTTTTTAGATAGGAATTTTGGGTTTTCATGAGCTGTATGCCAAAATCATCAGTATTAAAACAATAAAAGACCTGAAATATTTCAGTTGGTGTGCAATGAATCTAAAATATATGAAATTTTAATTTTATCATTACATTATGGAAAATAATGAACTTTTATCACAATATGCAATTTTTTTTAGAAGGACCAGTATAACCCAATAAAAGTAAATACTTGCTATATAAATAGTGAAATAAACATCTGAAGCGTTTGATTCCTATTATTAAAACAGAGATTCAGGACTGTAGATATGATTTCGATCCCTCTCTTGTAATATATACACGCCACAACATAATAAAAGTAATTTAGGGGGTTTGTTCTCAAGCTTAACCGTAAGTCTGAGTAGTATATTAATATTGATGCTTGACCTAGCAAACATCACTAATGAAAAAGATGTCATATGGTTTGAAATGACAGCAGGTTTTAACGGGTCTGATTATGTAACTGCCCTCGCAGAAAGATAAACACATGCTGTGGATATTTTTCCACTATTAAAAGCAATTACTTCTGAGTGAGAGCCGTTTATCATGTGTGCCAGAAATGTGTTTCCCGTCGTGATGTTTGGCTTAGCATGAATGAAGCCGGGCTTTTCTGTTGCATGTTTACACAACACAAATACACAATTACTGTGTGTGTGTGTGTGTGTGTGTGTGCTCTTCAGGACTAAGACTGTAAAATTATATTGACTGTCCGATTGAATGGCTTTTAGAAGTAGAATTTGTTTATTACATTTATTCATATTAAATTATATCGATTTATTTTTTAAATATAAAGCATATATCTTAAAATAAATCTTTAAATATATATTTTTTATATTAAATAAAAAAATGTATTTTTTTTTTAAATGTCTATTTGATGATTTTCTCATTAAATAAAATAATGACTTTAAATCATCTTTTGGGGGTCATTTCTCAGCCAAATTTGATGTGTGATTTATTTGTGATTAATTAGATTAATCCTAATTTAAATAAAAAAAACAAGTATAAATTAAATAAATGTATTACATTTATTTAATACCAATAAAATAATTGTTGTATTTATTTTAACATTTGATTTGATAGACTTTTACTTTTTTTGTTTGAACAAAAAAACAAAGTACTTCAAAAATGAATATTTTCACAAAATAAAACATGTGTACATTTGTAGTGGTGTCCGAAACTATAGTGGACGTTATTAAGTGCACTCATTCAATCCCACAATGCACTGCAATAACAAGTGTATAACCCATCCATCCAACTGCTGGTCCAATGTGGGAACAGCGTAATACCATCCAGGTATAAATTCCTTTTTAATTGATTATTTCATAAAGTTTATACATAGTTTCCATTACAGTTCCAGATCAATCTTTTCATCACTACTGGAGCTGCCAGTTTGCTAACTTTTAAACTATGCAAACGGCACTCAGTGTCTGAATTCACTCACTCGCTTTCATTCCCCCCCTCAAGTGAACTATATTAGTGGAGTACTGAAGGGAACAGTGAATGAGGGCATAGCCCAGTTCACTCTAAAAGCAGTTCAACATGTCAAGTCTGATTCACACACAAATGACTCTTTTAATGAATCAATCGAAAAGACTCAGTCAGAGTGGTTACTAAATTAATGTCTGAATCACAAATCGATTAAATGCTTATCGTGATGTGTTGATAAAGGATAAACATTCACTTGAGATGCACCGATCGACCAACCAGGGATCAGAATCGGACGATTTTCCGAATGAACGGCCCGGATCGGCCCAGTCTCACGTCTTACCGATTGTGAGCCGGTTTTTGTTGCCAGCAACACAGGCAATAATAACGTCAGTTGTTCACCATCTTCTCTCCGACGGCGAAGTGACACACACACACACACTCACTTCCTCTCACTCACTCGTCTCATTCGCTCCGGTTAAATAGTGCTTGCATTGCACATCATTTTACTCATTCCCGCCGGTTTCATTTCCCCCACACACACTGAGGCATGCATGACACTTGCGGTGTTACTATGACAACATGAACACATGAACTTCATCTCCAGAGCCGCTCTGAGAGTCACTTCATCAGCATTTACCGTTTCATTTGAGAAAAACTATCATCATACACTAAGAAACACAAGATCTTCACGGCAACCTGTCAAAATAAAAGTTGGGTTTAACTTGTGAGAAGAAATATATTACTATTGTACAGTATAATGAATATCTTATTGTAATAATAATAATAATAATAACAACAATACAATAATTATTTAAACTTTATTTTTAAAGGAATAACAATATATTTTTTACAGTAAACCTACATTTAATTTGATTAAAAATAAATGATTGTTTTAAGCCTGTATTTGACTAGAAATACACAACACAGAATTTGCGTTAAAAAATATAAATATCATATGGCCCTATTATTGTAAACAATAAAATAATGTGTGTTTATTTCATATCTCTCTTTATTCTATTGCATTTATTTGTGCAGGTGTTTGAAATTAGTTTATATGTTCTGATTTTATTACTGTCTTTATACTTGTTTTTTTATGAAAATGCAATTTTGCATTGCAGAAAAGTAGATTTTTGTGGGTATATGATGTCATAGTAAAAAATTTATAGTTTTAGTTTGCATATGATGTCAGTTACAGTAAAACAAAAATCGAAATCGGCCAAGACAATTGCAATCGTTGCATCTCTAACACTCACAAAAAGAAATCTGTTGTAATAAATGCTGTGGTAACAATGGAAAACCATTGAAATATATCACAAAATTGTTTTAAGGACCAATTTAGCATTGCTAAAACAGATGGTAAGAAAAAATCTTGCTCAAGGCAACAAAACCTTTCTATTATGATCATTTTCACGGAGGACTCGGCAGTGGCGCACACATACTTAGCAGACAGTAAATATTGTCCGTCTCACATGGCTGCGGGCCAGTTTTCCCTCATTGCTCCAGTTCTGTGTTTTTGCACTGATGACATCACCGCGGGCAGATCGATTCGTGAACGCACTTACACCCCTTCTTCCAGTCGGCCGCGGCCGGGCCATTAAACTGCACTGAGTGAGCCGGGCTATTAGGACCTCCGGCTAAAGAGCACGCAGGTTTCGTGGAAAACGCCGTTGCCTAGGAAATAAATGCCATAGATGTCATCCTCAAGGCCAATATAAATATATAAATAAAACGCTCTGAATAATAACAGTGGAGACGTATCTTAAGATGCACATTGGAGCTCAAGTAATAGCAAATAAAGCCGGCGTGCTCTGACGCGGGAATGCTAATGAGGCGGACTATCAATCGAGCGGCGGAGAGAAGACGTGAATGATGTGATGCATTCTGAAGGGCCGTTTCCATTCAGACCACTGGTGCAATGGGAGCTGGGATACGGCTCTGGATGCAGCTGTCCACTTTCATATTGAAATGAAGCAGGATGGAGTGTGATCGCTCAAAGGAGACCATCACGCTCTCTCTCCTGGCTATGTGCTAGAGATAAGACTGCGTGCTTCTTTTATATCTCGCTCCCTGAGCACCTTTGCGGCAGCTTAACTCAGGCTAAACGAACTGAACCTGTGCCCATTAGAAACCTGATGCTTTTTAATATCGAGATGAGCACAGGCTCCTGAAACATGAGCTCTGAACTCTTCCCATATCAGGAAAGGATCTCCTCGTGTTTCAGCGAGGGGTGTGTATGATTCATCCAGGACGGTTTGAGCGTATCAATCCACAATTAATCACGCTTTCAGTCATCTGAAGCAGCCGGCTCAATGTCATCAGTGTTTCTCTATAAATAAAGAAAATGTTCACTGTAAACACTTTGACAGTGTGTTAAGGTGCAACATGCATCATTCAGGGTTATTATCCTGCATCCCATAATAACATCACTGCATTTCAGGATTCAAACAGTGAGGTATTGGTAGACATATTTAATTATTTCACTATCAACAAAGTAGAGGCTTAATGGTGTTTTCTACGTATTTTTATTAAGAGTTACACGTCTAACCCTGAAATGCATAAAATGCAACATTAGCAGGAAAATACCAATATTCACACTTAAAGGGTTACGCAACTCCAGCTCTGAGCCTAACTCCACCCACTGGCAATATTTGAAAAATGCTGGAAAAGTGGGCGGAGACAGACGGGATGAACCGAGGGCGGGGCTGACAGAACCAGATGTTTTTACACCAGGGGCTGAGCCTGTGCGAAGGGCGTGGTGAGCTTGTGCCAGAGCGGGGGAGTGAGCCGTTGGAAGAGCCAACATTCATCACGATGGCCAACAACGTCCAATAGGAAAATTCAACTGCAGTAGCCACTGTTCAACCTTAAGAGGGCAGCACTCAGACGCTTTTACACCATATATTAGAGAATTAAAACACTTTATACCCAAATGACAAAACATTTACTCAAATCAATGAACAGCACTAATAAAGCCCTAGTCTTGCAGATCATTCACTAAAAAAAGTTGGTTTAGGGTTTAGTTACCCTTTAAGTATTTTACTTGCATTATCATTAAAAAAAGTAGTTTTTTTCTGCTTTGTGTGAAATGTAGTTAAAGAAATTCCTTTTTAAATACAAGTTCTGTGAACAGCATTTGTCAATTATTAACATATTCTTCATAAACTAATGCATTTTCTATAATGTGGTTAAAATGGAAAACACTCATTTATAAATGTTAAATATACACAAGCTTTCAAAGGTTTGAAAATATTGTTTTACTGTTTTTATAAGGCTCTCCTGAATAACAAGGCTGCATTTATTTGATCAAAAGTACAGGAAAACAGTGAAATATGTGAGATACTGCCATTTTTGCCGGATCAGGTAATGGTCAGACCAGACTGATCCAAATCCGATATTGTGCGTATATTATATTACCACAAAAGGCACAAAAACATTAAAAAGCGCCATCAAGTTATCGTAAAAAATTTGACAACTAAAAACACAACTTTTAAAAAACATGTCTCAAGACCTTGCGCTTTTACTGTTCAACTGCGTCTCATGTTTTTAACAGTAATAATGCATTCTGTGTGAACCGGCCCTTAGAAACATTTCAACCTTTTTAACAACGTTTTGAACTGGTCAACAAATGAGAAAGGCATCATAACATCGTAATATACATCATATACCGGACATAATTCACCCACTGTATTGCTAAATTTACTCAATTTCCCAGGATATCCGGCCTTCTCTTGAGACTCCTCTGCTTCAGAGCGGGTATAGTTAATGATATGCTAAAACTCCGCCCACACGTTGACGTGATTGGTTACAAGGAAGCTTGTGATGTCAAAAACACCAGCGATTTGAGACTGTCTTTGGTTCACTGCTGTTTTAAGCAGAAAATACTCAGCAATGGTGTTGACTTATGAATTTGCAAATGGTTTGTCTTAAATAATATAAAAAATACCACATAGACACAAACAACATGGTGACATTAAGATTTATTTAACCCAGAATGTTACTTTAATATTTAAAAAATAAATCGAGTATCTGTATGACTATTGTATTGGGGTTATGATTCTCTATCAGATCTATTTCTTAGCCTCTATTGTATGAAACGCAAGCGGAGAAGCAGCAGCAGCAGCAGCAAGAGACCTGTGGAGAACATCCCAGAACACTCTGTCAATCCCAATATACACAAACCTACAGTGAATATTCAGCCAGTGCAACAGGCAGCGTCCATATCTCTGGGAAGGCTGTCAACATGATTTATTGGCAATCGCAGAACAAATCAAACAGAGACACATGCTAAACTGAAACAGACCTCACTTGAACACTATACCGACCCAGAGACGTGTCTCTCCACAAACCGACGGACCATGAGCTGTGTTAACAACAACTAAATTTTTTATATTTACTGAGTCACAATGCTTGGGGATTCTGGGTGGTTGCTAGGGTATTGCTATGCAGTTGCTAGGTTACTTGTCTACCCAGCTATCCATCTTGTTTGGGTCAGTATTGTTTTTTTTTAAGAAATTAGTAATATTGTTCAGCTTTCAATTGTGTAAGTAAACTTAAAGAATTTTTCAAAAGATTAAATAAATGCGGGAGGAGGGGGGGGGCAGTTTCCAACTGTTTTCAACAATGATAAAGGGTCATGTGACACTGAAGACTGGAGTAATGATGATAAATTCAGCTTTGATCACAGGAATATATATAATTTTAATATATATTAACATAGAAAACAGTCATTTTGCATTATAATAATATTTCACAATATTTCTGTTTTTACTATGCCTGTGAATCTTTGGATGGGCAGTGAATCGATTCAACTCATGATTCATAGGTTTTCAATTCGATTCAAGAACAATTTTTGTATTAATTTACATAAGCCAAAATGTAAAAAGGCTTTAAAAGTGTGGTTAGTTCATGTGAAGTATTGAGCATGACAGTGTTAATGCCTACACAACCATATTAAAGTGTTCCAGGAACATTAAACACACAATGCTTCCATCGAGAGACTGGAATATCAGGCACTTTCCCAACTAATCCTAAACTAACTTTTCTACACGGGATAGTAAAAAAATCCCTCTTTCTCCTCTTTATACGGAACATTTTCCTTATGACGAAAACGCACCGGGTGTCTACTGTTGCTATAGTAACGAATGCAACTTTAATGCGCATCTTTGGACTTTTCTTTGCTTATTTTATCATCCGTCAGGCGAAATTCTTCAGAGAACACATTTATCAAATGAGATAGCCAAAGTGTAATAGAGAGGGTTAGCGGTTTTGAAAAATCCCTTACTAGTGAAGATGATCACCAAGAGGTCGGAAAATGTCATAGACACAGTAGAAGAGCATCAACAGCACACACACATGCTGTGATCTGGGGCTTCCTGTGGCGCTGAGGCATTAGAGACGTTGACTAGCACTAATTGAATATCTGTACAATGAGTCACAAGGAGAGCCTAATTATTCTAGTCTCTCACAATGCCAACTAGATCTATGTCAACATTTGGCTTTCTCAAATTAAACGCAGACGATTTGTGTTCCTAATTCTCATGGTCAGCCTTTAAAGTGCTTTAATTTGATGTGAAAGTCAGTCGAATGCGCCAGGAGGCAGATGTCTGGTGCAATGACTACATGCCATGTGTGGTGTCTTCTCAAGCCAGGCCTGAGTCATCCTGGAGATGCCAACCAAATGTCTTTTATGTGCTCTTCACTGGCAATAGTGCTTTAATTCGTGAGAAAACACAGTGGTGAGAAAGCGTGAGCTTAGTGCTGAGGGTTTTATGAGCGATCACAGGCGGGATAATATCAGTTGCTGGTTGTAAAATAACGGCGGTGTGCTTCAGTGTTTGTGTACATCGTGTGAGTCATTTCCCCTGTTTGCTCGGCCATGCTGAGGCAAAAGTCATCTGTGAACACAACCGACATTAACTTCTGCTTTCTGATGTCAGATCTGCATCACAGGATCAGGCGTGGGCTCAGTAAGATTTCTCGAATACTTCAGCTAGGACGCATTAAACTGATCAAAAGTGACAGTTAAGACATTTAGAATGTTACAATAGAACATTTGAACATTCTATTCATCAAAGAATCCTGAAATCCTGAATCAGTTTCCACAAAAGTATGAAGCAGCAACTGTTTTTAGCATTGATTATAATCAGAAGTATCTTTTGTTCATAATTTCTTGAGCATCAAATCATCATATTAAGGCCCTTTCACACCGGATGTGTATTGGAAAAGCGTTTAAACCATTCACATCAGCCGCGACACGAATTTGCAAAGTCGGTGACGTTTAGGGTTGGGTACCGAAACCCTTTATAAAAATACCCGCAGATTTCGGTGCTTCATTTCAGTGCCACTTAAATTCAAAGTGCTTTCGGGCTTTGGACAGACAGACACGCTCATCGCTCGTCATCACAACTATTCAGTGTTTTAATGTTTATTTTAGGTTTCATATAAATGCTGTATAAGTACTGGCAAAAAACACACACTGACGTCTATGGAAGCGGCAAAAACAATCCTTTGACAGTTAAGATAACTTGACTACGGGTTTTATTCACACCAGATACACATTATATAGTGACTGTATAGTTTACTCTATTCTTCTCCCAGTTCGGGCACTTACTTTCATGTATTTCGTGAGACGAAGATACATTTATGTGATGTAAATCCAACAGATCCGATTCTCTGCCCATCGCGCAGTATAGATCAACTAACACACATTTACAGCTGCCGTGTGTCATGTGAGAAGCATGACGCGTCTCCATTGAAACAATAAGGACATGCGTTATAAAATATTCAGCCAGAGAAAACGGTCATGTTTCTGATTATTAAAGCTGAAGCTTGAGCTGGTTTGTAGCAGAGCAAGAACACAGACGACTGCTGTTATTACTGTAACTGTTATTAGAGTTAAATTAGGCCTGTTGTAGTTGGGTTAGCTGGCTTTAGATATACTGTGAATTTGTTAAGTAAATTGTGTTTTGTTTTTAATTATATATTTAAGTATACTTTAAACTTGTAATCAATTGTTCAATTTAAATAATTAAATAAAAATTAAATATAAAGCCATTCTTTAATCTCTTCCACCTCATTTTGTGGCTCTTTTTCTAAAAGTATCAGTTCAGGCACTGTTTAGGCACCGGTACCGTTTTAAAAGCATCGGTTTGGCACCGGTATCGAAAAAACCCAAAAGATATCCAACCCTAGTGACGTTTCAGAGCTCCAACATTACAAAACATCCGCGGCTACAGCTGAGAAAACATGGACACTTCCTCATCCAGTGAAGACGAGCTTTTCATTTTCTTTAAAAGACCGAAAAGACGGTTTGAAGATTCTTTGCAACAATATTATAGTAGTAATATTAAAGTCCTCTGATTTCATTTTCAATACAATTAAAAACGGAGACGCAAGATGGCTGCGTTTGAATGAAACGAGATTGCGTCCGTTGTTATGGATGTGCGCTGTGTTATAATGCGTTGCTATTGACGACGGTCATTATTATTAAGAAAGGAAATGCCTCAGAAGAGAATCTAGCTTTAAAAGTGCACAGAGCTGCTGGTTTATTTGTTGTTGTTTGTTGATTTTCAAATTTAAAACTGGTTGAATTTTTTTCAGCATGTGCATCTGTTCTTTTTGAACACTTTCATCTCGTTTCAACAAAACCGTGATAATCATGATTATTTGGGTCACTATAATCGTGAAATGTTCATCCCGTCCCATCCCTACACTGAAGCAAATGTATTACCAAGGAGAAAAAAGCTCAGGTGTGTATGAGGGAAACTGGCAGGAACATCAATGTTCAGGTAATTAAAGGAGTAATAAACTACAGCAGCACAAATACATGCTCCAAATTAGAGCAAAGGAGAAACCGGCGCCGCTCTCAGGAGACGCACTCCTTTAAAGGCCGAGTTAAACATCAAACGCTATCGCACGCGGAATCGGAAGACGCGCGACTATCAAAGGGCCACAGTGAGTATGATTGAGTCTGTGATCTGCCGCTCAACTGCATCAGACGCAGACACATGTAGAACAGGGTTGCTTTTCATGCTATACAAGAGGGAAGTCCAAAGCTCGTTTTAATCACAGCTTTCCATGTACCACTGAGAGTACAGTATATGGATGAGAGGTATTATCAAACCCTAACGCTAAAAAACATCATCTCTTGCACTGCATTCTTGTCGGTTTGCAGATTAGATTATATGCATTTAACGCTGAGCAGGTGAGACACAGAAAGCCTCTCCAGGGACCACATCTGTGAATGAAACAAAGGTGTCTGCTGTGCAATTAAAGCTGAGGACACAGAAATGAGATGCCAAACGGCTCACACAAGACGTCATCTGAGAATTAACACGCTAGAAAAACAAAAGGAAGCTGAATGCATGTGAATTCGAGAGGTTTGAACTGAAGCTGCTTGTCTTAGGCACGTTTTCTCAAATGGATGGTGATTAATACAGGAACAGCAGGTCTCATGAGACGACAACACAGAACCAGCACTCATAGCACAGTACGATCTCTTCCTGCTCTCTTGTGTTGAGTTTAATAGGCATGCAGTTGAATGTGGCGAGAGAAAAAGAGAATGCAACTAAGGGACTAATACAAATTCCATTTACAATATGCTTTTGCAGCATTGAGCTTTGTAGCCAATCACAGAAGTATCTGTTGAGTGCATGAACGCAATAGCCAATCAGATGTTTAAGCTAGTCAGAATTCGCTCAATGCCTCTCAAAACGCAGCAGTTTTTGTTCAGCTTGACATCTGCATGCTCACCAACCCTTTATTATCACCAACAAAGTATAAACTCGATCAATAAGAGACTAGACAGCTTCAGTGATTATAACGGCATTGATCTTTGCTCGCTTTCTGTATTTAATCTATATTTTTTATGCTGCTAACTACACATTTCAAAGTTTCTGGATTGACAACTGTATTTAAATGCATGATTTCTTCCGATTGACAGTGATAATCATATGGAGGGAACAAAAAGTGTCACGTGTCCAAAATAGAAAAATATTAAGCAATAACAGCTGGAAACCAAGCAGCAACCTCCCCCAGTTTCTCTTGAAGCCAATACAGAAGTGACTTAAACTGCAGTTCATCGACTGGCCACTAGAGACCGGCTCCAGAAGAGAGCAGAATCTCATTGAGCTCATGTTAAAATGCCCAACTTTACAGCAGAATAAAACATGTTCACAGCCTGGGACAAATTGTGGTTGTGGTCTGTATGGCTAATTTTGCCCTGATGATAACTGTGAGGGGGGTGATTGTTTTTATAACTCTTTCATTTACATTATATAAAGCCTTAAAGTTCTGCATAATTAAGGGTGTGGCCACTTTGAGTGACAGGTGGATTGCCGCTTGTCTGCTGTCTGTTAGTCATCACGTCACCTCAGCTCCGCCCATGTCCCGCCTCTTTGCCCATTGTCTGTTATCCGGGAGTGACGCGCGATGGCGCTGCTAAGATGGCAACGGCCAGCTCGACTACTTTACGCTTCAAAACTGCTCTTCAGAATCCAATGGGTGACGTCACGGACACTATGTCCATATTTTTTTACAGTCTATGCTGGAAACGTATATATTCGTGAAGTGTGCGCATATCAAAAGATTAAATCTGATCAGAAGCTTCAAATAAACGTGCACATCAACCCGATCACTCATCGATCGGAATGAATTCATTCAGCTGCCGGTTAAACATGTCAAACAATCAACGATGACAGGTTTTAGCCTAGGATCAGAGGAATCTTTTAGGATTTGCAAAATGTGTCCCAAATTGTGGCCAAAATTGTGCAGTGTGCACCCAGCTTTAAGTATTTGCCTATTTAAGTGAAACAGTGAATTTATTTGGATGAGCAGTGTATATCGATCTATATAACTCGGATTCGAGTTACGTTTGAACACAGGATGGAGAAAACTAGATGAATACGACAAAGAATCTAATGAGATCATGAACAACAAAACGTACACTGGCATAAAACGCCCAGTTTGTGGTGAAAGTTAACACACAGTTTTCATGAAGAATAGAACCTACTGCTATTTCTTCACATTTAATAATGTCCACTGAATCAATATTCACTTATTGTATAAGAGATGAAGAATGTGTGTAATTATGTGTAATTTTTTCTGCTTTAATTTAAGGGGCGTCAGTGGCTCAGTGGTTCATGTAGATTGTCTGCAAACCGGAAGGTTGGTGGTTCTATCCCGGTTCCCCGGTTCCATGAGCGAGACACCAAACCCAGCTGCTCCCGACGAGCTGGATGGGCCTTGCATGGCTGACCGCGTCGGTGTGTGAATGAGTGAGTGAATGGGTGAATGTGAGGCAATATGTAAAGCTCTTTGGATGGCCATGGGTCTGTTAAAAGCGCTATATAAATGCAGTCCATTTACCATTAAAATTTTTCTGGATTCTGTTTTTTTCTGTTTACATTTTTTAGGGCTGCATTTTAATGGTTAAATTAAATTTTAAGTAATCAAAAAGCATGTCTAATTAATTGAAATACTTAAACAATACAATTTAACAAAAAAATATTAAAAGTTTGACATAAATGACATGTTTTATATATATATATATATATATATATATATATATATATATATATATATATATATATATATATATATATATATATATATATATATATATATATATATATATATATATATATATATATATATATATATATATATATATATATATATATATATATACATATATATGTATATATATATATATATATATATATATATATATATATATATATATATATATATATATATGTATATATATATATATATATATATATATATATATATATATATATATATATATATATATTATTATTATGAAACTGTAAAACTCTGATGAAGTGACTCTCAGAGCAACTCCTCATATAGTGAGGCAGCGCAGACACACACGCGCTTCTGTGTGTGTGTGTGGGAAATGAAACCGCACTTCTGTGTCATTCATTCACGCAGAGCATGCAGGCTTTGTATTTCAATAGCCCTTTTAGCAGTTTAATATTCACAGACACTGGTCTATATCACACTTTGATTTAACTACTAACCTGCCTTTATTTATTCATCCAAAATTTGACAAATTCCGTGAAATTCTGCGTTATTCAGCAAATTCCGTTTTTAAGACTGGATTCCGCGACTCCGCGATTCCATCTGCGTTTTCTGCATCGTGCAAATCATCGGGCCCTACTATGGCAATAACACCACCATCAAAGAATCAGTCTCGTGATTCAGAAGAGTTTAAGGTATACTGGGTTTTCCCAACATACGTGTGGGAGTGTGAATCGCAAGGGCAGTAAAGCACATAACAGAACGGTCCCTTACCAGGTGTGTGCCACCGTGAAGCGCCGCTGCTTGTGGTTGTTGTTATTAAGCAACATGCGCCGAAGCAGCCTGGGGGAGTTCCTCGGGGACAGGGTGATCGGAGACAAGCGGGGCGATATGGAGGACGGGGATCTCCGGTCCCTTGGGAGGCGGGGACGCTCCTGCTTGAGCAGGTTCTCTCTCAGGATGCGCACCAGGTCCTCGTTCAAACCCACATGGTCCCCATCATGGAGCTGTTTCGGCGGGACCGCCAGGGTGTCCTGGCTGCCTCCCGGCTGAGCCATTCCTGACAAACCAAAGTGTCACTGTCTTCCTGTTCGTATCCGTTAAAAAAAGTTGGGGTAAAGGCCACTGAGACACAAGCGTCTCTAAGTCATTCCTCCATGGAAGTCGAACACAATTCCCTGTAGTCTTTCTTTTAATTCCTAACACAGGCAAAACCCAGCCTGTGCTCCGGCACGGTCAGAGAGACTGGAAAAAGAGCGTGTGCACAATCTCCATGTGTTTGCAGGGGGTGAGAGGGAGCGTGCGAGGGAGGGGAGAGGGCTGTGTGCACACGGAGAGGAGGAGATTCACCCGTCTGTGTAACAACACAACACTGAGAACACATTATGCTGGTTATTGAATAAACCGGCCTCTCCCAACAGCAGCGTCTGTAAATACATCAGAGGAGCTGTACCACAGACAGGGCAACCGGGGCAATTCCAGCTGCAATCCTCATTTATCCGTATGAAAATGATTATGATAAATGTGCAGAGTCTTTATGTGATGAATGCTTTGTATAATCACGCGCACCTCAAATTGAAAGGCATCATAGATAATGTGGCGTGTGCATCTGTGTTATCATTGTGAATATAAATAAAGGACGGAAGACCAACAATGAGATCCAGTGATTGGCATCATCAGTTCAAATTTAAAAGATGTTTGTATGAAAAACAAATACATAAAACAGATAGCTCTGACGCTGTGATTTAATTTGATGTGTGCCGTTGCAAAAACAGACGATATACACACATTACCCGAGAATGTTATTGCTGTGAGAAGTTGTTTCAAACCATTGAAATGAAGCATGAAATATATTACTTTGTACAATATATTGTACTTTGTTTACAATTTGTTAATTATAAACTGCATAATATTCATGCATTTAATCGTGTGTGTGTGTATTGTGTGTGTGTGTGTGTGTATTGATCAAGTTATCAACATTATGACCATTTGTGCTTTGTGTCAGGAGCATTATCCTGCTGGAAGATCCACAGCCACCAGGGAATACCGTTTCCATGAAAGGCTGTACATGGTCTGCAACAATGCTTAGGAAGGTGGGACGTGTCAAAGTAACATCCACATGGATGGCAGGACCCAAGGTTTCCCAGCAGAACATTGCCCAAAGCATCACACTGCCTCCGCCGGCTCGCCTTCTTCCCATAGTGCATCCTGGGGCCATGTGTTCCCCAGGTAAACCACACACAGAAAACATGATTCATCAGACCAGGCCACCTTCTTCCATTGCTCCGTGGTCCAGTTTTGATGCTCACGTGCCACTGTTGGTGCTTTCGGCGGGGTCAGGGGTCAGCATGGGCACCCTGACTGGTCAGCGGCTATGCCGCCCCATACTCAACAAACTGCGATGCTCTGTGTAT
Organism: Gobiocypris rarus; assembly: GCA_023029165.1. Lineage (NCBI taxonomy): Eukaryota > Metazoa > Chordata > Actinopteri > Cypriniformes > Gobionidae > Gobiocypris > Gobiocypris rarus. The sequence goes on along the minus strand of CM040922.1, from coordinate 26,915,425 downwards.
TCTGACCCCTTTCTATCAGAACCAGCATTAACTTCTTGAGCAGTTTGAGCTCCAGTAGCTCGTCTGTTTGATCGGACCACACGGGCCAGCCTTCGCTCCACACGTGCATCAATGAGCCTGGGCCGCCCATGACCCTGTGGCCGGTTCTCCACTGTTCCTTCCTTGGAGCACTTTTGATAGATCCTGACCACTGCAGACCGGGAACACCCCACAAGAGCTGCAGTTTTGGAGATGCTCTGACCCAGTCGTCTAGCCATCACAATTTGGCCCTTGTCAAACTCACTCAAATCCTTACGCTTGCCCATTTTTCCTGCTTCTAACACCTCAACTCTGAGGACAAAATGTTCACTTGCTGCCTAATATATCCCACCCACTAACAGGAGCCATGATGAAGAGATCATGAGTGTTATTTAATTCATAGATCATAATGTTATGCCTGATCAGAAAGGCTGTCGATTTAACGTGTTAATTAATTAGTTAAAGGGAAAATTATTAATGCAGCCGCCCTAGCCCTACTGTTATTTCATTCATTTGATTGTTGATGAACATGAAGCAGGGCAACAGCTCACTGGAGTCTATAGAATACAGTTAAAATGACCCTAAAATTCAAGGTTTTTCCATCTCATATTTATATCTTTTTATATAGTTGTGTTTTTGTCCCGAATAACATGAGCATGAATGTTATATTGATTTTATACAACAGTTCAATAAAGAAGTTAATACATTTTAGACACAATATTGTCGGCGTTTGCTCAATACATGTGTAATAAATGTATGAATCAAATTAAATATATATTTTTGTAATGTCTAATTGATGCTTTTCTCATTTAACACCATAATGACTTTACATTAGGGATTTCTCAGCCAGATTGAGTGCACAAAATGTGTGATTAATTTGCGATTTATTAGATTGATTAAATGCCACATTGTGTCAGCCCTAACATACAGTATATTACGCATACTACATATGTTAAAATATAGATTTATTTAATTGAAATAAATCTGAAAACAAAATGTCCCCACAAAGATGGCAATATCCAAAATCCTTGTGGGGACATTTTTTGGTCCCCATGAGGAAAACAACTTATAAATCACATTAAGTGATGTTTTTTGAAAAAGTAAAAATGCAGCATGTTTCCTGTGATGGGTAGGTTTAGGGGCAGTGTGTGTGTGTGTGTGTGTGTGTGTGTGTGTGTGTGTGTGTGTGTGTGTGTGTGTGTGTGTGTGTGTGATGGGTAGGTTTAGGGGCAGTGGCAGTGTAGGGGGATAGAAAATACAGTTTGTACAGTATAAAATGCATTACGCCTATGGAATGTCCCCATAAAACATGGAAACACAACATGTGTGTGAGTGTGTGTGTGTGTGTGTGTGTGTGTGTGTGTGTGTGTGTGTGTGTGTGTGTGTGTGTGTGTGTGTGTGTGTGTGTGTGTGTGTGTGTGTGTGTGTGTGTGTGTGTGTGTGTGTGTGTGTGTATGACATAATATATATTATATATTCATATTACTTTTTAAATAATATATGTATTAATATATATTTGTATTCTTGTGTGAATACAAATATATAAACAATATATAAACAATACTTCAATTGTGAAAGAAACACAATATGTACAAAACAATGAATATATACTGTGTCTGTGGCTACATACATTATATACTGTAAACAATGTAAATGAGTGTGATTGCTCCACTGAAGCGATGAAATGACTGATGTCTTTAAACAGGTGTTTGTGAATGAATCAGGCCAGCAGTGTCTGTGTTGAGTGAGTGAAGATCACACTAGAGGTCAAAGAAAGAGCTCCAGGTCTGTATGAATCAGATCATCTCATTACCTGTGGCATGTCTGATATCAAGGTCACGCTGTAGCACAGTGCCGTCTCGAGCCAATATGCAAAATAAATTGTGCGGGCCCCCCTAAACCCGCCCCCCAAGTAGGCCTACATCGAGGCATTTATAGACGTTCACTGTAGTGTATCAAGAAAATACCATACCAAACAATACCATAAAAACACACTCTACCCAGCAATTTTTCAAAACAAGAACAAAAACCCCCCGAAAACAAGTCTTTCACAAGCTCAGCCACAGCCGCGTTTCCAGATTACAGATTTGCGAAAAACTTTTGAGATATTTTCTAAATGTCGATAAAACCTATTGCAAAATGACAGCGTTTCCATTAACCGATGTTATGCGACTAAAACATATTTTTTCCTCTCGTGAAAAGTTATTCCAAAAATGATGTCATGTATGTTGGGATTATGTATATCCCAGCCACCGCCTAGCCATTATGATTAATGGAAGGAGGCATGTTATTCAAACATTGATTACAATTAAAAGAGCAAAATGTTTGCATTGGCATGGTGGTAACATTGTTTTTTTTTTACCATTTCGTTATTTTGGCTTTGAATTTCGTTTGTTAGAAATATGAACTGAATTTAGAAATGCTTTTGAAATTAAAAATGTTGCTTTTAATAAACAAAATATTTTTTTTCGAAATGAAGACGTTTGGAGTGGAGCAAAGTAATCCGTTCCCTGCTCCGCGTTGGTATTGATTATAGTTTATAGTTCATAATCATGTCTTGAACTTATACCTAAAGCCTTTACCTATATTTAATAAATAAGAAGTAATCGAAAAGAACGTCGGGAATTGATTGAAGTGCGTATAACGAACACTTTCCGTGCCCTTTTGAGTAAGACTGGAACTATAGAGTCTTTCTGTTTAACACATTTCTTGAATATATGTCTTAATTACAGTAGGGTAATTATATATGGGAGTAGGCTAGAGTAATTATAAATGGGAGTTTTTGCAAAAGTGACGGCAGCTGAAAAAAATAGCCTATTAAACGCGAAGAAATGACAGAGAAATTAGTCATTATGGAGAAACAAGAAATTACTAGGCTACACGTGGCATGCATAGAAATATATTTATTGTGGCCACCAATAAAAAATGTATTCCCTCGTTTTAATTAAAAGTTCCCCATGGCCGGGCCCCCTATTGGCCCGGGCCCATATGTACGTGCATACCCTGCATGCCCAGACGCTACACCACTGCTGAAGCATGGTATGACAAAGGTCACATGAAGTCGATCAAACTGCCCGTCTTTCATGCCAATAGACACAGGTGTGTGTAGACAACATTACATAGGCTTGACTAGTTCGGAAAGTCATGAGCTCAGTTACAAAAATGGAAAAAAGCACCATAAATACAAAAAAATAAAAAAAGTCTACTACTATGCATGCAATAAATATATATTTTTTAAATATTAAGCAATAGAATAAAAAAATGACATCTGATTAAAACAGCCATAAATGAGATATATAAAATATAAATATATAAAAAAAAGCTGAGTGAAGGAGAATGAGTTGCAGAATCTCCCACTGGTGCGACAGATTGAACAAGAGAAAAACATTTACAAAAGGCAACTGTGCACATTGTGGAGCGCTTTATTGAAACCTGACGAAGGTCTTTCATAAACACTGCGACTTCAACACACGCAGAGGAACCCGAACACATTTCATTTGCTCAGGGAAAACAAACAAGGGAGTTTATTATCGGCTGGTTTGCATTGCCAGAGAACTGTACCGAATCAAGACCGACTTTAGAATCGCCCAGAAATTCCATGCTAATGATTGAGTTAATGAGCTCATTTCAGATGAATCCCGACAGCACGAGTCTGGGAAAGATCCTGTGTGTGAGGATGGCAATGAAGAGAAATCATTGCCAAGGGAAATGGTAAGAAACTTTTTTTTTCTCTTCTATTTTTTATTAAATATATAAATATAAAATGACATGTATAATTAAAAAAAATTATAATAATGCCAAATAATGTGATATAAAATAGTGTCTCTTCTGCTCACCACGGCTGCATTTATTTAATCAAAAATACAGTAAAAACTGTACAATTGTGAAATAGTATTATTAATTATAATACCTGTTTTCTATGTGAATATATAGTGCAGTGTGATTTATTCTTGTGACCAAAGCTGAATTTATCATCATTACTCCAGTCTTCAGTGTCACATGATCCTTCAGAAATCATTGTCATATGATGCTCAAGAAACATTTATGATTATTATCAATGTTGAAAACAGTTCTGGATTCTTTGATGTGTAGAAAATTCAATTAACAGCATTTTTATTTTGATTGTCAGCATTTTATTAATTTATTTGTAACATTATAAACGTCTTTACTGTCGCTTTTGATCAATGCAATGCATCCTATTAATTTATCTCTTTTTTAATGTTACCACAAATGTTTGAATGGCATCGTTTCCACACAAAAAGTTAAGCAGCAAAAAAATGTCAACATTGAAATAATCAGAAATCATCATAATAGAATGATTAGTGAAGGGTCATGTGACACTGAAGACTGGAGTAATGATGATAAATTCAGCTTTGATCACAGGAATAAATCACACTGCACTATATATTCACATAGAGAACAGTTCTTTTACATTATTATAATATTTCACAATAATACTTTTTAATATATTTTTAATTAAATAAACACAGCCTTGTTGAGCAGAAGAGTCATCTCTTCATTAAATCATTGTAATTTGTGTGTGTCCATCACACACCTAATGATGCAGGCAGAGCAATATCAGGTGGCACGTCTTTATTGCTGTCGTCTCATGAGTTCATCAGGTTCACCGTGGCTAGATGCCATCATGTACGTAAGCAAGAGAACAAATTTCCAAAACGCCAGCTTGCATCACCCAGTTGTGGTAAAAAAGTCCCTTGGCAGCGTGCTGACGCCTACATCGTTGCTATAGCAACCAATGCATCCCAGAAGATAACTAAACCGCCTGAACGCACAACCACTTGATTTGATGGCATGCAAGTGACAGTGTGGAAAGACCGGATTTGAAAAACAATGGACAGAATGAAAGAATCCAACAAGAACTAAGAGAAAAGCCTTTGTCGCCACCTTGTGTTAACAGCTGATGCTGACACTGGTGTAAAATCCTAAACTGATACTTTTGCTTTGTGTGTTGCATAAAAATATACATTAAATACATGTATATGGGGTGTGTGTGTGTGTGTGTGTGTGTGTGTGTGTGTGTGTGTGTGTGTGTGTGTGTGTGTGTGTGGACTGGTAATCCCTACGGTATGGGGACAAAATCTCCCCACAAAGATGGCAATATCCAAAATCCCTTGACCTTGTGGGGACATTTTTGGTCCCCATGAGGAAAACATCTTATAAATCACACTAAGATGATGTTTTTGAAAATGTAAAAATGCAGCATGTCTCCTGTGATGTGTGTGTGTGTGTGTGCAGTGTGTGTGTGTGTGTGTGTGTGTGTGTGTGTGTGTGTGTGTGTGTGTGTGTGTGTGTGTGTGTGTGTGTGTGTGTGTGTGTGTGTGTGTGTGTGTGTGTTTGTGTGTTTGTGTGTTTGTGTGTTTGTGTGTGATGGGTAGGTTTAGGGGCAGGGGCAGTGTGTGTGTGTGTGTGTGTGTGTGTGTGTGTGTGTGTGTGTGTGTGTGTGTGTGTGTTGTGTTTGTGTGTGTGATGGGTAGGTTTAGGGGCAGGCAGTGTGTGTGTGTGTGTGTGTGTGTGTGTGTGTGTGTGTGTGTGTGGAAACACAACGTGTGTGTGTGAAAAATGAAAAACATAAATCTGGCTGCAGTTCCCAACATGACCAACAGAGAACAGACTGGGATCATGAATGGAGATTTGTCCTCTAATTCGATTGGTTTATGAAAAGGTTACACATACCTGATGCAATTCTGGCCCAGACAGAACAAACCGTGCATGTGACAGTATGAAAAATAGCTAGTGTGCATTTCATTTTTACAGCACAAGCTGTATTGCAAAAGCCTCACTTTACCACGGTATTTGTTGAATAGATATTAACACAAGACATTATTATTAAGGCATAATCGATTTGGATTTATATTAGCTTACTAGATGCTTGCCCATGCAAAACGAACAGTGTTACTATGCGGTTTCTCAGGTCACTTTGGATGAAAACATCTGCACGTCTCTGATATTCTGGTCTCTATCTGTGGGATGTGTTTGATCCATCAGGTCTCATCCTTCAGAAAAGTACCAGCACACTTCTCATAGGGGTTTGCTCATATCAATACACTCTTAAAATAAAGCTTCTTTAATGGCATCTATGGTTCCATGAAGAACCTTTAACATCAATGGAACCTTTTCATTGGACGAAAGATTCTTTATAGAATTTTGGAATGTTCTATTAACTATTAAAAACTGTTCTTTTAAGAACTGTTCACTGTGACATGGTTGTGTCGTCCAAAGTTTGAGCAAATCTTACAGGCAAGGGGTGACGAGAGCTCTGTGTGCTTACATTAATATACATATATATTGTATTTCTCGAATACGAGGGGGAAAATTCATTTTAATGAACGTATGCAAAAGTAAATCAATAAAGCTGCTGTTACTGAACGTGGCTGCAGTGCGGTTTCTGTAAAGTGCTATTGATGTGCATGACTCACGTCCCAGATTCTTCAAATTGCTGTGCCCGTGGAAGCTCTGGGTCTTTTATTTGAGAGCGGACTGATTGAATCTCACAAGGCATAAAAGCCGTGCCAGATTATTCATAATTACTAGGGACAAATCTGGAAGATTCTTTTGTAGTCACCATCAACACACAACGGCGCATGCACTGTGAGCGTGTCTGGGTACGAATGTGTCAATGCATTTGCATTTAAAACAAATTACATTGAGTGAAAAAGAGGGCCTGTGGCGGCACTTTAAATGCATTTTTAAGCAACACTATAAATTGAAGCTGGTGAATGCAGTCAGTTTAACAAATAAATACATATGCATGAAATATTGATTTGAATTTAAATTATTATTTATTTCTAATATGATCTGCAATGGAAATTCTCTCTCCAGCTTTTTGTCTCTCTAACTGGTTTTTGTTTTTGCTTTCTTGTTTAGACTCGTCATCGATCAAAAGTTCAAAGTGATCATTTTAAAAGGCCCTTTTGCAGGAGCTGGACAGCGAATGTGCCCCCAACATCAGTAGGGTGACCCCATCATCTCACTTAAACTGTTCCCGGCGTGTCTGGAGCACATCTTTCGACAGCTCGACTGGGATAACAAGGGTATCAGCGTTAACGACCAGTGGCTTCACCAACGACACCATCCTAATCTGCGAGTCAGTAGCCGACGTACAGTTGCGTCCCGATCAAGAAGAAGAAGAAGACCTTTTATTCATATAGCGCCTTTACATAGTGTTAGACAGGACATTGTTCATATACACAAAAGGACATTAACACACCCACATATACAATACAAGCACAGGTCTTATAAGCCACATTATCCAAAATACTAATTAAATAAATAAGTCTTCAGCTGGGTCTTGAAGGTAGACAGAGGTGAGGTATTTCGTAGAGGTAGGGGAAGTGAATTCCATAATTTAGGAGCATTAACACTAAATGACCTACCACCTACAGTGGACAACCGAAAACAAGGAGTGGACAAAGCTCAGATGACCTGAGGGACCGAACAGGAGAGTAGTGGTGGAGTAAGTCAGATATGGAGACCATATCAAGACCATTTAATGCCTTAAATGTTAGAAGACTTTAAAATGAATACGTGATGCCACAGGTAGCCAGTGAAGATCATGCAGTAGAGGGGTTATGTGAGCGGAGCGCCTGGTTGAGGTGAGTTTTGAACATACTGCAACCGTGCAATGAGTTTTTTAGGAAGACCAAGAAATAGGGGATTGCAATAATCCAGACGGGATGTGATTAATGCATTAATTAAAATTTCAGCATCAGCTTGAGTGAGAGAAGATCGGAGACGTGCAATATTACGAAGATGGAAAAAAGAATTTTTAACAACAGAAGAAATGTGAGAGGCAAAAGATAGAGATCTTTTTTTGTAGATGAACCTGGCCAAGACAAAGTAGATGCGCAACCCCCAGACCGCCAAAAACAACATCCACATCGGATAGAAAGAGATCGAGCAGGTTGACAGCTATATCTAGCCAGGAGCTGATTGCTGTGCTCGAGAACAACCACAAGCTGGCACGCAGATGGAGAGCTGCCTGAGTCTCTATGGGTCTATAGCAGAGGTGGTCACCAACACGGCCAACGCTCCCGTTCAACAGCACCGTCCAGCCAGCCATGCTCTCCGGGGCAGAGACCTGGACAAGAGGACGGACCACATCAGCAACGAGCTACTGAGGAAGACGAGCAAGGTCAAGGACGCCATCAACCAGGCCGAACGGGCCAAGAAACGCTGGGCCGGACACGTGGCCAGGATGTCGGATAGTCGATGGAGGCGGGACATGACTGAATGTCTGCCTCTCGACATCAAAAGACCGCTCGCAACCGCGACACGATGGCAGGACTCGCTCAGATTGGACATCGCCAGAGACTGGATGGGTCTGGCCAGGGACCGAAAAGCCTGGCGAAGTTTTTGTGACCTGCGTCGAAAGGCTGAAATACAGGCCGATTGAAAGATATTACCGTTTATACCCGAATAAAAGACGACCCTGAATATAGGACAACCCCCTCATTTTCCAGACTTATTTTTGGGAAAAAATTGATTTTTGTGGGGAAAATCTGTTTTTCAACAGAAAATAATTGTATTTGAAAATTATACTGATAATTCATTGAAAAAAAAACAAAAAAACATTTGAACACCATTCATTAAATACTTGGATTAATTTGTCACAAAATAAAGTGCACTGAGTTCAGAAATGAATGAATGAGTGACAAAAATGAATAACCTTTTCACAAAAATACAATAATTGTGTATGTATGTAATTGTGGCACTGTGTAGACAGATGTAAAATAAGCATCTGCTTTTAATCAAACACATCTGACATTAAAGTCTTGAAACAAACCATACTGTAGGGTTGCAGTAAGAACAGCAGTGCAGACGGGCCTTTACTGTTTATTACATTCATAACAGCGAGTGCGTTTACATGCACGTTCTTTATGCCTAATAAGCCGAGAATGAACATGGTCATGTAAACGCGGTGACCCGTTTTCTTTTATCGGAGTAAGGTGATAAACGGCTTAAGCATAAACCGGTCGGGACAGGGAGTTTTTTGCCTCTGATCCCGATTTTGCGCAGCATGTAAACGCATTAAACTGCTTTCCGTCGGCTTATTGAAGTGCGAGAGCGAATGTAAATGCATCCAGACAGAGCGAGCTAGCGTTTTGCATGAAATAAGGACATATATCACAAACCCAGAAAAATTGTAAAGATGTGTTCTCGTCTCATGCAGAAGTAGAAGAGGTGCAGTGAAAACGCTGCATCCGTGACTGCATGAGGAGTAATATGAGCTGTAAATCTCCCGCTGACACGGTGCACGCTTTATTTAACATCACAACTGACGTACCATCTGGGATACTCCGAGTCAGATACGGACATTATTATTTTTGACGTCACTACAAGGAAATAACCCGGTTTATTAATAAAGTAATAATAAACTAATTATAAGTAATAAAGTAATAAGTGCGTTGTCAGTTTACTGGTTTGCATGTAAACGGGGAAAACTGGTTATTTCAATAAGCTGATATTTGTGAGTTATTAGCTTTCTGGTGTGTGCGCATGTAAACTGTCAATAATTACGTAGCCTATCGTGTTAGCGCCCTCTCCTGTTTCCCTCTGCTTTCTCCCTTTGCCCCGTGATTTGGTCTATATCATGAATATAAACGACCAAATAAAATGATATATTTGGATATATATAGTATTATCAAAACACACAAATATTCCCACATTGCATTATTATACATGATATTTAAAATTATATATAGTAGTTTAATGTAATGACACAAAAACTCCATAAACTTTCATTTTATAGCTCTCATGTTCTGCATTTACTCACTCTCATGTTTTTTAAGAGTTTCTAAGCTTTAAAATTATAACTATTTTGTTAGATATTATTTTTTCAGTTACAATCATGTATTCCAGAGAGCAGAGTAATATGCCTAATTATTTTGCTATCCCAACTAGTATACATGATTTTTAAATGTGTTGCAATTTATTAAATGCATTTAGCATTTTCCGTGCTATCCATGACCCGTCCAGCGATACAGACCGACTCAAACCCTACTGATGTGTGAACACTGAATGTTATGCTAAGGGTTTCAATGGTCAAACAAATGTAAAAAATGCACGTCCTGGTGAGTATTCAGGTAAACACAGTAGTGTGTGTCTTTAGTGAATGTACAGAGAGTTGAATGAGAAATCGTGTGTTATAATGAGTTTGGTCCGTGGAGCTCTTAAAGGGCCGGAGCTCATATTCTGTGTGATTTAATGTTAATCAAACAACAATGAAAAATAGAAAACCACGCCATGCTTGGCTAAACAACTTTAATATATTTATTAAGAATCAGTGTATAGTGTTAATTTATAGAGTGAAGACTGATATGTATATATATTAGATTTTTGATTTATTTCTTGACTTGCTACTGTTAAATAGACCCACTGTAGCTGAAAATAAAGCACTGTTTTTGTCATATTGTTTGTAATTTGCATGTTTTGCTTTTCTTTTTTATCTTTTTTAAGATAAAATAAAAAAATCGATATTGTAATTATTAAAAAAATATATTAAATTACTTGTATCATGATTTAAGATTTAGGTAATACTAACCCGTTCAGTAAACTTAAACATTTTGTATTTAATTTGGTTCTATCTAAATAGTTTTTGTTGTTTTTAATGGGGGCAAAATATTTTTATTTGATTTGATTTAAAAGCAATTGCAAACATATCGAGATATATATCGTAAAAATTTTGACAATATCATGATATAATTTTTTTGCTATCCCAACTAGTATACATGATTTTTTGTTTGTGTTGTTATTATTATTAAATTTAGCATTTATTTTCCGTATATCCATGACCCGTCCAGCGATACAGACCAACTCAAACCCTACTGATGTGTGAACACTGAATGTTATGCTAAGGGTTTCAATGGTCAAACAAATGTAAAAAATGCACGTCCTGGTGAGTATTCAGGTAAACACAGTAGTGTGTGTCTTTAGTGAATGTACAGAGAGTTGAATGAGAAATCGTGTGTTATAATGAGTTTGGTCCGTGGAGCTCTTAAAGGGCCGGAGCTCATATTCTGTGTGATTTAATGTTAATCAAACAACAATGAAAAATAGAAAACCACGCCATGCTTGGCTAAACAACTTTGACTGCAATTCTGCATGCAAATGAGTAAAGACTGAGCAGTTTATATATATATATATCACTGAATTACGATTTATTTCTCCTACTGTTAAATAGACCCACTGTAGCTGAATAAAGCACTGTTTGTCATATTGTTTGTAATTTGCATGTTTTGCTTTTCTTTTATCTTTTTGAGGATAAAAACATAGTATGCAATGCATTGTGTACAGTATGCATTAAAATATTCAACCAGATTACATGCAATTTTGTATCCTATAATGCAATGCATTTGATTAGATATTCCATTTCCAATATTAACTGTGATTACACACACAATTTGACTGAAAATGCTTCATTATGATGTTATATGTTTGAAGCTTTCATCATTGCATAAATCTTGTTTAAAGTCCATCCTGCACATGCACACATCAACAGGAGCAGAAATGTCGGCTGCATATCAACCTCATGGATATTTCATGAGATGTAAATGAGACATACCTCTGGAAAGTGTGTCAGGATGACTTGAACACGCCTGCTTGATGTGATGTTTTCATGTAAAACCATAAATGTTTTTAAATATATGCGTTAAGGTCGCAGAAACTAATCGCCTGTTCTGATGAATGGCAACATTCAGCGCAGCCATCAGCATAATACCGTTGAATTACTATCAGGGGCACCTCTACTCGCCTTAATCAAGAGTGGCAGTCACATTCAAATGCCAGGCCTGAGGAATAAACAGAAATCGTTTAAAACAGAGCCAAAGAGCTGCTCATTATAGGTGTCAGTTTGAATCTGCAGTCACATTCAGACCAGATCATGTGACATGCATTCTGACCGGCAGCACAGGAGACCTAACATCTAGGAAACCAACGCTATGATCCGATAGGAATGCCATCTTTCTGTTTACACTATTACGCATCCAGTGCAAATATTTAAATAATCATATGAATATAGTATGCAATGCATGAACATATTCCATTAAATTCATTACAGATTACATGAATATCATGCCTATAATGCAATGCATTTGATTAGATATTCCATTTCCAATAATAACTGTGAAAACATCTGTGAATGTTTATGATTTTAAATGGATATTTGATATATTGTTCGAATTTAAAAATCATAATTTAGTTTATGTCAACATAGCAATGCAAAGCGTACAATAATTACATACATTTAAATGTGCCCCTATTATGTTTTTTTCGAATATCCTCTTTCATGCAGTGTGTAATACAGATGTTTGTGAATGTAAATGTTCTGTAAAGTTGTAAAGTCGATAAAGTTATTGTCTCTTAAAAGAAAAGAATTGACTCTGAACCGCCTGTACGAGTCGTTTGTGTTTCGAATCCTAATGCGTCACAGTTGTACGTCACTAGAAAAGACATCTGTCTTCCATCATGTTCAACACACATAATTCTGTTCAAATCTCAGAAAATTTGGTTTAGGGTTTCATCTGGTTTAGGGTTTCGTCTGTCTTATGCACCTCCATCACTGTCTGGTTTGGTTCAGCTACCAGATCAGACATCAGGAGACTGCAACGTACCATCCGGACTGCAGAGAGGATTATTGGTGCCCACCTGCCAACCCTCCAGGACCTGTACTCTTCCAGAGTGTGGAAGAGAGCAGGTAAAATCATCACAGACTCCACTCACTCCGGACACCACCTGTTTGAACTGTTACCCTCAGGACGGCGACTCGATCACTGGCCACTAGGACATCTAGGCACAGGAACAGTTTCTTCCCACAGGCCATTTCCCTCTTGAACAGTTAACCCCCAACCACCCACCCCAAGGCAAATGCCTGTAAGTGCAATTACTCCACTGCTTAGTGCAATATCTCCTAAACTCAGGTGATTATTCATATTATTTATATTTATTCTTACTCTCCAAATACTGTAAATATTCATAATCTATGTCTTTTCTGACTAAACGTAACTGTGACCTTATACTGTTTATATTTTTTATTCTTAGAATTTTTATTTATTACTGTTGTATCTGTCTTCCATCATGTTCAACACACATAATTCCTTGTGTGTGAAAGCACACTTGGCAGAAAAGCTCTTTCTGATTCTGATGACCCTTTAAAGAGTTTGTACAGGGAGACTTCAAATATAAAGACAGTGTCTTCTTAGGCAATGTTTTCTCAGTAAAATCATATCATTTCCTATTGATTCAATAGAACGCGTGAGCTTACTAGGGAATACCAATATGGCGGCGTGGAGTAGGATATGACATCATGAGTAGGGTTGGGTACCGAACTCTGTACTTTAAAGGGCACTGACCGAATTACGTCAGCACTACAGAGAACCGATTCACATTAAATCAATCGGTATCACATCTCTGTACCTGAGAATGCATCTGCTGATATAGACTAGTGTCTGTGAATATTAAACAACAAAAAGACTATTTAAATACGAATTATGCATGTCTATGTGAATGAATGGCGCAGACGCACTGTTTAATTTAACTTACATCACACACACACACACACACACACACACACACACACACACACACACAGAATCGCGCAGTCTCATATGCATGAATGAATATCATCTCCAGATCAGCTCTGAGACTTATATTCATGACCTTCATGAGCATTTTACAATTTCATTTGAGAAAAAAACTACCGGCATATCATAAACGCACAGAAACTCAAAGGTCTTCACAGCAACCCGTCAAAATAAAAGTCTGGTTTAACTTGACAAACATAATACAGTTGTTGTACAGTAGAGATTAGCTACGTCTCAGTGTAATAATACTAACACTAATGTTATAATAATACATTATCAAAACTTTTTAAGTAATACATTTAAACTGTTCTTCCATGTTTTAATTTTAACAGTATAAAATTAATTAACTTAAAGTTTGATTAAATTTAAAGATACATTAATGTTTTATGTCTTCATTTGATTACCAGAAGATGCACAACACAGAATTTGCAGGACATTTTTTAATAGGAATTAAATTACAAAGAAAATTTTTTATTAGTAGCCTACAATTTACTGGTAAATATTACAGTAAACAAACATCACAGACAAAGGCAGACAGCTCTGGCATAATGTCAATAACACTACTATAAATGACTTACAGTTTCTGCACAGTTATTAATGTAAACAGCCCCTAAAGTACCGGAAAAAGCAGGGTTTCCGTTGTCCGGTAATTACCGGACATTGGCCGGGAAAAAAATTAAATGGCCGACAAAATTAAATCTTTTCGGTCAAATTGACAGATTAAAACTGCCTAATAATCCCGGTCCCGCCCCCCTAACACAATCTGAATCGACCGTTTGAAAGTTTTTTAACAACATCGCATGTTGCATTTCAAATAAAGCGCACGCCTAACGGCTATAATATAGACCTAAACCACAAACTATAGAGAGACGTTTCAAATATGACCAGGCCCAGGCAGACTAGCCTTAAAAGTTTTTTTTCAAAGGCCAGACGCGAAGGAGGATACTGAATCAGGAACGCCTGAAGCCTCCGATGTCCAGAGCGAGACAGCTCCGCCACCAGCAGAGAAAAAGCCGAGGTGTAGGGCGTATCGGTCTAAATGGAGTGACAAGTGGAGTAACGAAAAAATGTTCTGTTCGCAGACACTGGGAACTTTTGATTTTAAGTCGGCAGCTGCACAATTCAGCACTGCAAAAAAAGCGTAAAAAGTAGCCAAAAATTATGCGAGACAATGCTATAGGCCTAGTCATTTGTTTGTTCAAGTTCATTTGACAAGGAGTCATTTCACACGGTGGCCAGTTTAAATGTTACCAACTAAATGAGACACACTGAGTTTATTTTATGTGGGGAAGGGGGGTTGGTTTGATAAACTATGAAATGTGAAACCATAGTAAAAAAAATTGGTTGATTGACGCCAATCGGACGTTTATGTTTTTTTTCCCATCTATTTGAAAGTTAGGCTAATAAACATGTTGCATATACGGCCTGATGTCGTCATTTTTTTAAAGTTACATAAACTGCTTTCAGTTTTCCTCAACTTGACTAATTAAGAGGCAATATTTGACCGGCATATCATCAAAATGTCCGGAAAACGAAACCTCTGCCGGTCACTTTGACCGGCACCATTTTTTTCTAGCGGAAACTCTGGGAAAAAGGTACCGGTACCGATTAAAATGTGAACAGAACCCAACCCTAGTCATGAGCAATCCAGTTCTCTATAGATCAGTGGTTGCATGATATTACAATATATAATAATAAAGCCTTTTAATATTGCATATGGTTTTCACATACTTTTAAAATAAAGTAGCATCCAGAATGCATTCTCAATACAGCCCAAATCATTTCAATCCTTTGTGCAGTGTTTCATATTCTACATGAACTGCAGCCAAGACCTCTGAATGAACGCCAGCGCACACACACACATTTACTCTCTCTCTCTCTCTCTCTCTCTCTCTCTCTCTCTCTCTCTCTCTCTCTCTCTCTCTCTCTCTCTCTCTCTCTCTCTCTCTCTCTCTCTCTCTCTCTCTCTCTCTCTCTCTCTCTCTCTCTCTCTCTCTCTCTCTCTCTCTCTCTCTCTCTCTCTCTCTCTCTCTCTCTCTCTCTCTCTCTCTCTCTCTCTCTCTCTCTCTCTCTCTCTCTCTCTCTCTCTCTCTCTCTCTCTCTCTCTCTCTCTCTCTCTCTCTCTCTCTCTCTCTCTCTCTCTCTCTCTCTCTCTCTCTCTCTCTCTCTCTCTCTCTCTCTCTCTCTCTCTCTCTCGTCTGACCTTCAACTCTGAGGGAAGAGCACCTCAGGCCTTCAGTTAGCCGTGAAGAGCATTACAGCTGGAAGCATTCACTTCCTCTCAGTGTTTCCTACACTTGCACACTCCTTCCCCTGGGAAGGAAAAAAGAAGGAGCTGCCATGTCGCGCACAACCCCCTCCGAACACATACCGACCACCTTTTCCTGCAGCTCCGACTCAATTAGCTCTGTTTTCTCCCAGCGGCGCACACAAGAGAAGAGGCTACACAGTTCAGACCGCAGAGACATCGAGCTTGCTTTTCTGAGCTGTTATTGTTTTCAGCAAAGACATCTCACCACAGATGTGGTTGTAAAGGTCCGCAGCCCTGCGCTCTCACAGCTATTTGAAAATGAAAATGAACACATTAAAACATTACATTCATCACAATCTTAAAGAAGCACTGACGTCTCTCATTAATCTGCGAAGTCCTATCCTATAACATACGTCAGTCAAATTAAATCGGAAGACTCATTTCCTGGGAAGCACAATTAACACCATCTGTGAGAAACCTGAGAATGAAGCGCAGGTGTAAAGCGGGAGAACGTTGACTTGATTTCAGCTCGTTTGCATTTCCCCTTATCCGATTCCCCCGCTTTCCTGAACATCTTTGTGCAATGCAGAGCATTTCAGAACTGCAACTATCAGCAATATCACATACAGTTGTGGTCAGAATTATTGCCCCCCTGGTAAATATGAACAAAGAAGCCTGTATAAAATAAATCTGCATTGTTTATCCTTTTGATCTTTTATTCACAAAATTCAACAAAAGTCGAACCTTTCATTGAAGTAAAAGAATTGAAAATGTAGGGAATATGTTTTTTCTCCAAAACATGTTGGACATAGTTATTTGCACCATTTTATTAACTAGCTATTAGCTATTTTCCTACAGCCACTTTCTATTTCATGAAGCTCAACGATCTTTTGCTGCACATCAGAACTATATTCAGTGGTTTTACTCATTGTGATGAATGATTAATAATTTTTCATCGATTATTACTCCCAAAAATTTTAATCATTTTACTTTTAAAAGTAAAAGAATTTAAATTTTTGGGAGTAATAATCGATGAAAAATTATGTTGGAAGCCACATATACATTATATTAAGGCCAAAATAGCTAGATCCATTGCAATACTTTATAAAACCAATTATCTATTAAATCAACGCTCATTGTACACGTTGTATTGTTCCTTCATACTTCCATATATTACTTATTGTTTGGCGGTGTGGGGACACTAAATCTATATTTATACTTCAGAAGAGAGCCTTAAGAATTGTAAATAAAACTACTTATAGAGCACCAACTAATCCACTTTTCATCAAACTAAAAGCACTAAAATTCAGCAATATGGTAGAATTTAAAACTGCACAACTTATGTATAAAATATATAATCAACAATTATCGAAAAGTATCCAAGGGTTGTTTGAAATGACAGAGAGCAAGTATTATCCAAGAGGAAATTTGGTATTTCAAAAGAAAATTATAAGAACAAATGTTAATTTATGGAATAATTGTAATGAAGAGATGAAAACATGTACAACAATGAGTAATTTCAAGAGAATATTTAAAATGAAAATATTGAATGGATACAAAAAAGGAATTGAGGTGTTAGTATTTAATACTGACTGTATGTTTTTGAGATTATATAATAAATCTATTTTGGTTATTATTCGGTGTGATATAGATAAACGGAAAAGAAGAAGATGGAAAGGTATACGTACTGTAGGAATGAATGTATGCATCTGTGTAACTGGAAGTAGATATATAGCGTATGTTTATGTAAATATGTAAAGGATCGATTCTGTTTGTGTTTAATTAAGGGACAAATATAGAAAATGTTTTTTTTTTACTTTTTAGGAAATTTATGTTTTTGTTTTATTTACAATAATTTTGGAAGTTTGTATTGAGAAGATTATGTTCTAATTTATTTGTTATTTTAATTGTATCGTATGTATTTATGCTTCAGGTACATATTTATATATATATATATATATATATAAATATATATATTTTTTAAACATGTTCAAATAAATAAATAATTAAAGGGGGTTTGGCCATTATGTTTTCTCATATTTCTACTCCTGTGGAACAGGAAGTCATAGCTGGACATAATCATGCTCCTGGTGTGCTTAAAAATGTGAATATTAATGGGAATATACTTCAGAGATATTTTACTCATAAAAAAAAAATCTAGGGGTTCCAATAATTGTGGCCAACGTGTTTTAGAGAAAAGCATTTATTTCCTAATGTGAGTTCCCCCCACTTTCAATTCGTTAACTTCAATAAAAGGTTTGAATTTTGCTAATTTTATGAATGATAGATCAAAAAGATAAACAATGCAGATTAATTTTTACAGCCATTTTTGGTCATTTTTACCAGGGGTGCCAATCATCCTGACCACAACTGTGTTAAAGGGTTAGTTCACCCAAAAATGTAGCTTCTGTCATTAATTCCTCCCCCTCATGTCGTTCTCCACCCGTAAGACCTTCGTTCATCTTCAGAACACAAATGAAGATATTTCTGTTGAGATCCGATGGCTCAGAAAGGCCTCCATTGACACCAGTGTCATTTCCTCTCTCAAGACCTTCTACAAATTATTTTATGAAGGCACGAGAATAGTTTGTGTAGTTTTGACTTATATAGAGATGGCCGATTTCAAAACACTGCTTCCTGAAGCTTTGAAGCGTTATGAACCAGTGAATCGATTCAGCGGTTCAGATCGCCAAAGTCACATGATTTCAGCAGTTTGGCGGTTTGACGTGTGATCCGAATCATGAATCGATACCCTGATTCCCAACGCTCCGAAGCTTCAGGAAGCCGTGTTTTGAAATCGGCCATCTCTATATAAGTCGTCATTTAGGTTGTTGTTGTTTTTGTGCACAAACACTATTCCCATGGCTTCATCAAATGATTGTAGAGCCACTGTAGTGAGATGGACTTTGTAATGACGTCTTTAGTGCCTTTTATGGGTCTTGAGAGAGGAAATGACATCACGGTCAATGGAGGCCTTTCTGAGCCATTGGATTTCAACTCAAATATCTTAATTTGTGTTCTGAAGATGAACGAAGGTCTTACAGGTGTCGGACGATATGATTTTTGGGTGAACTAACCCTTTAAGTTGCAAAAGTCTGGGGTCAGTATGATGACTTTTCATTAAAAATACAATAAAAACAGTACTATTGTGAAATATTCCTCCAGGTTAGATCAGCTGTTCTCTATGTGAATATATAGTGCAGTGTGATTTATTCCTGTGATCAAAGCTGAATTTATCATCATAACTCCAGTCTTCAGTGTCACATGATCCTTCACCAATCACTCTCATATGATGCTCAGGAAACATTTATGATTATTATCAATGTTGAAAACAGTTGTGCTGCTATATTTTTTTTTGGGAACCTAAATATATATGTCAATATGTAAGTTTGAAAATACAATTTTCAACAGATATCCATAACTTTGCAAAATAGCTTAAAGTTTGTGATAAGAAATCTTGGGAAAGACTAAAACAAGAAAAAAAATCTGCCAATGTGTTCATAAAAATCAACTTAATTCAAATGCAAGTAATTTTCATACCCAATGACAGATATTTGTTCTTGTTTTAAGCACAAACTTACTTAGACTTGTTCAGTTTCTCAGAAAACAATTTCTATATTTCTTGATTTAAGGATGATTTGAATTTGTACTGTAAATTTTTTTTTTTGCAGAGCATGCCATTAAATGTAAGGCCTTTTGTTGTATTTTTTATTTTTTATTTTCTTGACTCTGCTTTAATGGATAAATTCAATTTGACTGACTTTCGTTCCTCTTTGGAACACAAATGAAGATATTTTTAATGAAATCTGATTTCTGTCTCTCCATTGACAGTCTAAGCAACTTCCACTGATGCTTCAAAAAGTTCATAAAGAGATCGTCACACTGATCCATGTGAATCAAGCGGTTTATTCAAAGTTGATGAAGAGACTCGATGGCTTTATATGATGAAGGAAAGTCTTACGGGTTTGGAACGACATTATAACGAGTAAATGACAGGATTTTATTTTTGGTTGAACTATCCCTTTAAGTGACTGGCCTACTTTTGATTTATTCATCCAAAATTTGACAAATTCCGTGACACTATACAGTAAATTCAATTTTTATGAATAAATTCTGCAATTCTGTCCACGTTTTCTGCATCACAGAAATTATAATTGAATGCCATGATAGACTTTCAGCTCCTTTTTAAGGCCTTAAACTGTGATAGGTCAAATGAAGACTTTCTTTAAACCCTGTAGTGGGAATCCCTTGATACATTTTTGTAACATTATAAATGTCTCTACTGTCACTTTTGAAGGCGAAATATTTCATATTTTCCACTTTTTGTCGATTATCAGTTGCAGCCCTTCATCTGAGAAAGCCTTCAGAAAGCGAAAGCTTAAAAGCATCATGAGACACGGGGAAAGCAGGTCACGTCCACTTGAAATAAAGTGCAAACCAGCCACTTTTCCCGTCCTCCATGCAGACAGAAGTCACTCAGGAGCCCTGGACTTCTGCTCCAGATGGTTAGTGTATAATAATAAACACTTTATCGCCTTATATTTCTCCCTCGGCTGCGAGTCTGACTAAGACTGAGAGACGTAAAGGTTGTCTGGCCTGTTACTGAGAGACATGTTTCAGTCCCAATTCACACTTCTGTCATTTCACCGTGTGAAAGATCATCTGGGCTTTTCTTGCTCTATTGAAAAAGGAGTTTAGACAGTATAAAACTGCAGCATATTGTGATGAATAGCTTGTTTTTTGGTGCAGCTTTGACGTCACGGCTCAGGACAGTCAGGAGTGAAGGGTTTGTGTGCATCTTCCCTTGAGATGGATGTGAATGCTAGTGGACGGTTTTCCCAAATTACGACAGTCCTACTTGACAACTGGCCAGCGTTCACCTTTGAGCCGCATTCATTTGAGAAGGCAATCTGAGGCCGGTGATTGGCCGGGCTGGAATAAGGCTGGACTCAAACTAATCTATTTCCTGCCAACTTCAGTCCAGCTGAAGACGGGGGGGCAGCATGTTGCTGACTGTGGTAGAAACGTCTCATTCTCTAGAGTGAGAGCTCAATCGCGGTCACATGCTTCATGAAGCGGTCTGTGAGTGAACTGTGCTTTGCTCCTATAACAGTATGTGTGGAAGATCCTGGCATCTGAGCCCCTATTATGCTTTTTTAAACCTTCTTAATTTTGTTTTAGAGTCTACTTAACAAATTTACATGCATCTGAGGTAAAATAAATACGTGAATAAATAACTTTAAGATTTTCATTTGTATAATACACCTTGCAGCATCACCTCCTTTCTGAAACGTCTGAAATTGAATAAACAATCCAGTCTCTCTAAACTCCTTTTTGAGAGCCTCTGCTCCTCTGCTCTGATTGGTCAGATGACCCAGTCTGTTGTGATTGGTCTACTCTGCTCTGATTGGTCAGATGGCCCAGTCTGTTGTGATTGGTCTACTCTGCTCTGATTGGTCAGATGGCCCAGTCTGTTGTGATTGGTCTACTCTGCTCTGATTGGTCAGATGGTCCAGTCTGTTGTGATTGGTCTACTCTGCTCTGAATGGTCAGATGGTCCAGTCTGTTGTGATTGGTCTACTCTGCTCTGAATGGTCAGATGGTCCAGTCTGTTGTGATTGGTCTACTCTGCTCTGATTGGTCAGATGGTCCAGTCTGTTGTGATTGGTCTACTCTGCTCTGAATGGTCAGATGACCCAGTCTGTTGTGATTGGTCTACTCTGCTCTGATTGGTCAGATGATCCAGTCTGTTGTGATTGGTCTACTCTGCTCTGATTGGTCAGATGGAAAGTCTGTTGTGATTGGTCTACTCTGCTCTGATTGGTCAGATGATCCAGTCTGTTGTGATTGGTCTACTCTGCTCTGATTGGTCAGATGATCCAGTCTGTTGTGATTGGTCTACTCTGCTCTGATTGGTCAGATGGTCCAGTCTGTTGAGATTGGTCTACTCTGCTCTGATTGGTCAGATGGCCCAGTCTTTTGTGATTGGTCTACTCTGCTCTGATTGGTCAGATGGCCCAGTCTTTTGTGATTGGTCTACTGTGCTCTGATTGGTCAGATGGCCCGTTCTGTTGTGATTGGTCTTCTCAGCTATGATTGGCTGAAAACACTTAATCTTCTCGACATTGACCACAGGAATCAAACTCTTCCAGTCTCAGTCACAGCTACAGTGTTTGATGGGGCAAAGTAGACATTGTTCGTGTGCAGCCAATGAAGGCCATATGATGGCATTATGCAAATGTGTTGCAAACCTACAAAGGTGCACTTTGATTTTTAAAACTTTGCAGGCCTTTTACATTCACAAACATCTGTAACACACACTGCATGTTAGGTGATATTTGAAAAAGCATAATAGGGGCACTTTAACATAGGCAGAAAACTTTGAAACATCTGTATCAGACGCTTTTACACTTCTGTGCTCATACATGATTTATATGAAACCCATTTGGCTCAAAACTGTCTGTCCTAGAACTCATCTGGAGAATCTTGGAAATAAAATAACCGCAATTATGAGAAATGACCCATGGGCTGCATTTCAGAAACTAGTGAGATGCCTTACCAAGAGAGCCTTTCTACAGAAAATGCTGCTTTATATGTTTTGAAACGTCAACTGGCATAATTACATAAAAGCTTTCTGGAATATTCAAAAATAACAATGTTTCTAAAGGTATTAGGTAAGCGGGTTGCCTGAAAGAGTTGCAGTCTATTCATTCCCTGAATAATTTACAAAATATAATGTGTAAATTTAAATATGGAATAATTCACATAAATATAATGTAATAAAACATATGGATACAATACATTTTATGGAACAGCATGCTAATTAAAGCATAGCCCTGTCACGATAACTACTTTTAGTTTTGCGATATATCGTCCCAGAAATAATTGTGACAAACGATATTGTCATTTTAAGACTATTTTATGCCACTGAACATATAATCCTAATATAACAGCATAATAATGCAAGTAGATCTCCACACTTCAAATGACAACCTTTTCATTCTTTAGATCATGGAAATTAAGGGTAAAAAATATATTATCCTTAATAAAAATTTAAACAATTAATAAATAGTAAATAAAGATTTCCCTTGTGAAACGGCTTTAACACTCGTCATTCTGCGGTGACATTTATATGTGCAGCGGAACAGGGGATCAAATCCATTTGGGATTATTCTTCCAAACGGTCAGTAGTGGTCAGGAAAACATGATAACGTCTCAAATGGCGCCTTTTCTTCACCTGTGGATTTCACCTCCGTCACGGAAAACATACAAGATGACGGCACAATCGAGTAAAATGCTGGTGACCTTCATTATCAGGTAAACATAATGGGCGATATATTGCATCGCAAAAAATTATTGCGGTCATGTACATATATTGTGCGATATATCGATATATTGAATATTGCGACAGGCAAAGCATTTTCACTAAAATGTCAAAACAAAATGACAAAATACATCAATAAATTATATAAATATATATATATACACACACACATCTTGCAATTGTTGAATGCAGTTTATAGTATTATTGATATAGTATTATTGTATTTAATAATATTTTGAATTATGTTTTAATTTTAGTTTAAGTTTTAGTAATTTTTAGACATGCGTTTGTCATATTCATTAGTTTTAGTTTTTATAATATATATATTATATATTAGGCTTTAATTCATTTTATTTCAGTTAGATGCCATGTCAACATTTCTAATTTTCATTTAAAATTTAAATTTTGTTTCATTTTAGTTAATAAAAACAACACTGGTTGGACGAAAAGTATCATTTGTAACAACCAAAGTAGAATGTTTTCAAAAATGCTTAGAATATAAACTTATTAGGTCTGATGCGTAAATCCGTTAGCCGTGATGAGGGTAATCACTGAACCTAGAAACTGGCATTGAACCAAATCATTAGCTTCAGAAGCCATGCAGAATGAATG
This sequence comes from Gobiocypris rarus, assembly GCA_023029165.1. Classification (NCBI taxonomy): domain Eukaryota; kingdom Metazoa; phylum Chordata; class Actinopteri; order Cypriniformes; family Gobionidae; genus Gobiocypris; species Gobiocypris rarus. Next base: position 26,891,622 of record CM040922.1, on the reverse strand, counting down.
GAGCCTGGTTCCTGTATACAGACAAGATGAGGGATCCATGCCAATAAGCCTGCTCAGGCATTTGGATGTGATTTTGTTATGAGGTAACACAGAGTGTTGGCAACTGCACTTACTCAGATGAAGAAATTATATAGCTTGTCCTACCCACACAGTCTGTGCCGGGGATGAAATGCTGCGGGCACATTTCTGTAGTTCTGAACAGTCCAACTAAAATCATACCGCTTACAGAAACCAAACAAAACGAAGATACAAAACAAAAAATGAAGATAATTGTTTTCTTCGCGTTCTGTAGTACAAACACTCATTCAGCCCAACAGGGGTCACAAAAAGGGCCTCAAACACACTAGACCCTGAATATGCCTCATCAGCCAGAGTCATTAAGAGCTGTAGTTACTCGTGGGTTCACAGTTTCTTATTCCAAAGCATGTGTTTTCATTTAATCACACGTTGAAGACGGGGAAAATTGGACCCTTGTAGTCAAGCACACAGAAAAGCTAGCCTGCCTGCCCACCGCAGTGCAAGACACAGTAAACAACAAACATCGAGTGCATATGACGACTGCATCTCGCTTAAAGCACCCTGATCTCAAAGCTGCTCTCGCCTTGATTCAATTCACCACTAATTGGCCCACAGGATTGTCTTAAATGATTCAGCGATATGCAACCGCATGATCAAACTGCAGATCTGTGAGGCTGGAGGCACTTAGAGGTTTGCTCTTCAAATGGCAGCATGCATACCGACCATCTGTTATTGAATCACGCACAGCATTTTATGGTCAAATGCTCGCTGTAAGTGTTTGGATTTGAAATGGCTCCAAAGCCACTGACAAGTTCTCACACAGATATCCAAAATGCACTGGATACACTAGATTTTTTTGTTTCATTTTTATGGTACCCTGATCCTGGGTCAGACGTAACAACCCAGTGTTTGGGTAGTTTTTGTGTTACCCAGCTCCTGGGTCAGACGTAACAACCCAGTGTTTGGGTAGTTTTTGTGTAACCCTGATCCTGGGTCAGGCGTAACAACCCAGTGTTTGAGTAGTTTTGTGTTACACAGCTCCTGGGTCAGATGTAACAACCCAGTGTTTGGGTAGTTTTGTGTAACCCAGATCCTGGGTCAGGCGTGACAACCCAGTGTTTGTGTAGTTTTTGTGTTACCCAGCTCCTGGGTCAGGCGTAACAACCCAGTGTTTGGGTAGTTTTTGTGTTACCCAGCTCCTGGGTCAGACGTAACAACCCAGTGTTTGGGTAGTTTTTGTGTAACCCAGATCCTGGGTCAGACGTAACAACCCAGGGGTTGAGTTATTGGTTTGAGCTTTATTGGTGCATGTCTTCGGTAAAATACAGGCTCGTGTACATTTTATCTGTAAATTTGTTATTAGAGCTGTTTATTACAGAGAGATGCTTAGCATCCGACAGCCAATCATGTGCCTCATCTTCACATGCTTTGGACAGTCACAGAGACAGCAGGTTATGTTTGAGCAGGAAACATGTCAAATGGTGACAGACAACGTGCCAGTTGGAGTGAAGAGACCATTTCATTCTAACTTTTATAGTCCAAAAAGTCCATTCAGAAAAAAACTTGATAGTACGATCTGCAATATAAAAGGATGCACAATGCCAAGACCTTTTATGTAAACAAATCACGTCCAATCAATGATACTGACACCGCAAATATGCATTGACCAAATGAGCATTAACCCAGCCTTAAAAAGGCCAAAACAAAATTAGATTAATGATATAAAATAAAAAAACTTAGCATTTTGAATGGCTTCTTATGAGGTCCTTCAGATGGGACAATCACATAAAATGTACAATATACTTTGGCCGACCTTCATATCCAAACCTCTAATAGACTAATAGAGAGAGACGTGTGAATGCAGCATTGATATTCTGGGATCCTCTCCCCTACAGGGGCATCGTGTTGCGTAAGCCCTGGAGCGTTTGACCTCAGAAGGAGTTCAAGAGACATACAGATGGCTGGAGAGGAGAGGAGAGGAGAGGGCACTTAGTGCTGTCGTCATTTAGACTGTGTTTTTGTCCTTCCTCAGCTCCCCTGCCTGTGTGATAAAGGGTTTGCATCACATAAACGGATCACCTTCGCTGCACCAAATCTAATTTCACACGAAACCTCTGCATTTCTTTCTCTTTCATAGCCCACAAATGGAGCGCATGTCATTTGAGTTCGTAATAAGATACAAAGTAATGCAAATAAAACTTCATTTTCCCGTGATGCACGCTTCGGGTTCAGTTAGTTAGCTCAAACTTTAGCATCTCATTTACCAACGGGCACCAGAATGTGACTATCCATCTTAATCTTCAAGGTCTATGCAGAGTGTATTTTCTAGCCGGGTGCGTTTCAATCACAGTGCTCATTTATCTGTGCTGGGAATCCGGTGGAATTTGCCCTCTTTGTATAACAGAGGTTATGTTTGGAATAGCATGCTACTATTGCTGCATATAGGCTAGTATGTTCAGTATACGATACACAGTGTGTACATCGTCACACTGTGCGGAGAATCAAATGGCCAATCTCTAAAATGTGAAATACACAACAGATCACATTGCATTGATAACTGTATCCCACAATGCAATGCACTTGATCTTCCCTTTTCAATTTGACAAACTGACCAGAACAAATTTCTACTGCAGTACATGTAATACATTTCATTATGAAGTTCTTATTTGTATAATTATATATAATATAATTTGTGCTTTCAAAAGATTAAAAAAAAAGATCAAAAATGTTTTCTGGAATTCATCGTGATTAAGTTATTTTTATACAATTTCACAGTTCTCCAAATTAATGTAGAGTACTAGTTTTAACAGTATACTTAATATTTAAACAGTGCATTTTAAATATTTGTTGTCATGGCATTTTTTATGAATCAAGGCCAGTCTCTGTAATACTAATGTCTCTATGCCTTAGATAACTTTTAATTTAAGTGAACTTAAAACAATCTTCTTATAAACACATTATTAAAAATGTCATATGTGGCCTTCTGTCTAATAGAAAATATACAGAAATTGAATAAAGTTATCAAACACTTTACAGTCTCAACTGCATAAATTATACATAATATAATAATAATTATTCATGTCTCTTTGTGTGTGTGTGTGTGTGTGTGTGTGTGTGTGTGTGTGTGTGTGTGTGTGTGTGTGTGTGTGTGTGTGTGTGTGTGTGTGTGTGTGTGTGTGTGTGTGTGTGTGTGTGTGTGTGTGTGTGTGTGTGTGTGTGTGTGTGTGTGTGTGAGGACATTCACAGAAGCGCGTGTCATGTTTTGTGAAATATCTTGAATGGTTTAAAAGCATTTGCATGAGTAAGAGCATGTTCATATACTGTAATGATAGAAAAAAACGGATGGTGTGTTAATAGTGTTAAATATTTTTTACGCGTTAAACTTAAAAAATGTATTGCATGCATTAACACGCTAATTTTGACAGCACTAAATATATAATAAAATATAATAAAACAAATAAAAGCATGGCAAAAGCATCACAAATGTTAAAATAATAATAATAAAGCGCAGGTATGCCATTCCAAACAAAGCCAGAATGTATGAGTGTGCCGCAATTACTGCCATGACTCACGTTAAGAACGCTCTAAGAATATTATATAAGCCCATTTAAGAGTCAACCAACTGAGACTGAATATGTATGAACGTAATAACCATGTGTTCCAGAGGGCGTTGCATTTCACCTGTGCAAATGTGTACCGTTTCATAGCTCTCAATGCCATAAGTGCTTTTCCATTCAAATGCTAAAAAAAAAAGAATATGAAAATACTCCAAAGAGCATAATGAGGAGAATAAAAAACAGCTTTGTCAAATTAGAGCCATGAGTCATCAAATGTTGTGACCTTAGAAGACATTTAACAGATGCCCGTGTGAATTCCAAAGGTCACCAAAGTCACCTCGGAGAAATGCTATGACTACACAGAGCCTAGCTGTATTCCGTAATTGACTCCAACACTGTTGCTCCTTAAAACCGAGACTAACGGAGCAACCGCGGTAACATATGCACAAGCTACGGGGAGCTGCTAATGGTGCATCTGATCGATTTGCATATTTTAAAATGTCTCTCTAGTGCATAGCCATGTTCAGTCGATTCATTAACAGTCAGTGTCCCGTTACATTTGATAGTCCAAGAGGTCCCAGCCCAGCGAAGGAGAACATACACTGCAATTCCCATCGTCAATGAAACGTCTGGAATACATCAAACAAACATCTGACAGACTCTCTAATACTAGCCCAACTTGAAGATACTTGAAAGGGAAGTAAACGCAAGCTAAATCATCATGGAAACGCTGTACGAGGAGCGCCAGAGAGGATGCATATTTTTACCAAAAAGTGCCCTCCAAACGAGTGCCTTCTGACATGTTTCACCATCAAGCGCATGAGTATCTAGGAGTAGGTGTTTCATATTTATTCCACAGGAGCTCTGAAGCGGTCATCCATAGCCTGGATACCCTCAGCATTCAAACCCACAGTGGGAAAAAAAATACTAGATTTTTCCATTTTCCAAACAAAATGTGAGTCGTGCTTTGTGCAAAACTCACCGGCATGATGCTGGAGGAGGATTATTATTACTATTATGTAGTTTACTATAATTTTCTTTAATAACAACAACAACAACAATAATAATAATAATAATAATATTAATAAAGTTGTTTGTTATTATTAAATTAAAATGAAAATAAACCAAATGTTAATAATAATAATAATAATAATAATAGATATTACTATTATTATTATTTTAGTTTAATGCGCTTTTATTATTATTATTATTATTAATAACAATGAATAGTTGTTGTTAAAATATTTGTATTAATAAATTAACATAAAATTAAACTAAACAATAATAATAACTCTTATCATAATTAATAGTGCTCAATGCTGTTTTTAATATTATTAATTCTGTTTCATTTTAATAATAATAATAATATTAATTAAAATTGCACTGTGTAATTTGAATACACACACATACATGTATATATTTAATTTATATTTGCATGTATATATTGTATATTAGTGTAATAAAACATTAGTCTTACGATTCGATATAAATCGCGATACTGAACTCACGATACGATATGTATAGCAATATTGACTTATTATTATTATTAAAATATTATTATTATTATTGTATTATTATCAGGACCCATCAGGACCCAAAATATTCCCCCATTGCATCATTATACATTATATTCAACATCATATATAGTTGTGTAATGTAGTAATGTCAGTGATTTTCCTCCTCACGCTTCACTCGCGCTCTCAAAGCCGGCAGGATTCTCTCCGGGGCTCGCTATATCCCGCCTCTCCCGCTATTAATACACAATAAGAATAAACCATCTGAAAGGCTTTGAATAATCATTCTACTAAAACTAAATGTGCTCTGGTGATTTAAATGATGTTTGCGCTTTGACTTTGAGGAGTGTGTGCGCTTCAGATGATCAGTGCCATCGGTCTCGGTTCTAATCGCAGGAAAGCCTGTATTCCCGAACTGTAAATGTGCAGCTCATCCAAAACTGTTGATTCTGCCGTTACTCGTGTTGTTCTCGTGCTTCAGGCAATCATCTGAACGTCCGTGTTTTCTACAGTATGAGCGGCGTGTTGAATCTGTTCATCATATAAAGCCACCGTGTCTCTTCAGAAGAAGGTTTGGATTAGACACTCGAGTCGTTATATTGATGATCCCTTTATGACATTTATTGGATCTTAAGTTTGAGAGGAATGGACTTTAAATGGGGAGAAAGAAATGATAAAGAATATCTTCATTTGTGTTTAGAAGTTAAACGTAATGAGGGCGAGTACATGATGACAGAGTTTACATGTATGGGTGAATTATACCTTATAAACACCGTAAACTGAGCCTTGGATAAAACAACTCTATATCGCCAATCATATCAGATACATCAACGATACATATCGTCACGTTTTTATATCGCAACATATCGTTACATCCCTACTGTATATATTTATATATATATACACTTTTACTCTGGACATGCTAGCTGGCAACATAGGATTCCATTCATTATGCTAATCTAAGCTAGCGGCGACCCTGCCAAAGACAAAAATGCATTTGCCCACACATCTAAATGTAGGAAAGAAGTTGAATAAGCCCTATTTCTAAAAACGGTGGAGTGTTCCTTTAATATGTGGAAAAAAGTAGGAAGTCACAAAGTCTCATGAAAAACAAAAACTTTTCTTCAAATTGTGACTGGATTACACAGAAAACAAGTGAAAAGCTCCTTTAATAATCACTGGAGCTGTCGGTCAGTTCAGTGTGAGACTATAGAAGATCAATGGCACATTTAATAAGAGCAGAAGATTTACATTTTCCCTATAAATGAGGTTTGTTCACATTACTGTTGTTAATAAAAGATCATGTTATCTGCATATCAGTTCTAGCTCAGCGCTTCACTGTTAAATTTCCAATAAACAAACATTTAGTATTATTAGTAACTGCACTTATTAACAAAACAACAGTAATTTTATGATTAAATTAATTTAATGATAAATGTTCCTGGTGCGATGATAATAATAATATACTTTAATACAATGATATACACAAAAAAAGTCAATGACTCCTACCGAAGGTGAGAAATTCTCAGTCGGCTTAGTGCAACATGTCAGATTTACATTTCTACATAACCCGCTGTATTTGCCTTCTCTCCATCGAACCAAATAGACGACCGATTACCCATAAATCTCCATGAGCCCTGATAACACCCACAGCTGACAAGAGCATCGATCTGAAGCATTGGCAGCCTAATGGCTAATCCAGTTTCCCACGCAGAGCAGTCTTTCCGAAAGCCAAACCTAACAGACTCCTATTAGCCAATAGCATCAGTGATGGCGCCTCCAACACGGAGCAGAAGTCACACGCGGAGAGCGGGGGTTAATTCCTCATTGAGATGCGAGAGCTATGCGGTGAACAATCACACTAATCCCAGCATTTGTTCTGGTTCTACCTGCGCTCCTCTTTCTGAAAAATCAAACACTTCAGCTGGAATGAAAGATTAAAGTGGCCTGGTGTACGAGCTAAAGCAATGAAAGTAAATATTCATGAGCTCCAGGTAACAGAAAACTGAGAACAAAGCCAACAAGCCTTCATGCCTGGGGTGGGAATTATTTAACATTTCTGGTTCCAATCCTAAAATGAACTTTTTAAGAATAAATGGTTTAAAAACATACAGTGGAACCAGTTCAGTTTGCAAACAACTGACTTTTAGGAACCGGTTCTTTTTAGCAAATTATAACCATAATGAGCAAACAGTGTAGTCTGAATCACAATCAATCGGCTCTTATGAACTGATTCTTCTAAGTAAATCAAAAACATGCAAATAGTGTAGTCTGATTCACAAAAATGGCTCTAAGGAGTCAATTATTTTTAGTGAATCAAAAACAAACAGTGCAACCACTGTAGTTTAATTCACAAAACAAATGGCTTTTATGAACCAATTATTTTTAGTGAAATAAAAATATTCAGCATAGCCAGTGGAGTCTGATTCACAAACAATTGACTCTTATGAACCAATTATTTTTAGTGAATCAAAAACATACAGTGCAACCAGTGGAGTCTGATTCACAAACAATTGACTCTTATGAACCAATTATTTTTAGTGAATCAAAAACATACAATGCAACCCATATCTATGGTGCAACCAGTGTAGTCTGATTCACAAACAATTGACTCTTATGAACCAATTCTTTTTAGTGAATCAAAAACATACAGCACAACCAGTGGAGTCTGATTCACAAACAATTGACTCTTATGAACCAATTCTTTTTGGTGAATCAATAACATACAGTGCAACCAGTGGAGTCTGATTCACAAACAATTGACTCTTATGAACCAATTATTTTTAGTGAATCAAAAACATACAATGCAACCCATATCTATGGTGCAACCAGTGTAGTCTGATTCACAAACAATTGACTCTTATGAACCAATTCTTTTTAGTGAATCAAAAACATACAGCACAACCAGTGGAGTCTGATTCACAAACAATTGACTCTTATGAACCAATTATTTTTAATGAATCAGAAACATACAGCGCAACCAGTGGAGTCTGATTCAGAACAAATGATTCAAGTGATTTTGTCCTTTTATTGAATCATTCAAGCCTCACAAACATTCTATAACATTTCTACAGTTTTACACAGGAAATGCAGTTTGCATGTTTACTTCAGTTGGTCTACACAGAGCAGAAGTTTCTTTTAAATGGAAGCAAAATAGACATTATAACTGAAATATGCCCGAACAAAATCCAATCAGAATCAAGATCGTTTGAACGATTCATTACAAAGAAAGAATCAAGAGTTTGTGTTTGTGAATACGACAAGTGTTATTGCATAATTGTATCATTTCATGGCACCTAGTCTCCTTAATCACATTCAACTCACAACATGATTTCTGTTTTCTGTGAATATAATACATCTTCAGATTGTAACACTGTGATCTGCAGAAGAATGAAGTAACGTTAATGGAACAGAATGTCATGACAATTATTAGGCCCTAGTATTTAAATTTTAGCTCAATCTGAAAAAGTAAAGACACGTCCATAAACACAATTCCTTTGATGAGGTCTGCTGAAACCATGGCAACCATCTACTAATAAAGAGGCTATGACCTTTTGAATAGTGTATATTAAAGGGAAGGCTGCAGCTGGTGATGGTCTTATCCACAAACAAACGCCACAAACGAGAATGACGAACAACTAGCCGCATTCAATGTTTTTCCAGGCTCTTCCGAGCTGCCAATTAAGTGTCTAGCTTTATGAAAACCTCCTTTTCTGCAGTGCTTAAAGCTCAGCGAGGACAGTGGAGAGAGCAGGACTCGCTCATATTTCCCTGCTCTAATCAATCCAACACGACGTAATCATCAATTAGCGGCAGTGGGCAGCCAACCATCTGCTATCACCTTTAGAAACAAGACAGGAGATTCCTCTTAGGAGAAAGGTGTTGCTAGGCAGGCGTATGTCTGTGTGGGATGAGACGCTCTTTGACTTTTGCGGCATTATGCGAGGATGCGCTTTGATAACATTCCTTTTCATAACTACTACTTTGCAAGTAATTGGGCCGCACGCACAGGAACATTTCATTGCTCTTGTAGCGCGTAATGGGGCTCCCAGATATGCTTCATTCACGGATGAGCTGTGTCTCTGATGTTTCTGTTACAAATGGACACAAATGAGACAATTATTGACAAAGAAAAGAATATGGAGCTGAAGCATTAAAGTCAGAATGAGGTTCACAGATCAATCGCGCACAATAAGATAATGTGGGTTAAAGGGTTCCCACATATGAATTCCCAACACTTTTAATAACTTAAAGGGTCAGTTCACCCAAAAATGAAAATGATCCCATTATCTACTCACTCTAGATGTATATGAGTTTCTTCTTTCAGCCGAACACAATCGGGAGGTCTATTAAAGAGCTGGGTCTCCCAAGCTTTATAATGGGAGTGAATGTTAACTGAGATTTTAAAGGCCAAAAAAGTGCATCCATCCAGGGGGTCTGCACTCCCCCACGGACCCACCCGTGGGTCCAATGTTGCATCATCATAATCATGTAAAAAAATCTATAAGTTGTGCAGCACAAAACTAAACATACACTCACCTAAAGGATTATTAGGAAAACCTGTTCAATTTCTTATTAATGCAATTATCTAATCAACCAATCACATGGCAGTTGCTTCATTGCATTTAGGGGTGTGGTCCTGGTCAAGACGATCTCCTGAACTCCAAACTGAATGTCAGAATGGGAAAGAAAGGGGATTTAAGCAATTTTGAGCGTGGCATGGTTGTTGGTGCCAGACGGGCCGGTCTGAGTATTTCACAATCTGCTCAGTTACTGGGATTTTCACACACAACCATTTCTAGGGTTTACAAATAATGGTGTGAAAAGGGAAACACATCCAGTATGCGGCAGTCCTGTGGGAAAATGCCTTGTTGATGCTAGAGGTCAGAGGAGAATGGGCCGACTGATTCAAGCTAATAGAAGAGCAACTTTGACTGAAATAACCACTCGTTACAACCGAGGTATGCAGCAAAGCATTTGTGAAGCCACAACACGCACAACCTTGAGGCGGATGGGCTACAACAGCAGAAGACCCCACCGGGTACCACTCATCTCCACTACAAATAGGAAAAAGAAGCTACAATTTGCACGAGCTCACCAAAATTGGACAGTTGAAAATTGGAAAAAGGTTGCCTGGTCTGATGAGTCTCGATTTTTACATATTCAGATGGGAGAGTCAGAATTTGGCGTAAACAGAATGAGAACATGGATCCATCATGCCTTGTTACCACTGTGCAGGCTGGTGGTGGTGGTGTAATGGTGTGGGGGATGTTTTCCTGGCACACTTTAGGCCCCTTAGTGCCAATTGGGCATGGTTTAAATGCCACGGCCTACCTGAGCATTGTTTCTGACCATGTCCATCCCTTTATGACCACCATGTGCCCATCCTCTGATGGCTACTTCCAGCAGGATAATGCACCATGTCACAAAGCTCCAATCATTTCAAATTGGTTTCTTGAACATGACAATGAGTTCACTGAACTAAAATGGCCCCACAGTCTCCAGATCTCAACCCAGTAGAGCATCTTTGGGATGTGGTGGACCGGGAGCTTCGTGCCCTGGATGTGCATCCCACAAATCTCCATCAACTGCAAGATGCTATCCTATCAATATGGGCCAACATTTCTAAAGAATGCTTTCAGCACCTTGTTGAATCAATGCCACGTAGAATTAAGGCAGTTCTGAAGGCGAAAGGGGGTCAAACACAGTATTAGTATGGTGTTCCTAATAATCCTTTAGGTGAGTGTATATAAATTAAGAAACATTCAAAATATGCTGCAGAGCTGAAGTGGTTAATAAAGGCCTGAATCGATGGGTTTTTGTAAGAAAAATATGCATATTTATAACTTTAACAACTATAATCTCTGGCTTCCGTTATCAGTTAACGCTACAGTCGGAGCCGGTTGAAAATCTATATAAAAACGTGTGACAATTCAAGTCGGTTGAGATGTTAAACAAACGTTTTAAACTGCTGCACACTTTACAGGCACGATAGCAACGAACAAGTTGTAGCTAGCCATAAGGACTGTGCATATAGTTAACTTGGGTCTCAATTCGCGCATCATTTAATCACATTGATCTCTAGAAGATAGAGTTGAGATCTAAGAGATCCTGTGAACTCTGAACATTTTGCCGAGTATTTCCATAATTCAGCAAACACACACCTGTTGGTGATTCAACTACAATCCTTCCTGTTTCTGAACTAATTGGAGCGAGTCTAATGTCATCTCCAGTGTCATTCTGATTTGATTAAACTGGGGGAAGTCAACATGTGCTGTCCTCAGAAGAAGAGCAAAAGCACTTACGGAGAGCAGCCAAGCCATTAAAAAGATAATGATGAGAGATTCAATTATGACTGCAATTCCTGGAAGGACAACAGCATTGCAATGGCTCCGAATCAAGGATGTCACCCAAATCTGCTTTCAAAATATGTAAGAAAAAGTGCACAAACACGCCAATGGGTATCTACTGTGAGTCTGTGTGACAGAATCGGAGCACAAACAGAAAGTGATTTTATATGACAAAGTGGGAGCTGAACACAGACAAAAACAGGAGGAGCATCAGACCAACAGATAAAATAAATCTTTGCTCGTTTTGATACCGCTGTAATACCACTTTGATACCGACAAAACGTCATAATCCCAGGGGAATGCCATAAGTGTAGACTCAACAAATGGATAAACACACTAAGAAAATAAAAACACACACGGGGAAGAACTTACGCCGGCATTTAGTGCTGTAAGGCAGCAGTTTGAATAACGCCAGCAGAGGTTCATGTGCGCTAAAGTATAATAATCATAAAAAATGAAAGAAGTAATAAGATAATATTACAATCTTTCAGCAGAACAATAACCATCTCACAAAATGATTGTGAGCATGAGTATTGGCAGCTCATATAAAGGAATATGCAGCAAACTCAACTTTAATCAACAGCATTTGTTCTCATATGTCAGGCAAAATTGCATGTGTAAAACCACAAGGTATGAAAACGCATGCGGACGGGGACTAAAATTAACTCGGCAAGCAGCAAACGCAAGTGAAAACTGGTGTTGGGGCAAGGCCGTAACCATGACTTGAACATTGGGGGTGGGGGGGTATTGGTCTTATTGGTTTTAATTAACCCTTGTGTGACCTTATGGAAATTTCTGTCTTTTCAAGTTTAGTTTTTCTTTTTTTAACTGTGCCTGTGTTAATGCCAACTGCATACATTTTAGCACAGGTGTGTATTTCTATTGGAATTTGTATATTTCACCCCTATTTCCTTTAATAAACCTATTTTGCTCTAGTAACACAAATTAGTTCCTCAGGACCTTAAGGACAACAATGTCCCCATTAAAACCCTAAAAACTGCGATGAGATTAACTACGCTTACCACATGGATCATATAGTGCATGCATAGCGGGCGCGGGAGCGAGCGCATTTAAGTTTTTTATGGACCTATTTCATATACTCTAGTGCTCTAAACACGACCCAGCAGCATGTTTGCACACATATTTCATCACGTCTTCTTCAAATGAAATGTATCCAAAGGACATCTCGACTGAGATGACACTGTAGATTATTCTGCCACACCGAAGACAATGATGCAAGTTAATAAATACTGACAATTGAAAGAATGGGCAAAAAAGTAACTGCTTTTATTCTTTCTGTGTTAAACTTGCGTGTCATTTGTTCAGACTTTAAGTTTGTCCTCTTAAATGTATTGAAAATATCCGTAGACCTTTTAAATGTTCTTCTGCGTTTCTCCCTCGATTAGGCAGTTTGTTGTTATATAGGTTTAGGTTTTTAAAATGCTTAAGGTGCCCTCAACTCTGTTTTCTTTCTCTCTGTGGTCATATTTTAATATTCATGACTGTGTTTTATTGTTGTGTCCCCACAGCATCCTTTTGTGGGGCTTTGCAAACCTGTATAAACTCTAGTTTGTAATTTTTCTACAATATTCACTCGTCATGACAGTAAAATAGAGCATTCTACTCAATCTACTGCAGTATTTCCTCTCTCAATCAGTAGAAAATGAGGTTAACACCTGATCATGCATGGGGGATAAAAAAAATATCGTCATATACCGTGAAACGGGTTTAATTTAGAAAAATACTGACATTTTTGGTCATACTGCCCAGCACTAACGTCATGAATCATGTAAATATTGCTATTTTTTAATTAATATTTCAATATTTCCAGTCACTGAATGTTTATATCATAAAACAGTTGTCAAATATGAAAGGTTTAGCTACTTAAATCTTATGACGAGCACTTTCAATCCTATGACTAAAGCGTTGCGTTGGAATTCGAACTAAGCCCCGCCTTCTTTGATTTGATTGGCCATCTCACTCATTCTGACAGTGACGAGCGCTGTTAAACTGCTAAGTCTATCCATTTAAAAACTTGTCATCCTAACAACAAACAGAGCTGTGTGTAATGAAATGCAACATCAAGAACATCAAATATTTTTTTCTATTCATTTCTAATTATTGAGGTGGACTTGCAAGTTTAAAGGGGTGCTTCAGCGCTGGGAAGATGAATCTTTGTTTAAACTTGGTCATTAATGTAGTAGAAATGTGAATTTATTTTTGAATTTGGTGCCTTCTAGACTGAGAAAACACAGAACATTTATTTTTGTCTCATGGGGATGAAAGACAACAATTCCCAGAATGCACTGCTTCACTGACCTACTCTAGGCTAGTGTTGCACGATGTACTAGAAAAGTATTGCGATACCCTGCTATTACAAACGGTACGATATGGAATTTTATTAGTACCGGTACTTTAAGAAGGAGCGCGTGTTAATAAGAGCTGTATTTATTTGTGTTGATGAGTGACAGCAGGAGTCAGGATGTGTGTGCTGAGCTCTCCACCGTTCACTAAACATTGGAAGCAGAAGAGTTAGATATACACGCGCAGCGCATGACAAAGAAAGCATCAGAAACATGCACGCATGAGAAAATATAACGCGGCGCGGGATGTGCTCGATCTGAAGCGCGAGCAAACGCCTTTTAGACAACATGCGATCGCGATTCAGTTCCTTCGGATTATGGATTTCAATGGTCAAAAATATGTAAAAATGCACATCCTGTGAGTATTCAGGTAAACACAGTCGAGTGTCTTTAGTGAGCGTGTACAGTTGAGGTGATTGGATCGGTGTTAAGCGGATCTAATATTCTGTGTGATTAATGTTAATCAAAAAACAATGAAAAAAAGAAAACCACCCCATGACTGGCTAAATAATTTTAATATATTCATTAAGAATCAGTGTATAGCTAATTTATTGAGTGAAGACTAAGCAGTTTTTTTTATTCTTGCTATACTGTTAAATACACCTATAGCTGAAAAATAAAGCACTGTTTTTGTCATATTGTTTGTAATTTGCATTTTTAGCTTATTTTTAAAAACAAAGATAAAATAAAAAAATTGCAATTAGAAGAAGTGGTCAAAAACCAGGGCAGGAACATGCTGGCCAAGTGAGTTTTTAGTTAAAAAATTAAATAAGACTATGATTAATAAGTTCTGTTGTCATATTATTCAATTACTTTTACTGGGTGGTATTTTGACCATGGTATCGATTTAGTATCGGTATCAAGGTATTTTAGTCTGGTATCGTATCGAAGTCATAATTTTGGTATCGTGACAACACTACTCTAGGCACGGCTAGTCGGCTACTGGAATACTGGATCATTTGCCCACCGCGTTCATTTTCAGAAAATCAGTTCAGTTAGAGACACTACAATTAAAAACTGAACGTGTCTGTTCGATATAATGCGAGTGAACCGATTGAGTGTCACGGCACAAACGCAGCAGGATCGGATTACATTCATCACATGAGCTGAGTGTAATCGCGGGATTACGCATCACATGAGCTGAGATAATCGCGGGATTCGCATCACATGAGCGGAGTGTCAGCGGGATTTGCGGCTGCGGCGCATTCACAGTCGCGTGATCAGTCTGGCGTGTTCAGTTCATGTCTTTGGAAGCTTAACTTTCATAGGAAGTTCATTTTAAAAGTTAAAACACTCCCTTTGCTCTCCACCGCTCCGTTTACATGAATCTCCGCAGCTCCCGAGCCGAGTGCTGTGAGTGTGATGTTGAAAACATGTGGGAATAGCGCCTCCTGCTGGCTGTAGTCTTCAGCCTCTGGACAAAAACTCCTCAGATGATGCAAAATGACGATATTTGCATCATCGGAGGAATTTTTCCAGAAATAAAATACATAATTATCTCGTCTCAGGGTCATATGAGGGGGGAAAGTACGATAATTTGAATATACTCCAGGGTTTCTACTGATACAATCTGCTTAATGCTAATGCCCTTTAAGCCTTGCCAACGTAAATATTTAAGTGCAAGAAGGTGTGAAAGTCAACTCAATTTGCAATTCTCTTTACATATTAAGATTGGAAAGATGAAAGTCTATTAATATTGAAAAAAAAGACACTTCTTCGTCTGATAAGCAAAGCTTTAATTGATGTTCCACTGCGTAGACTCAGCAAAGCTTATCTGCTAAACAAATATACAAGCATGTTCTGCTTCAATATACACGTCCCGCTCTGTGTAACTACACAGGCTGAGGCTTTAATCTTTGATGAGCTGAGAGTCACCACGAATGGCAGAGCCCTCAATCTAACTTGACAACTCAGTAAAATGCATTTCCCAAGAGCTCAGAGTGAAATCACAAGCTTTCGCGCTGGATCGGTCACATATCAGCTCCAGCACAACATTAGTAGTCCCTGCACTTACAGCCATAAATGTCAGTTTCCCACAGACTTTTAAGGAGCCAAGAACACGACCTAACACACAGAAACCAACAAAGATGAATCTGAAGGAAAACCACAGTGAAGTCCCGGTCAAGGTCAGGGCTCGACATTAACGCTTGTCTGAGTGGATCTTTTGAACGGGCAAGTGAAAGAGAATTTGACTAGACTTTATTAAAACATAAAATAACTAGGCAGGCATCGAAACGCGAGAATGATTCTGATTTGATTATATTCAGTGTAAAGAGTGACATTTGCTTGCATGTACAAAGTATGCAACATCAATAAGGTGTATATTGAATTTGGTCTTTTAATATCACAGTTTTACTGCATTAATGCTGACTACAAACCTGGTAAAAATGACTGGCGTGCAATGGAGGAAAGCCTTGTTTTGCCCTCCAGGTGGGCATTCCTACAAGCGTGACGACACGTGAAAACTATGAATTTGTGAAGTGTGCGTTTGTGAAAAGATTAAATACGTTGAGAAGCTTGTTTCATATAAACGTGCACATCAACCCGATCATTCAATCAACCCGATTGAAAGATTCAGTGAATGTTCACATGAGACGCTATCTGACCCGATCCGGTGTGTGCATGTGCTGACGCTCCCAATCGCAATCATTTTGTGACATGAGCACTCAGTTTGTCTGCCGCATCAGAAATATCGACGCTGGAATGTGTTCCCGGTTGCAATAGCAACTCTCAACGTCCATCGTGACTTATACGGTTTTATAAAATCTGCTTATTTGTTGTAAAGTGTAAGGATCATCTCAGAAAAAGGCGCAGTTTAAGTAAAAAGTGCCTGGGACATAGGCCTGCACCATTCTGGGAAAAATATGAATCACAATTTTTTTAGCTTAGAATTGATATCACGATTCTCTGCAATGATTTTTTTTCCATGACGAAACAAATTTGCAGTACAAAAATTATTTGTTTTGGCACATCACCACACGCCTGTAAACACAGAGGCTTTAATGAATAAAGAAGAAACACTCTTTAACTGCTTGCCTTTTGTACAATTAACATTCAACTGGCCATTCAAGCAAGTTACAAAAAATAGAAGTGTATCGCACTGCGCTGAATATGGCCTGAACACGACTCTAAAGGAGCATCAATTCACCCTTCACCGCAAGTTTGATTGACAGGCGATCTGACCAATCACATCGCCGAATCTGCCACTTTGTCCGACAAAGCAGTCAGGAGAGTTCGTAGATTACCGTTGGTGGACTTCAACTTGAAAAACGGTGTGTACTGACGTCTTTCCGTGGATGAAACAACATTTATTTTCGTATTCGTTCATGTTTATTTGATGCTTATCAATGAACTAGAAGGAAGAGATGATCGGTTCACGAGCAACATTAACTGAGGCGTTACAGTGATCACAACACATTAAAGAGCCACAAAATGCTATTTATTGTTTACATTTCTTTTTAAACAAAAGTCCTGTCCTTTTTATCGGTGTGCTGTCAGTGTCCTCTTTGCTCTGCGATGTATTTTCTCTACGTGAGAGCATGTGTGTGTGTGTTGTGAGAACGCCATGGCTTGTCGGGCATAGCAACAGTAACTAAAACTTTTCTCGGATCAAGTTCGGTTTGAGACTGAGTGGTCGGCTGATTCTAGTCACCAAGACCTGGGTGTTCATCAATATCCATTTTGTTTATTTCCGAACTACTTCGCTCGCGCGACGAGTGAAAGGCGTGACTAAAAGGCGCTGTTATTGGCTGAGGATGAAGGCCTGAATTTTGTCCTTTCAAAATAAAGGCCGATTTTTTTTTTTTTTTATCTAAGTCATTTAAAAAATAAATTGTGAACAGGGTGAATCGAGATCGCGATTTTATTTCGATTTATCGAGCAGGCCTACAGGGACAAACGCTGTCAAGATGAGATGGGTCATTATTCCAACTCATTTCGAAATAAAAAGTTGAACGCCTCAGAGAAATGAACGTGAGCATTATATCCTGTTGTGAGCGCGGCGTGCAATCTTCAGCGGTGGAGGCGTGCGCTGTATATCACTCACAGTAATCGGGTCAGGGCGTCTGATCGGTTCATGAAAAGGTTTATCCCACCCCTCTCAAACCAATTACAGTTTCATTCGGTTTGGGCATTTTGATTCAGATTGAGGTGTTTATATGGAGCATTTTCATTCGGATTGGACTTTTAAACCGATTACAGTGCTCCATGTAAACACACCAACTGTGTTCGGATTCATCAGTCGGAGTGAATCTGTTCAGATTGAAGCAAAAAGTGTCCATGTAAATGTAGCTAGTGATTCTAAAATAACCCCGTTCACAGTCAGCCAGGGAAGATCGTCCTGGGGTTTCTAATTTGAATGCTATCAGCTCCTCTCTAAAGAGCACACATATTCATCGCTAATTAGACAGAGGTAGGCTCGATGGGACGTTTCTAAACATCTGCAACGGTCTAATTAATCCTGTTAATGTGAAACTGAGCAAAGCCAGTTAACGTAAGAGTGAATATCTAGAGTCAGTTCTTTTGGGGGGAAAATGTAAATGTTGAGCAAATGTCAAACCGAGCGCTGCCGTTAGGTTTCAGGCTGTTTGTTGGAAGTTTGGTGAGCGACAGTGATGAGTCACATTTAGGGACATGAATTCATTTAAAAGCTGAAGAGGGACCTGAGGATGCTGGGTAAATGCATGTTTCACTGATGTACTTTAAAACAGTGTTTTTTTCCCTCACACAGCTAAATTTTACCTCTAACTTGGCCTTCCTTTGAGAAATCTAATCCTGTCTGGATAGAAATGTCTGAGAGTTTTTCTTACACTTCTCCTCATTTATTCTGACCTTCATTGAATACCGTAACTAAAGCTTAATTTCTCATTGCGCTGCCTGGTGCACCTTTGTTATGAGTAAAATTACAGCTGGTGGTAATTGGTAATTCCTTCCCTTAATTACACACTTAACGTAAAAATGATATAATTATGCGACAAGACACATGTAAGTCTTGTTTGTTTCATGAAGCATCCAGAGCACTTCTATAATGGGCACATCCAGACGTCCTTTGTTAATAATTGCAAAGCAAATGTCGTTTATACAACGAATCCCTTCACAACAGTGATAATAAAGGATTTCCTCCTAATGTACTTGGCAAAAATGTGTCTTTGGATTTGTGTACCATCAGTTATAAGACGAAAACACTCGGTGACGTGGATCAGAGGGCACCAGATGTCGTTAAAATAAAGTGCAGTAATTGGCTTCTTGTTTATCTAACCAATGAGCCCTGATATGTTCTGAGCGCGAGCATTTCGACTGAGAGAATGACAGAGCAATTTGTTAGCATTATAATGGCACTCCAGTGAGGCTTTTTCTGGGAACCTTTGCAATCTGGTCTTACAGATAATGGACAAGTGTAAGACTTGAGATGCGCATTAATCAGACACACAACGAGGGGTGATTGCAAATTGTCTTTATCGCTGAAGAATATGAAATTTGCACAAATCTGCAAGTTCTAGCACCAAAATGGTGCATATAAAAAATGCATATAAAACATTTTATTTTATAATAATTAGTTACTTTTATATAGCGCTTTTCTAGGCACTCAAAGCGCTTTACATACAGAGGGGGGAATCTCCTCAGCACCACCTGATGATGCGACGGCAGCCATATTGTGCCAGAACGCCGACCACACACACCAGCTGATGGTGGAGAGGAGACGGAGTGATGAAGCCAATCATATATATATATATGGGGATGATTAGGAGGCCATGATGGACAGAGACCAATGGGCACATTTGGCCAGGATGCCGGGGTTACACCCCTACTCTTTATCGAAGGACATCCTGGGATTTTTAATGACCACAGAGAGTCAGGACCTCGGATTAACGTCTGATCTGAAGGACGGTGCTTGTTACAGTACAGTGTCCCCATCACTACACTGGGGTGTTAGGACCCACACTGACCACAGAGTGAGCGCCCCCTGTTGGCCTCACTAACACCTCCTCCAGCAGACTCCTGGTTTTCCCAGGAGGTCTCCCATCCAGGCACTGACCAGGCTCAGCCCTGCTTAGCTTCAGTGGGAAACCAGTCTTGGGCTATAGAGTGAAATGGCTGCTGGTGTGAAGAATACCCACTCTCGTGTGAAATATACGATACATTTTTGGGAGGTTTAAAGAAACATGTAAAGTGAACCTGACGAAATACAGTAGTGGCCAAATGTGATGTCCAGCCTAAGAAAACTGACACCACCAATCAACCAATCCAATTGTTTTATTTGTGATATATCAATGAAACATGCCAAATTGTGTGGATATAGTTTTCAGCCAGGCTGTGAACATAAAAAGGCCAAAACAATAGAGAACCAACAAAATATGAATAACTGAGCTTTTTTGTTTTTCTATGCATTTTTTTTTGCATAGTAAAATAAAACCTGTATCTGTAGTCTGCCTTATTTGCCAAATAATTTCATCAGATGAACACCTAAACCAAGTTTAGTGTTTTGTTCTTTCCTTGTATTTAAAATATTTTTCTCATATTTTGATGTTCAAAATCATCTTTTGCCCCAAAAAAGCTGAAAACTACACCAAACATTAAACCTGTTCAAAATGAGATTTGTATCATTATTTTTTATTATGATGTAAAACTGAGTGCAATATAAAGACATTTTTGAACCATTTGTTTATTGAGATACAGCAAAATATGCCAGTATATTACAACAATATTATAATAAAAAAAATAGTTATATCTCTTTATAAATAAATAATAAAAGAAAAACAACAAATAACAACACACACACACACACACAAGGCACAGGTCAATTCAGATATCTACACAATAGGAGTTGCAAAATGCATAAATGTAAATGTAAGAGTTGGACAGAAATCATGCATAAAAGCGCTTAAAAACAAGATATAGAAAAGGGTAATTTAAGAAAGTAGTAATACAATATGAGTGAAAATGAGAGGAGGATCGAGCTATTGTATTTCTTTCTACCTCATTCATTATATTACTAAAATCCAGGTTTGAAATCTGAAGGTTAGGTTCAAATATTCAGAAACTATATAATATTTTCCATCGACAAACAAAAGGATGTTATTGATCCACTGTACAATAGATGGCATTTCCACTTTGCTCAAAGTGTACATGTGTCAATGAGTTTACAAATGCTGCAATACCAATCATATTTTATGTTTTTCCACTGGAGCATAAACCTCAATGTGTCACTTTAATTCTTATTTTTCTAACACCAATCACAGGTTTTGCTTTGTACAAGCTACACGAGCTCTCCTTTGTTAGCAGCCCTGCGTGCAGAAATAAGACTTCAGTATGATTGACATGGCAGAGATCATTACGTGTGCAGTGACTGCTCTCAGCACCCACTCTCCCTGTGATGACCCACCTTACAAATACACCAAAGACACACTCATTCACTCTCCTTTCACCAAACTATTGTTCCTCGGGCCATGTAGCAATCAGTGTTAATAAGAAAATGGAGTTAAGACTAATGAAAGACGCCGTTTGAGAAATCAAGCTGACCTGACTTAGATGAACAAGAGGGTAGAAAATTAACACTCACCAGGCGCTAAAGGCTAAAACTAGGTTTGGAAAAAAACACACACAAAAAACACTAGACAGTTTGACTTTCAGGAAACGCAACTGATCAAAGAAATTCAGAAAAGTAATTTTTAGAAAGTAGAAAATGTTTTTTTTTTTCCAAAACAAATATTTAAAGTAATGTAGTACCGACTGACTCCCATAGTTAACAGCATTAGTTCAGAGATTTGTTTTCCTTGAGAAAATCTGCCATGTATTGTACCTGATATCAGGTGCACGGGGGGGTGGCCCGGTGGCTATAGCCACTGCCCGTTTGCCCTCGGCAGCTGAGCTGCACCTCTTGCCCCCCTTCCCTCCCTCACCCTCGGAGGATTCCCATAAAAGCGTTCTGTTCCGCTAAAAATCCACTAATTCGCTCCATGTTTTCCCGCTCGCTCCGCAGCATCGCTCACAGTCTGTGGCAGTGCCCACTCTCTGTGGAGATGATAGTTCCAGAATGAATTAATAATGTAGTAGTTTTGTTTTTGTATTTTTGTCATTAATTTTTTGCTCCTACTAACAACAGGCCTTGTGCAAACAACTTATATCCACGTTCTTCAAAATATCCACGTTCTTGGAAGATAATTAATTGGCTAATCAAATTATTGTACCTGAACTGATTTAATATAAATAACCCTAAATTTGCTGTTGTCAGCACACTTTGTAGACAAAAAAACAATGACTTCACACACACACACACACACACATACACAAAGACAGAGTGAGAAAGAGCAAAAGGAAGGCTAAAGCCTGTTCAACATTGCAAATATGGATTCAGAGCTCCAGTGGGTAAATAATATAATAAAGTTAATACACAAGTTTGTAGCCTATAGTGCCCCTTTTGTGGTTTGGGCCACTGCCCCTCAAAATATCTTTGCACGGCCCTGCCTGATATATATCCAAAAAATACTGAATCGAAACGGAATGGAATTGCAAGCTTGCGAATTGAAATGGAATGGAATCATGCATGAAATTTGTGTCAATACCCCGCCCTAATATAAATATAATGGCCAATCAGATGCGTTTAAATTAGTTTATAGGCTTATCAGAAACAACAACCGATTATTACACGTCTGATCTTTGGCACATCACACAACACTCATAACAAACTGTAGAAGGAAAGCAAAAAAAACGATTAAGAATGTAATTCGGTAACATACTTACGATTGTTTTAAATGTGTTGCCCACAAGAATATGGGCCTTTACACAAAACAAGTACTGTAAAATACTACAATATCAAGGCGAGTAATGGACAATTACGACAAACCACAAATTATTTAGTTTAACCCTTAAATGCATGACTGTTGCGCCAAACATTCTTACATATATCTATATCTAACATGGATAGATCTC
Source organism: Gobiocypris rarus (assembly GCA_023029165.1). Lineage (NCBI taxonomy): Eukaryota > Metazoa > Chordata > Actinopteri > Cypriniformes > Gobionidae > Gobiocypris > Gobiocypris rarus. The sequence goes on along the minus strand of CM040922.1, from coordinate 26,868,892 downwards.
TACCTGTAGCGATAATATATAAAACTCCTGATATTAGAGTAACAATTACAGAAGAATAAAATAAAGTATATTTTGTTACCTTTTGGAGCTTGGAAGGATTCAGTTTGAGCAGATTACACTATCATCATATGTCCTCGTCAGAGCTCATTTCCCAGCACATTCAGCATCTTGCTCATATTCGCGATCTCACGCATATTCTCCAAACTCATTTTCAACGTCTTCTAAATCAATATTTTGATCACTGACAGCTTCTTGACCACATCCATCATCAAGTGACATTGACACTAATGTTTGCTTGTGTTCAGTACTTGCTCTCTGCAGTAAATCACTGAGCCATTTCATGTTTTGCAGATTATAATTATTATCGTTTCGTTTTCTGTCAGAGGTAACTATGAGTGAAACGGCACTTCATCATTGCATATCAGACATTGCCACCTTGTGGAATAAAGGTGAATTGCACCTATTTCGTCATTATGGATTCATTTATCATTGTGCAAAAAAAATATATACGTACAATCCTACACACCTCGGGTCATTAGCGAGTGGAAAAACAGGCATTAAATTATAATTAAAAAATTTCTTGTTATATTGTTCAAAATGGATTGATTGAGGAATACTAAGAAGGTTGATGTCTAACTTTAAAAAATGAATGAGGAGGAGGGTAGTGAATGACGACCCGAGGTATGCGTTTAAGGGTTAAATAAAAAATGAATTGGGAAAAAGTTGATTTGATGCAACAATGCAAATACACTATGATTTACAGTGAAAGAAGTCTCTCATGCTCAACAAAGCAGCATTTATTGGATCAAAAGTATAGTTAAAATAGTGAAATAATATTATAACTTAAAATAACTGTTTTCTATGTGAATATATAGTGCAGTGTGATTTATTCCTGTGATCAAAGCTGAATTTATCATCATTACTCCAGTCTTCAGTGTCACATGACCCTTCACTAATCACTCTGGCTCAAGAAACATTTATGATTATTATCAATGTTGAAAGTTTTTAAAAAAAACATTTTTTCAGGATTAGTGTCTCAAAACAAGCACATCATTTATTTGAAATAGAAAAGATATTTATTATGTTACAAAAGATTACTGTCACATTTGATCATTTTAATGCATCCTTGCTGAATAAAATAAAAATGTACTGACCCCAAACATTTTGAAGATTCGTGTGAGGCAACAAGTTCATTTTGAACACTGGGATCTTATGCTCCTCGTCATTAATTAACAATCTATCATCATTTCATCATCAGCTTGACTCCCTGATGGATAGTGACAGATACACGTCCATCCCCACACACACCCTCCGTCGCTGGAAAATACACTTGTCAAGCAATGTGTTTTCTGTCAGGGAAGTGAAACATGCTTGAGCTCCTGTACACAACACACACAGATGGTGTTATCGAAATTCATCGCCTGTAACCACAACCTCTGCACAGACGGGTGGAATCGGTCAGGAAAAAGCGGCTCCCATCCAGCGAATCGCAATAATCTTTGTGCTTTGTTACGATTCATATGACACAAAGTCTCAGATTTCAAATAATGTCCATTTTATTACAAAATTCATAAACATAAATATCGTTCTGGCACTGTGGCGTGAGATCGCTCTGGCTCAGCTCAAGAGAAGCGGCACGTGAACTGATCATCTCTTCCGTCTTAACACCAGTTACAGCCCAAATAAACATGAATGAGCATCTGAAAGTGTGTTAGAAGATACAGTACAACTTACCCAAATCTGTATCACGTCTCATGGAATCACTAAACCAGTGTTTCAACCGCGGAAAGACGTCAGTAAAACAGCTCGTGAACAATCTCATGTAACGTCACATTTTTTTAATTTAGTGTCCATAAACTCGTTAGTCAGCTAGAAAAATTTACTCTAGAGAGGAGCATTTTGCTAAATATATGCACCACATTACATATTCATTATAATTTTTGAATATGAATAAATCTGTTTTTATGACAGCAACCATTTAAATATTTATATATATATATATATATGATTTGGAGTAGAAATATGATTATGTAATTGTAAATTTAATCTTATAACTTTATTATTATTATTATTATTTTAAAAACATCTTTGAGTGTAATTTTTTCAAGTGTTTGTAATAATTAAGTGTTTGTATACAAATCAGTTCATTTTTATCTTCAATATTATAGTAGGCTACAACTGACTGCCATAGTTTTACAGTATTAGTTAAGAGATTTGTTTTCCTTGAGAAAATTTGCCATGTATTATACCTGATATATATACAAAATAATCGATATTGAATCGAAATTTAATCGAATTGCAAGCTTGTGAATCGAAATCGAATCAAATTGTGAAATTTGTGTCAATACCCAGCCCTAGGCAATAATGTAACAAAATAATAACCAACACGACTATGACAGCACCATCACACCAAAGAGAAAAGAATCCAGCAAAAAACATACGCCGCGTGCCGAAACAAGAGCGCTCAATTATTTAAAATACTTCCAGCATTAATCTTCCTTTTCTGTTTTGAGACAAGCATTCAGCAGTGTATTGATTTCCCAAAAGGTCTGGAAGTCTGGCTTCATTCAGAGGAATACAAAGCAGGTCTCCGAGGATTGTTTCGGAAGTGCGTTTGCTCGCTTGCGTATGACACTCTACTAATGGCACACACACAGAACGAGTTTTATTCAACATTTGCTGTTGATACAGTCAGTCGTGCTTTCGATTAGCACTTCAGAAGGTAGTAGCACTACTCGAGCAGTGTGAAGAGTCTAGAAACGTCCACTTTAGCTAAAGCATCAGCACAGTCACTCGACTCTGAGATGACAAACATACCCTCGGCTCCAGCTGGACTCTTCATTACAAAGCCACACTGACCATGTCAACGCTCCAGAGCTAGCCTGTATGTTTTGTATGTCCTTTCTAATTAGCTGTCTGTGAAGAGATTTCAGAGGACAGCACTCCCTAAAGCAAAGTATATCTGCCAAGTTGCACCATTCAAGTGCCCAAAATCACTCAAGTTGATGAAGCCTGTATAATAATATCTGGTCCTTCCCATTATGCACAGCAAGTCTGCTCTCAAATTTTAAGATTGGCCCTGGGATGCAGATCTTCAATGATTTATTATGCTGTCAAAATCCATCAGTTGTCTCCAGCTCAACTCCGTACTGGAGGAAATTATTCCGGTCTGGTGCGAGCCAACCTCATACTGCACAATTGATGATGCTCAGGTGGTAAAATGGGTCATTTTCTCACAAAGGGTATATCAAAACAATAGTGTTATTGATTGACAGCAAAGCCATCCTCATCTGCAAAATGTCATCTTGCAATGTAAAGACGCAACTGTTGCCTTTTCCCTCTGTTTGAGTCACTTTCATTCTCTATGGAGATATAACTGTACAGCATCTTCAAGATCTGACCCAGATTGGCTCAATGAAGTTAAGCTTAAAAACATTCCCTTTCCCTCCATACAGTCAGACAATCCCCTAGACCAGTGTTTCCCAGCCTTTTTTTATGCCACGGCACAGTTTTGATAAGTAAAAAATCCCATGGCACACAACTAAGCACTAAAATAGAATTGCAAAACTACACTGTAAAAAATTGCTGTAATTTTACAGTTAATATTTACAGTAATACTACTGTAATTTGAAATTTACAGTATTACTGTATTTTGCAACATGTGAGCATCCATTGCTGTAAATTTACAGTTACCCAAATATATAGCATAGCTTTTAATGATTTTCTTTATGAATTCTGGGAACATGATAGAGCAGTAAATGTTATAGGATATCATGTATACAATTGCTAGGCTTTTATTTATTAAAAAAGAAAAAGCCAATTGTTGCAACAGTTTTGAATAAAAGTTTTGCTTTTTCATAAGTCAATAACACTGAATAATGTAATACTCCCTAATACAGCATTTTTTAACGAATTATTTACTCAATGTAGACTGTGACATTTGATTATATAATCTAGCAGTTTAAAACGGTTGGCTTTCAAAAAACACACATGATTAAAACAACGACATCAGCGCAGCGGAGTGCACGTGATTTCATCATCAGCCGCGGACATCTTGGGAGTTTCCACGTTTGCGCTCAACTCCTGCACACGCCCGGAGGAGAGAGAGAGACAAGGTGAGTATCTAGTAATTTATGCTTCAGTTTATAAAATCTAGTGACATCCAGTAATTGTTTTACCACATGTCAAAATCTTTGATTGTATAACTATTAGTTTTATCTTGAGGATCGATATGGGATGATCTAGATTATTTGTCCAATTTTACGATACTGAATTTGCGTGGTGACTGGTGAGGTAAGTCACAGATGTACGATTAGCTGGGTAACGTTAACGTATTTCTTCCGTCATGAAAGTGTGAACGGACTGCAATATTACTTCTACATTTTGTTCTGTTCGGTATACAATTATTTTAGATTATTGGTCATGTAAACTTTTAAGCATTGTAATTAAATTGTGTAGGTTTTATGCAACTCGGTTCACTTAACTGCCAGACATTAGCTAATTTTCACGTGTTCTATAAAGATACTGTAACAAAGTTTTTTTTTATTTATGTTTCTTTTTATGCTAATATTACTTGTAAGGGAGCATGGTATTCATATTCATAAAATTTAGATACTTCAGTTCTGACGTACATTCGAAATCGCTGCACGTTTTATTGCGTGAATGAATTAGCTTGTGAAGTTTTGATTGAATTGCAGTTAAAAATGTATATCTGTCATTTCTGTTATAATGAGAGTATAAAAATGTATATCTGTTACATTTCTGTTATAAAAATGTTGACACCTCTCTTCCTGTATTCTATTTTATAGTTCTATTCTCATATATTCCTTCCATATTAAGCTCTCCAAGTGCTCTGTTTTTTTTGTGTTATTGTCTCTGAACCATTATCTTAACACTTCTTAATATATGTATTAATATACTTTTTATATATATAGGTGAATCCTGACCCCAAGCAGGTGGATGATGTCAGTCGAGAGGGAAGTTGTCCTGGGCCCATGTTCAGAGGCGTTTGTTGAGGGCCTGGCAGCATTGTTCGCAACCTATTATAACTTGAACCTTGCCTATCAGGGGGAAGCTGCATGCACGCTGGAATTTATTCAGAGGTAAGTCAGAGCATAAACTCTGAGGCGTTAAAATTTCTTTTTTCGGTTTTCAGGTTAGGATGGTTTATCAGGAATATATATATTTTTATTGAAACGTTTTCAAACAAACAAGAAACAATTGCTAACCACACACTGAATTGAGTACAGACTAAGTTGGAAAAATATTTTATTTACTGCTTAGTGCAAAAAACCCCTGGCCGTTTCTCATGACCAAGTATGCAAACTTCGGACATGCATACTTGGTTTTGAGAGACAGCCAGGGTTTGCAACTTGCTGAAATTTCTGCTTGTGCTTGTCTAGTTTTTAATCCACATGCGCCTTCGCACTTTTTTGGACTAAGCAGTGCATAAAATATTTTAGTCCAGACATGACAAGTTCAACTCAGGAGAAACGAACTCCTGAGGACGCAAGTCTGGTAATTCGGCAAACGTAACCGCTGCGTTCTTGATAGCGTCACTGGGCTCTCACTGGCTACTCCGTTTTATATATTTGAGGATACAATATTAACTAAATATGTTAAAAAATAAAAAATAAATATGTTAAACACCACTCTGCCTATTTTTGTTTTCATAAAAAGAAGAAAATCTTAAACATATTAATAGCCACACAAATGTGGTTCAGGTAATGCGTACATTGATGACATATTGATTATCTTCACTGCCATTTATATTTATAGCAAAACTAAATATAAAACACAACCCTGCCTCTTTTCGTTTACATTTAAAAAAATATTAAACATATTAAAAGGATAGTTCACCCAAAAACGAAAATGTGATGTGCATCTGCTTACCCCCAGGGCATCCAACATGTGTGTTTGTTTCTTCAGTAGAACACAAATTAAGATTTTTAACACCAACTGTTGCTCTGTGTCAGTCGTTTAATTGATGTTACTGGGGTCTGTTTATAGTATGAGAGCTATGAGAGTAAAAAACACATGGACATCCGAATCCATATTAAACCCTGCGGCTCGTGACGATACATTGATGTCTTAAGAAACTAACCGATCCTGTGAACCTCATCTAGTATTTGCCATTACTTCTGGCGAGTAAGGTCAAAATACCGGTACTCGCCAGAAGTAATGGCGGTGGGAATACTAGATGAGGTTCGTCCCTATTAAATACTGCTTGATTTCTGGCATAAACCAATCGGTTAGTTTCTTAAGACATCAATGTATCGTCACGAGCCGCAGGGTTTAATATGGATTCGTATGTCCATGTGTTTTTTACTCTCATACTATAAACAGACCCCAGTAACATCAATTATGCGACTGACAGCAAAAATCTTCATTTGTGTTCTACTGAAGAAACAAACACACATGTTGGATGCCCTGGGGGTAAGCAGATAAACATAACATTTTCGTTTTTGGGTGAACTATCCCTTTAAAGGATTAGTTCACTTTTAAATAAACTTTTACTGATCATTTAATCACCACAATGTCATCCAAGATGTCCATGTCTTTCTTTCTTCAGTCGAAAAGAAATTAAGGTTTTTGATGAAAACATTCAAGGATTTATTTCCATATAATGGACTTCAGAGGAGCCCAAACGGGTCAAGGTCCAAATGACAGTTTCAGTGCAGTATCAAATGATACCAGACAATGAATAGGGGTCTTATCTAGTGAAACGTTAATAAAAAAATATTAAAAATACGTTTTCTAAGCACAAATGTTCGCCTTGCTCTCTTCTGTGATGCGTGTTTGTGACGTCACGTAATTAGGGTTGGGAACCGAGAACCGGTTCTTATGCAGAACCGATACTTATTTTTGAAAAATACCGGAATCGAATCGAGTTTCGGTTCAAAACGGTTCTGGTGCAATGTGTGTGCGGCGCTGGGAGTGTATCCTTTAATAGCGGCGACAGCTAACCTCATCATGACTATTAATTATGTTGCCTGCCGCTTCCAGAAGTGCAAACAATTAACTAGTGGTGGGCCGTTATCGGCGTTAACGTGCTGCGTTAACGTGAGACTCTTATCGGGCGATAAAAAAATATCGCCGTTAATCTATTCTCAAAGTTGGGTTGGGAGCTGGGTCTATACTACGCAAGCTATGATGACTTTCACCGTGATATCTTAGCGCGGATGTATAGCTACCTGGCGAATTGCACTGTAGGGAGTGAGCGAGTCTTGAACCTGCGTGTATGCTGTGAAATGACCACATCAAGCGTGGCGCTGTCTTTAAACTCGCGCGCACCGCGACCGTTCTCGAGTCCTGATGAGCGTGACTGACATACTGCAAGCAGAGAGCTGTACATATCATTTCTGCTCGTCGTCAGCGTTCTTTAGTTTAGACTTTAGAGTATTTGCAGTACATCCGTGGCAGATAGACGCCAAGTGCCATTACGTACTGAAGCTTTGGTAACAAAACTAACGGTTCAAAAATATAAAGCGTTAGGTGAACAACGCTATTCATTCTGCCACCTCCTCGCTCGACGTCGTTGCAAGTAACGGGTAAACAGCTGCTCCTTTGATGACGCAAACGCACCCTGGTTTCGGACCCGAAAATATAATATGAACACGGTCCAGGGAGCATCGAACTCGGGTGCTGAATTACCATTTATTATTTACAAGTTCACTGAATAACTGAATTTCTATTAAATTAATATACAACTAACTAATAAATATAACTAATATATATATAATATTTTTGCAAGAATGCTTTGAATACTGTAATATATGTACAGTACAGGACTTTTTTGACATTGCCAACCTGTAAATGAATCAGAGATCATGTAATAAACACAAAAAGGATTGTTTGAGTTGCGTATTATGCCTTTTTCCTTTACCACTATTTGTTTAATAATTTTAATGGAACCGGAATCGGAACCGGAATCATTAGGCGGAATCGGAACCAGAACCGGAAAATTTCTCACGATTCCCAACCCTACACGTAATACGCAGTTACATTGGAAAAGTCACGCTTGCCGTAGGCGGAAGTACCGAGTCAGTGTTTACAAATGAGCGGAAGGAGGATACAAAATCGTCCGAAATCGTTGTTTTACCTTTTAACTCCCTTTTTTTGTAAATGCCGTTTGACTTAGTATGTGCACGTTCAACTTGTAAACACTGACCAACTACGTCAAGCGTGACCTTTTCAACATAATTGCATATTACGTGATGCCACAAACACGTATCACAGAACGGAGCAAGGCGAGCATTTTTGCTTTATAAAACTTTTAAAAAATATATTTTTTATGACAGATGGTTTGGCTAGATAAGACACTTATTCATCGTCTGGTGTTGTCTAAAGCCCTCTGAAGCTGCACTGAAACTGTCATTTAGGCCTTGAACCATTTGGGGTCCATTGAGTCTATTATATGGAATGTTTTCATCAAAAACCTTCATTTCTTTTCCACTGAAGAAAGTAAGACATGGACATCTTGGATGACATGGGGGTGAGAAATTGCCAGCAAAAGTTTATTTAAAAGTGAACTAATCCTTTAATATGTGGCTCACACAATTAGTGTGTGCACTTAACTGCTCCATAATCACGATAGGCTCCTTTTAGACCAGGGGTGTCCGAAGTTCCTGGAGGGCTGCTGTCCTGCAGTTTAGCTCCAATTTGCCTCAGCAAACCTGCCTGGAAGGTTCTAGTATGCCTAATAAGACCTTGTCTAGCTGATTCAGGTGTGTTTAATTGGGGTTTAAGCTAAGCTCTGCAGGACAGTGGCCCTCCAAGAGCAGGATTGGACAGCCCTGCTTTAGACAATGTACTAGCTCAGTGGTTCTCAACCCTGTCCTTGGGACCTCCACCACGGCACATTTTGTATGTCTCCCTCATCAGACACAGCCACTGCAGGTCTTTCAGTCTCCACTAATTACTCTGTAATTTAGTTATGTCTGACAAATGTTGTATTTTATTGTTTCAGCATATGCAGTTTTTGATAATTGGATGTTTTGTGTGTTTTTCATAGAGGAATTGTAGGCATTAACCTGGAAACTGGATTAAAAGATGCTGCTGAAAGCGAGACAAGAAAATGCATGGAGTGGACTCACATGTATGCACACTGCTACGGAAGCTAAAGGACTTTGAATGGCTTGCCATTTAAAAGAAAAAAGTATTCCAATGGAATTTAAGTAAGAGACTCTGACCTGATTTTCAAGTTCATGATTACTGGTCAAGGTAAAGTACATGCAATGTCTTGCTTTTACATGATTTGGCAGTTTAAAGGTAGGCTCAATTCAGAACATTGTAACACTGTTGGGATGTGTTCCCTTTATTGTTGATAATGAAATGCTGCTGTTCTCAGTGGTTTCTGATGAGGAAGGAAGTAGTGTCTTTTTTCTTTTTCTTTTTTTGTATTTCCAAGGCTAATGCCTTTCATTTATTCTGCAATTTCCATTTTGTTTCCCCAAATATATTTAGGAAATTTGTGCTCATTTTAAATGACCATCGTTGTACAATAAATTCGTTACATTGTTGAAAACCTGTTATTTTGAAAGTTGTATTTTTCACATAACATAACATTTACAAAAAGGGAAAGAATACTGAAATTTACAGGCAAACATTACACTATCACAGAGGTGAAATCTCAACTGTAGTAGAATTTAGAGAAAATAATTTCACAGCTCTAATTTACTGTAAGTATAGCAGGACCTGCAAGTTCACAGCTGCTCTTGTAATTTCACTCACATTTGTACTGTAATTTTACAGTGACAGATGTAAAAAACAATTTCACAGCCTGTATAGATATATACAGCAGTGCACTGTATTTTTACAGTATAATTGTAGGTAACGATTTACAGTACGCTTGTAAATTTACAGTCTTACTGGCAACCAAAATTGCCAGTAAGTTACTGTAATTTTACAGTAACAGCTGTAAAAACGGTTGGGTTAATTTTACAGTATGTATTCCGTAGTGCGCTGTATTTTTACAGTACTATTGTAATTAATGATTTACAGTACTCTTGTAAATTTACAGTCTTACTGGCAACCAAAATTGCCAGTAAGTTACTGTAAATTTTACAGTAAATTTTTTACAGTGTATGCATTGCTTCAAATGGCATGATACACCTAGATATTAATATATTAAAAGTAGTACTCACATTTAATGTGAACCTTGAGCTTACATTAAGCTCAGCCAAAAATAAAAATCACCCTCAAGTCATCTTAGGTGTGAATGACATTCTTCTTTCAGACGAACACAACCAGTTACATTTAAAAAGTCCTGGCTAATCCAAGCTTTATAATGGCAGTGACATGTGTCATTTTTTAAGTCCATAAAAAGTGCATCCATCCATCATAAAAGTGCATCCATCCATCATAAATGTGCATCCATCCATCATAAAAGTGCATCTCTCCATCATAAAAGTGCACATCCATCATAAAAGTGCATCCATCCATCATAAAAGTGCATCTATCCGTCATAAAAGTACATCAATCCATCATAAAAGTGCATCTATCCATCATAAAAGTACATCAATCCATCATAAAAGTGCCTCCATCCATCATAAAAGTGCATCCATCCATCATAAGTGCATCTGTCCATCATAAAAGTGCATCCATCCATCATAAAAGTGCATCCATCCATCATAAAAGTGAATCTATCCATCATAAAAGTGCATCTATCCGTCATAAAAGTGCATCTATCATCATAAAAGTGCATCTATCTGTCATAAAAGTGCATCTATCCATCATAATAGTGCATCTATCTGTCATAAAAGTGCATCTATCATCATAATAGTGCATCTATCTGTCATAAAAGTGCATCTATCATCATAATAGTGCATCTATCTGTCATAAAAGTGCATCTATCATCATAATAGTGCATCTATCTGTCATAAAAGTGCATCTATCATCATAAAAGTGCATCCATCCATCATAAAAGTGCATCTATCCATCATAAAAGTGCATCTATCCATCATAAAAGTGCATCTATCATCATAATAGTGCATCCATCCATCATAAAAGTGAATCTATCCATCATAAAAGTGCATCTATCGTCATAAAAGTGCATCTATCATCATAAAAGTGCATCCATCCATCATAAAAGTGCATCCATCCATCATAAAAGTGCATCTATCCATCATAAAAGTGCATCTATCCATCATAAAAGTGCATCTATCCATCATATAACTGCTCCACACAGCTCGGGGGGGTTAATAAAGGCCTTCTGAAGCGAAGTGGCGCGCTTGTGTAAGAAAAATATCCATGTTTAAAACTTTATAGATTAAAATAACTAGCAAACATCAGTTCTTTGTCTACCCTTGCATTGCAAACAAGCAGAGATGTTCCAAACTGTGCACGGCACTTCATTCTATATGGAGGCAGGACAGAGTTATGAGGCTTGACTGACAGGACTTGATTCCATTGACTTTGAGGAGTCAATAGAGTTACAAGGTTTAATCGAAACCCCTTTGAAATGCTTCTCATTGGTTAAATATTTGTAAAACTATGAAATATAATAAAAAAAAGATAAGATGATATCCGACCGGCAACAACAAGATATTCTTATTTGTAGCATTTATTTTGACTTGTTTTTGTGGAATTTGATCACTGAATTGATTTTTTGACGTGCACACCACAAATATATTAAGTTTCCCGCTGTTTGTGCATACTATTGTCCTCCATTACTTCTTTTCTTTGATTTAAAGAGCAGACTCGGGTTCTGATGGCGAGCGCATGAACCGTTATGCCATGCTGCTTATATTTATCAAACAGTAAAAACGCCCCTTCCCACGCTCACAAAATAAAGTGTCTGTGGATGAAAGTATGAAATGAGGACTGATAGGACATTGTTCTGATCTACTTCACATTTAACATGAGTTATTTATTTAGTTTCAGTTTTCAGTCTGATCAAGTGTTTACATGTCCTTAGAAATGGAATAAACCGATCGAAATTTAATTCAGATCAAGCTCAGTTGGTTCGATTAAAGTGTTTACATGAAGGCATTACCGTCCGATTGAGCTGTCAATCCGATTATAAATGGATTATTTGGTTGCATGTAAACGTAGCTAGTGGTTGGGAAACACTGCCCTAAATGCCATACCGGCGTGATGAATCTGATCTTCAAGCAAAAGGAACTGGATGAATATTTGAATGCTACCGAGCCACAATAAGATTTCTGGCTTGTGATGCAGCCTGAATCATAATCACACCGTGTTCGTTCGCTGGCCAGAGAACTGGCTATTTTTTTACTCCCTTCTGTCACCTGATGGAGTTTGGGTTCTTGCCACTGTCGCCTCTGGCTTGCTTAGTCGGGGACACTTAATATTCAACAATATTATTGATCTGACTGAACCGAGCTGCACAATGACATGATAGATGTCATGAACGAATGTAATATTTGATTCTCTTTACAACGGAACTGAATCAAAACTGAACTGACTTCAGCTGGACGAAACCGTACACTGTAAAGCTGCATTAATAAAATCGGTATAGTATAAAGCGCTCTATAAATAAAGGTGACTCGACTTGACAGTCCAAAGAGCGTGTATAAATCCAAAGAGAGGCTTGGTTAAAGCGTGTAGGGACGTGAAGCTAGTTACACTGTCCAGGCTATCGCGGCACGAGTATTTCCCTTGAGAATCACCCTGCGCTCCGGTCAATAAGCTGACAGACAGGCCTACGGGCTTAATAGCTTGTGTGCCACCTTCCATCACAAGGGTCATGCATTTACAGTTCGCTCAGGAGACATTAGGAGAGCAAAAATGAGAACTTCAACCAGGAATTAACAATAAGGATGACCTGCTAGCCCAGGGCAGTGTTAGAGTGATTTGCAGCGAATCGATTCACGATTCATAAGTTTTCAGTTCGATTTAATAAAGATAACGATTTGATTATATTACAATTCAATGCACACTCGATTTTCCAACTAAATATCCAAATAAATCTAATTAGTAAACTAAATATAAACTAAATTACTGATCTAAAGTCCACATTTTCACTGTATGATAGCTGAATATATTCTGTTGCATTGTTTTCCTGTTTAACACTGTGAAGCTGCTTTGAAACAATCTGCATTGTTAAAAGCGCTATATAAATAAAGTTGACTTGACAATGCAATTTTGCATATGCATTCATTGGATTATTTAAATGCTTCCCCTAATGTGTCTAAGGCAGGGTGTGAATTACACAGAGACCTTCAGGGGTCAGAGAGCGAGGGCAAAACAACAACTTTTGTCCATTAATTATTGCTTGTTCTTAATGATGCTACATAACATTATTTTAATAGCCTATAAAAATATGCATTTGTAGAAATTTACGTAAGCCAAAATGTAAAAAGGCTTTAAAAGTGTGGTTAGTTCATGTGAAGTATTGAGCATGACAGTGTTAATGCCTACACAACCATATTAAAGTGTTCCAGGAACATTAAACACACAATGCTTCCATGGAGAGACTGGAATATCAGGCACTTTCCCAACTAATCCTAAACTAACTTTTCTACACGGGATAGTAAAAAAATCCCTCTCTTCTCTTTATAAGGAACATTTTCCTTATGACGATTCTGAACGAAAAACGCGCTATTGTTGCCATAGTGACGAACGCACCTTTAAAAAAAAGTAATATTATAAATATAAATATTTAAATATATGATACTTTTATAATTTATAAAAATGCATTGCTAAAAATTGCTCAAGATGACATTTTGTATTAAACTGACATGTGAAACCATTGAAATTCAAATGTTCAACTACAGTAACAGACAAATTGTTCAGACTTATCAAATATGAAGATAGAAAATGACAGTACTATACGACTCCAGCTCCTTATTGCAACACATTCTTTGATGGAATTTCTTGATGGAAGGACACAGTTACTTTACAATAACTTTGCTGCAAATTAGACACCCATTCACGGGGACATTTCTATAGTACAGCCCCTGTAATTGCAAGTGCCCTTGACCCTGATGGGTTATCCAATGTGGTTACACAATACTCATAAATCTGAAAATGTGTCATTTTATAGCTGAAAAGTAATGTAAGCTCCTGGGTGTACCGGTCACAGGGTCATACACCATAATGAGGATGACAACTCGAGCTTTCCAATCTGCAAACCCCCTAAATACGACTGTGTATCTGACAAATAACCCCAGCACAAACCAATGAAAAAACGGAGCTAGTTTAATTAGACCAAGTGCACTTTCTAATGCAAAGTACTGGCCTTTTAACTCCATGAGCATAACTGACTTTTGACAGCAATTACCCTCCAGACAGGAAGTGTATTTGGCTGATGGTTTAACATGACAGAAATCTGACCAAACTGTACAGAATTCAGACCAGTGGGTGACAGACAGAGTCAGCTGTCTCACCCTGGGAGATGCGTTTTGTTCCTGCAAAGAATTGTCTACCCGGCTAACAGAGACAGTTCTCAGAACCTCGGCTGATTATAAGTTATCCGGTTGTTAAGTCTGATGTCACGCGGCAACACTTCCCGGTCCAAACGCTCTCTCTCATACCACAAAAAAAACAAAAAACGGTGCTAATATACACACACAATGTGTTGTAATATTACAACACTGTGAGCACAGAGGGGATTGTGTAGACAAAGTATTTAAAATGTTTAACTTTTTTAAATGTTTGATGTTTAAGCGAAACGAGTTGAGGATTGGACCCAGAATTGGCGTTCCTTACGTCATGACTTAAGCGGATAAGCAAACATTCTTCCAGTAACATTCAAAGGAACACTCCACCGTTTTTAGAAATAGGGCTTATTCAACTTCTTTCCTACATTTAGATATGTGGGGAAATGCATTTGTGTCTCAGTGCATGCATTGTTTTAGTTTGGCTAGCTTAGCTTAGCATAATGAATGGAATCCTATGTTGCCAGTTAGCATGTCCCGAGTAAAAGTGATAAAAAATAAAAAACACCAAATTCTTGTGGCCTGCGTATTCACAACGAGTACAAATAGCGATGCAGATTAAGACTAGGCGATTTCCTAGGCAGATATTAACTTGGGACTATATTATGGGGAAGCACAGGAGAAGCACTGCTACTTGGACGCAGAGATATCACGCAAAACATGAAATCCCACAACTTACGTCAACATACATTTTATGTGTTGCGTTATATTTTTTTTTTTGATCACTTTTACTCTGGACATGCTAGCTGGCAACATAGAATTCCATTCATTATGCTAAGCTAAGCTAGCGGCGACCCTGCCAAACTAAAACAATGCATGCAGAAAAAAATGCATTTGCCCACATATTTAAATGTACGAAAGAAGTTGAATAAGCCCTATTTCTGAAAACGCTGGAGTGTTCCTTTAACAGAATGCTCAGAGTGTTATGTCCTTTAATAATGTTCTAAAAGTGTTATTCATACATTTAATAAACCGTTTGTTTTCCCTGAAATGTTTTGGATGGATGTTCGTCAAATGTATTTGAACCCCTTCAGGGTCAAGGATCACCGACGGCCCCAGATTACTGTTGTTCAACATTCACCTCACGTTTAAACGTCACACTCTTACTTGATCAGGGTATCATGAGAGAGATTAAAAAGACTCCAGCTTCATTATTTGACCACTGTTTATGATTACAATCAGCTGCAGTGACATTCATTTCTCAATGTATGTCAGGAGTGAAAAATAATCTGTAATGAACGATATTTTGAATGGAATATCAAGAAGAATAAAAAGCCAGTTACGTCTTCTCCGTTTTATTTGTGGT
Source organism: Gobiocypris rarus (assembly GCA_023029165.1). Classification (NCBI taxonomy): domain Eukaryota; kingdom Metazoa; phylum Chordata; class Actinopteri; order Cypriniformes; family Gobionidae; genus Gobiocypris; species Gobiocypris rarus. The sequence goes on along the minus strand of CM040922.1, from coordinate 26,853,184 downwards.
AAATTCATGCACTAAACAGCATCCGTTCAGACTCAAAAACAAGCACATTTTTGGACAAATACAGATTTATTATCACGTTTGCAAAATATTTCGTCATTCGAATAACATTTCTATAAATTTCTCATTAATTATGCGATCCGAAGAGCTGGCGACATTCAGAGCGAGCTCCGTGTCTGATTCGCTGTACAGCTGTCAATCATCTTACGTGAGTCAACGTGATCATAATCCGCCCCATCTGGTCACGCTGATCGCACTTCCGCATTCTCATCTCTCCGATAAAACATTGTCAAACCGTTTATACACGTGAAACAAGAAGCTAATTAACACGATGACAATGGCATATGATTTGTGTGTGATTTTATTGTGATTTGGTGTATTTTCATATGAAATAAAGAATGTTTCCAGTATACATGTTCCATTAAAACACTAAATATAACATTTTATCATCATTATATGACTGAAATCCACTTAAGATCACGATCGGAAGTAAATACAAACACTCACTGGTTGTTTTTAATTTTAATGTAAAATGTAATATTCAGAGAACATTCATGTAACGTTCCCATAGTTTTTCCAAAATTATAAAAATTGTATATTTCATTTTAATATTCAAATCAAAGAAAGCTTTAAAAATGGACATTAAGATCTATCTATCTATCTATCTATCTATCTATCTATCTATCTATCTATCTATCTATCTATCTATCATCTATCTATCTATCTATCAGTCATATATCTATCTATCTATCAGCCATATATCTATCTATCTATCAGCCATATATCTATCTATCAGCCATATATCTATCTATCTATCAGTCATATATCTATCTATCAGCCATATATCTATCTATCTATCTATCTATCTATCTATCTATCTATCTATCTATCTATCTATCATATATCTATCTATCTATCAGTCATATATCTATCTATCTACCAGCCATATATCTATCTATCTATCAGCCATATATCTATCTATCAGCCATATATCTATCTATCTATCAGTCATATATCTATCTATCATATATCTATCATCTATCTATCTATCAGTCATATATCTATCTATCTATATGTCTATCTATTTTGCTGGATTAGCCCAACTCAGTCCTAACAATGATCCCTCTAGGCTGCACTCTGGGAATGAAACTCAACGCTGGCATTACTCCTTATGAGCAATATATCGGGAGATGAGGGCAGGCCGCACGGAAAGCCCACAGGACAAAGCGTTCTCTGTATTTAAGAGTAAAAATCCCCCTCTGCTCGACCCCCACTGCGTTCATCAAGATATGTTCCGTTTGAAATGAACTCAAGAGACAAAAACATCTCGAGTCAGCAATGCCGCGTAATCAGTGACAGAAATCAAGAAATGGCAACCGAGTGGGCAGTGCTCCGGCACATTACTGTTTTTCTCTGTCCGTGTATGGGAATGAGAGGACATGGTTAGAGGTTAGGTGAGAGAAAGACACTTCGGCACATTAATTATGTTTGTTAGTGGAGAAATCTGTCCTCCTGAGGACAATTCAAGGTGGAACAACAACTATGATTAATGATCAGCAAAACATAACGGTGCCACACAGCAAAACTCTGAGACGGCCGGTGACGACTGGCACTGCTTACGGCTGTAGTCTACACCGTTTAGACAAATAACTTATGATTATAAAATATAATGCTGAAAGTTATAGAAATGGTTACTAATATTACTAATCAAATATGCATAATGCATAATATTTTTTGATTGTGTAGTATTGTGGGGAAAAAATAAAATAATGAAATAAAAGATATTAATAATATAATGAAAAATATATATTGCCATCATCAAAAAAAATCTATATTTTGTCGCAAAAATAACATCAGTCAAACTCTGGTAAACAACCACATATGAACTAATAAATGCATAAACACATTAATAACCATCATATTGCCAAACACTCTTCACAAGTGTTAGTTAAACATGAAATCACACGTGAATTTGCGCTGGTTCCGCCCAAGCAATATTCATATTGTACATAATTAGCCAGATTTTCTATATACATCTGATTATACAGACATAATCCACATATAACCCCCTATAGCACACACACACTTTATTGCATTTCAGCATTATAGCGCATCTAATAAAATACATAAACACGAGTAAGCACAAGCAGTGACCAAATACGAATATTTGCGTAGGCTAATTAAAAAATCGTCCCAAATCCCTGAGAGAAATATCGGAACTTAAAAAAATAAATATATAAATAAATAATAATATAAACAAAAACGATATGGCTGTTGTTTTCTACTAGATATTAAATTTGTATTATAATTAGTATACTAATAATTAAATTATTACAATTTAAAACAATACCAGCGCGAGGAGCACAACAAAGAAACCGCACGCGCGTTAACGTTAAGTCACCATCACTTTCACGGAGTCCTTTGACTTTAAAGTTCATTCAATTTATTCTAGGGCAAAAAAAGGACATATTTCTTCCGGAGAGGAACTGATCTGCACAAAGAAAGTGCACTTCACAAAAGCCCGTTCACACACCCATCTATCCCTCATGATCTTACCGTCTAAATCCCTGAAAAGACGACGGCCACGACATCCGTGATTTCTTCAGACCCGGTCGGTGACCCGTATCCACCGCGTAGGTTCGGTCCATTTTTCCCGGTGCTTTCAGGTAAGCTATGTGTCGATGTGTGTGAGGTATCCCGCTGTCTCCCCCTCTCTCTCTCTTCACTCACTGATGTGTACTGAGAGTTTCTGCGCTAGAGACGGTGAGGCGGGCGGCTGCTGCCTCCGCAAATGTTCAGGAGGAGCGCGCGCATCATCCACACACTGATGCTGCCGGTCACTTTCCCGCTCAGCAGGAGCGACCGTTATTTTAAACTGTCACTCTGACTCTGACTGAGGAAAACGCGCCTCTAATATTCCGCACCTGCTACATCATAACAAAATTAATAACTTTAAAGGGGCTCTATGTAAGTTTATGACTCTACTAAAGCATACAAATACCATAATGTTTGCAGATATTTAAGAAATATGCTAAGTTAGCATACTTGTTTATCTGAAAAACAATTCTATAGTCAATTATTCTGAACTTCTGTCTTTGTTTTGTTCTATGTAACGGCCACTGTCAGTTTATCCAATTGTATTTCGGCAACACGGTTTGGCGGCAAACACGGCGTATTTCATTTCAGTTTAGTCCAGTCATGGAAGCTGCCAAACGAAAGGAGTCCGAGTCAGAGAGCGAACATTCATGTCCTAAAAAACCTTGGCATCCATGCGAAAAACTGTATGTAACGGTATAATAAAAGCCGTATAAATATTGGAGATGCGTTTAAGAGATCGAGACAACTTAAAGCAGACAAAGACTTCAAAACAAATGCGGAGATGGCTCATTTTCTCCTTGACAGGTAAGTAATTAGCCAAAGTCAGTTAGCTAATGTATAATGGCTACTAGTAGGAATATTTTAAGTAAATTGAACATTCAGACAGTACTTGCATTTACACTGTTTCGTGGTACCTGGTTGTTTAGATAGCATGTATTCGAGAGAGTGGCCGACTAGTGCGGAGGTGCAGACGGGTCATGGCTGTTTATCACATCGTAACAACCGGGACAGAAAAATACGGGAACTACGAAAACAAATTTTAATTTAATTTACGAATGCATTTGCAACTGAATGAGTTGATGTTGTGTTATCATGTAGTGGGCTTAAGTTTCCAGCATATCAGGCTTATTTTCTTTTTGTGTGCTTTATGTGTAAGTCACTGAGGCAGTCTAGTTTGAGAAAATGAACCATTAGATTTAAAATAAATAAATAAATTATAGTATTTTAAACCTCACAATGAATAAAAGTCTAAGCATTCCAGTTTATGACTTGATTACAGTTACAACTGGGCGGCTCAATGTATGCAGCCTCCGAAATGAAACGAAAATTCAGAGTTATAAAAATCCATATAATAATAATAGTAATAAATCTTTATTTTATATAGCGCCTTTAAATGTACATCTCAAAGCGCTATACAGAAACAGACAAAACATCGTACATAAAATTAGAAATGAAGAATAAACAGAAAAAGAAGTAGAATGGTTAAATATATATATATATAAAAAATTGACACAAACGTTCAATAAAAAGCTACCCTAAAAAAATGAGTTTTAAGGCAAGACTTAAAAATGCAAAGGGATTGAGCTTGCCTCATCTCAAGCGGTAAAGAATTCCATAATTTTATACGATGGTTTATCATTTCGAAAGAATATATTGAAAATGTATACATTAGCTGATCAACTTACAGTGTAAGGCTCTCTGCTTTCCATCCTCAGGTGTGCTCGTTCAAGTCTGAGGAGGAGGGGGCCGGGTGGAAAAAAAAAACGCTCCAATATTTTGAATTTGCATTGCAATACCTAGTTCAACCACTGGGTGTCCATCCTACATAAAGCCCTTTAAGTTAAAGGAACACTCCACTGTTTTTAGAAATAGGGCTTATTCAACTTCTTTCCTACATTTAGATATGTGGGCAAATGCATTTTTGTCTGCATGCATTGTTTTAGTTTTGTCTTAGCATAATGAATGGAATCCTATGTTGCCAGCTAGGAATCCTATGTTGCCAGCTAGCATGTCCAGCTCGCAAGCCAATGTAGAGTTGCTAGACTACACTGGCTTCAAATTACATTTGCTGCCGCTAGGGTGCGTCTAGATTTCTAGGCTACCTGATATTAGCTGTTTCCATCCAAAGTTGTGAATGTAACTTATGCACAAAATTGCAATATCGCATAAAACATTTGCCAATAAACCACCGTTTCCATCCAGTGAGTCGAAGAGAATTGTCACTTCCTAATAAACTACTGCTAAAAAAAAAAATCACTAAGAAACATAGACCTTATTTCAGCCATTTAAACAAAAACCCTGACTTTGGGATGATGGAACTCGTTTCATCCCTTCACCGCTCCATAAACACCGGTCTCTGACTGGCAACACATCCTGATTCTTGGCTGCAATGTAAACTACAGACTATTTGCTATTAAAAATGTTAAAAAGTATATCAATATCTCTAATCCCAGTTTACTTTTTCAACAAGAAATATGTCAAAACAAGTTATTTCATGGCACAGTTAACTAACATTCTCCACCAACTTTGTGGGTGGGCTCTTGAGACCAAATTTTCCTATGCAAATTAAAGTTTACTGTAGGCTGACTGATTTTCATAAGTTGATAAGTTCCATGATTGAACTGAATAATGGATATTGGTCTGCTAGAGCAAATCAAAATGTGTGTGGTTTGCGCTCTGTGAGCTTGGGAAGATAGATTATGGAAATGATTTTTTTCAGTTATGAATCTGCATACGCGAGTCAGACAAGTAAATCGTTCGAGGAAATAAAACAGACCAGATTAAATGTGAAGACACAGGTTGTCAATGATATTGATAATCCATGAGATGTTTTGATGTTTGGGTAAGTGACGCATAACATCAAAGATTCACAAACTGACCTCCTTCTTTGAACAAACCCTTCTTATTTGAGACCTGTACTCAAATCAGAGATGTGTGATCTATTCAGTCAACAGCCAACTAGCAACTTAGTAAGGTCAGGTGTGCGATGAACATGATGACCCTAAACCAGCCTAATGGGTTCCTTGAGATCAATAGCTTATTATTCATTCGGACAACACATTGACTAAAAGATTTTAGAAATATGTAGTTTTGCAAATCCCAGTGACGTCAAAACCCGCAAGACTAATTCACTAGTGGTTCCACAAGATTTTCCTATGGGGTTTTTCAATTAATGAGTAAAATAAGGTCTGTGGTAAACATAGCTTGACAATACTTAGACGTTTTGTTCAACAATATAAACCGCGTACACTCACACGCGCGAAACATTCTTATCTAGTTATTAGAATTTTTTTTTTAAAGGGGTCATAAACTGCATTGTTTAGTTGTTTTATGATGTTTTCTATGGTGCACTTATAATGTTAGTATGACTGTCACATCAAAAATTGTCATAATTTAGAAATAAAAGGCATTTTTCCTACCCTGATTTTAGCCTCTGATTTGAACGCAGTTTGAAGGGGCGTGTCTGCTGTGAGACATCAGTGTAAATGCCCACTGCTGTGATTGGCTGCAGTGATGATCATTGTAGCCGATCACAGACCACCACAGATCAGATGTTGAGCTTATGAATGCGGTGATCTCGTCATTGCAACTCAGTTTCTGCACCCTAACGAATACTTTCATCAAAACTAACAGTGCAAACACAATGTAAATAAGAGATCTGTTGATTATAACAGGAGTTTTGGCACGAGACCAGAACTCAGTCACTGATAAACTCGTGCTGTTTGATTGACAGCTCCAGCGATTGTAAAGAGAACGTTCTTTTAACGATTTCTATATATCATATTGTAGCAAATACAAATAAATAATGCTCAACTGAGACATTCACATTGTTGAAAATAAATAAGCCCATTCCTAGCATTAGGATCCTCTGGAAGGTGATGTGATGTAGTCCATCCTGTATCACTCTTCTCTCCTCGTCATCTCACTAACACTCCAGTGGGCGGGGCCAAAGTTGCAGTGATGAAGTAGGCGTTGATCTTTTGCAGATGCGGCCTTTCACAATAAATCGCTTTCTTGGCTTGGTTGTTTTTGGACTAACAAGGAACTTTTCAGATATTCTTTTAGTATGATGACCTCGTATTTATCAAAAGCTCAAGGATAATTGTATTTCGCAGTTCAAGACCCCTTTAACTAAACATAACAGCTTAAAAAAAAATCGTAATTTACGTTGCACAACAAAACATCCAAGTATTGGCATGGACCTAATTTTACTCATACATTGAAAAACCAATACGAAAATCTTGAGAAACCACTGGTGAATTAGTCTTCCAGGTTTTGACGTCACGGATGCAGCAGTCTATTCTGAAACACAAGCATGTGAATAATCTGTGTTATTGGGAATGTGCAAATGCAGAGCCGTAATTTACATCACTAACGCAAAGAATAAAACCGCAAAAATCTGTATTTCATGCTTTACATGGAGCATGACGCATGATCTATTTATTATATGCCAAAGCATGCACAAACTTCAAACTGAATCCCAGATGTATTCACATATCAAGGGGCAGAATATGACTCACCAGACACATGAAAATTGTATTCTGGTCCACGACTGATTCAGGCTGCTGATACGATGCCACTCCAGCACAGCATGGCTTCGGCAAGAGACAAATTCCTATTTTCATACGTCTGTAAAACCTAACAGAATATAGATATGCCAGGCTGTCTCTATAGAACCTTCCGAATCAGTTAAGGTCAGCAATAATGGAAGGTGTTTAGGATTGTTCATGCTTCTGTAATACTTTTATGACATGAAAGTGCACAGTTCAGCAGTATAAGTGATTTAAACAATCATGGTGTCACTAACAGGGTGGCCAATGGGCCGGTCAAAGTGACCAAATCAGCAACAAAGCCAGAAAAACGTGTAACCTTGTTGAAAAAATTAAGTTAATTATAAATGAACCATGCTTGGGGCCAAACTAGACAATATACGAAGGAAACTTCTTTAGAAATCAGAACAAATCTCTTCTAGAGTTTGTATAGGTCAGAAAATCTGTAATGCAATCACAAGAAAGTACGTCAGGTATTCTATTTATTTCACTTATGATCATTGTGACATTTAGACTGGATGTCTGTGATTCAGAACCTGGCAGGAAATTACTGTCATTCCCAACAATGTGAATATGTGCAACAGTGTTTTCTCTGTGGGGGAACGTAAGAGGAGATATTTATCTACATATATAAAAAAAAGAAATCTGTCCTTGGTGCTAAGCGGCACTTCCATCTTTTCACATAACCTTGTAAACTATTAGACGTTAATGGAAGGAGATTGCACCCAGTCAATAAGGTTTGATTGAATCCTGCCACACTAAAACACTACATCAGTGCATGACTAGTTTGGCCTAAAAATAAAATGTAGCTCCAAGATGACGCAGCTTTTCGATGAATAGCCACGGGAGGAAATTGATTGTGAATGGTGGGGTGCCACTGAATTCACTCTGTTACAGAATAAGGCCATATTTGACAGCTAATGAAGAACGCCAGTTATTTGTAAAAAATTACTCAACCCATGTAGAATCTTTATGTCGCAAGAACTTTCAGTACAAACATGAAGACACCACAGCTAATGAGACATTCATGATGCTGATAAAACTCATTTCACAGTCTTATCAACATCTAAACCCCAAACAACCGTGTCTAAAAATGCCAGGCATCACAGCTGAAATGCAACTCAACATATAAACTAAATCTTCACAGGAATAATGGTTGAAATAAAACCAGAGCAGCGCAGCGCCATGACAGGCATTTAAAAGGGACAGATTTACCGTGTTTTCAATGGCATCCACTGTAAAACGCTGTATGAAGCTCTTTGATCACAATCATTTTCCACGTCATATTGTTTTTTGTCTACTGAAAGTTATTGGAAATATATTTTTGCAGTGTTTCCTCGGCAGAATGATTCAAAAGCATTCAATAATAGGGATGCACGATAAATTGGCCACCATATCAGTATCGGCTGATACACACCATATTGCCAAAAGTATTGGGACACAATTTCAGGTGTTGAATCCCTTCATGGCCACAGGTGTATAAATCAAGCACTAGGCATGCAGACGCTTCTACACACATTTGTGAAAGAATGAGTCGCTCTCAGGAGCTCAGTGAACTCAAGCGTGGGACCGGGATAGGTTGCCACCTGTGCAATAAGGCCATTCCTGAAATTTCTACTTAAAAACCTTAAAAACTACTAAATATTCCACGCTCAACTGTTAGTGGGATTATAACAAAGTGGAAGCGATTGGGAACAACAGAAACTCAGCCACGAAGTGAAATCCCAGAGCGGGTCAGCACATGCTGAGGGTCACAGTGCGCAGAAGTCTCCAACTTTCTGCAGAGTCAATCGCTACAGACCTCCAAACTCCTGTGGCCTTCAGATGAGCTCAAGAACAGTGCGGAGAGAGCTTCATGGAATGGGTTTCCATGGCGAGCAGCTCATCCAAGCCTTACATCACCAAGAGCAATGCAAAGCGTGGGATGCAGTGGGGTAAAGCAAATCCCTATTAAATAACTGAAGAGATGTGAGATGCATGTTTATCCCTCACAGCCTCGCTTTCATTCCAATTCAAAATAAAAGATGGCGCTGCTGAGAATAAGGTCTATTTGATTAAGATAAATACAGTGCCTGATTGTTATTTACATAATTAAATATACAATTTAACACATTTCATGATTAATTATATCCAGGGCTTGACATTAACGTTTTTGCTCAGCAGTCACTGTGGCTAATGGTTTTCCAAAGTTACAGAATTTTAACATCGATACCATGGGGAAAAACAGCCATATAGATATTTCTAATATTATCTCATAATTTGGCATCATTTTTACACGTGCGTTTTCAACTGTTTACGTTCACTTGAAACAGAACTTGACTGTTTAAGTGAATACTCACCAAAAACTCGCCATTTTTTGACATTATTTTGTGTGTATCGGAATGGTTAAAGGCCCCCTGAAATCAAAATTGAATTTTTTTAGCTTTTAGTGTAAATATGTTAGCCTTAAGGTTATGAATGCGCTGGTGTGTTCCAAAACATTGACAAAATTCGCATTTAGGAGATGTAAGCATTCAAAACTTACAGTCTCTCACTTCCGTTAAAACGAATCACAGATTTTGATGACATCATCGCAGACTTCACCTACTCATTAAATCTTCTGTCCAATCAAATGCTCTCTAGAATCTGAAGCGCCTGCCCCCTACACTATAAATATACGCTAACGCTGCAGCTGAAATCAGTCAGTTGTTCACACATTTACTATTTTCTACATGGTGAATGGCACATAGCACGCTATATATGCGATTCAGACAGTGTAAATATGCTTTCAGTTGAGACAAACGAAGTCTGGTTTCAAGTTAGTTCACGCGCACACACATAGTCTAGACCAGAGCCGTTGACTAGAGACACGAGAGTGCAGCGCGGATCATATGCGCAAGTCGGCGGAGACAACAAAACATATCAGACCCATTTCAATTCTGCTGTATTTCACAGCGATATGGAGGAGATTATGATGATAAACGGTTAGAGGCTAGGAGGAGGAAACTAGCGTTACCAAACAGAAAGGCTCTAGTCAAACTGTGGTACGTATTAACGAAACGCTACTGGCTGTTTCAAAAAAGGGGAGGAGCTGCTAACAGCTGGAGCCGTTTCAGGGGAAATTACATCAACACACTGAATAATGCGTCACGCTTCAAGGCATTTCAGTGGGTCTTTAAGCAGCAAAAAATACCTCAGTTTAGCACTGAGAGGTGGCTTTATGAGCCGCACTTTGGAATGAGTAAAATTATGCGCAATACGCACAATCCCACGCCGAAATTCAAGCCCTGTAACCGCATCCATATTGATCCAGAGCACATGAAACAAGTGAGTGAGCAGAGGCGGGTTTGTGTGTCACTCGCTGTCGGAGAGATGAGAGAGAGAAACAGACGCTGGCCCCGTCTATCTATTCTACAGAAATCGAGGAAGTGGAAGTGTTTGGATATTTCAGTATCGATATTTTTGACAACAGTACATTGCGCTTAGTTTATGCCTTTTTAAAAGACTACAACTGAAAACTGTACATTATAAAATTCAAACCTGCCACAGTGGCTAGCAGGAGTGACTACGTTACACGCCACTGCTGAAATAAACACACATTTGGCAGGTGTTAATGTCAAGCAAGACTATAAGAACACAGATGCATTCCTAGCCTGAATATTGGGCTCTTTTGCCTGTAAGCAACCACCCACAAAGTTCTGCACAGGCAAGCAGAAATCACATGTCCGCAGTAAAGGTGAAAATCTAGTGTGATATAGTAAACAATGAGGACTACAAACAGAAAGACGCAAGAACATGTATATTGCTGTGGATACTCCGAGAAACTGATCTTAAGCCACAAATTCTCTTTCATCCATCTGCTTGTGTCCCTGGAGAGACACCCTTCAGCTGTGCCTCTTTAAAGAGTCCATCAAAGAAAAAAACCGGCTGCATGGGTGATAAGTGACAGAAAAACAGCGATAGGGTGACATTGGACAACATGTCAAAGTGTGTTCTAATCTAGCCCTCCCACCAAAGAACTTCTCCCTCTTAAACAGGATCTGAAGAGGCAGTGGTGAAGCCAATCTCAGACGAAGGAGTCGATTTGATCGCCATGCCCGTTTCATTCTTACATTTCTATCACTGGTGATGATGAAACACCACTGCTGAGAAATATCCCAGTTTTTTTACAAAGACTCCCACAATGTTTTCTTCACAAATGACCTTGAAGAAAATAAGGCAGCAGCTATTTGCACTAGAAAATAGCATATTTTCTTAGTGATAATTACTAAGTAAAATAGCATACTAAGTGAAAATAATGATATATTCTATTTACACATGTAAAAGTAGTTCTTTACAATATGTGTAAATAGTAATTAGATGGTATTTATACTTTATTTTGACAGGTACATACTATTTGTACCTCAGTATTGTTGTACATTAACAGGATGCAATAATAATAGAGTGTAAATCATTATATTTATTACAATTATTAAATGGACACTTAATGAGACAATAAAAGCCCTCCCTACACCGATACCTAACCCAATACATGCTTTTATTATTATTAAACATTTCGTTTTTTCCACTTTTAGAACAATTTTATTGAAAGTAAATGCCTTTCCGATGTGACGTGTGATGGGAAGAGAGAAGGGCGAGCTCGGCGAAAGGTGGATTTGAACCCGAGACGATTGCGTCAACACCTGTATCCTTAAGCCTTAAGCTTTACTGACTACGCCACTGATGATGTTAAAACATCTGCATTTTATATTTATCATGTTTGGCCCAACCAGGCATTGTTAGGCGGAGCTAGTGTGAATAGCACTTGACAAGAAGGCACACTATTTGCACTTGGTGTAAACAGACACTCTGAAAAATAAAGTGGCGCACTGAAAACTATACTACAAAAACTATAGTTATAGGGGAAAAAAACAGCATTCACACGCCAATCAGAATTTACATGCTGAATGCTGATGGAGAAAGATGTCACATTATACAGATGCAAGAAAAAGTATGTGAAACGCTTGCAGAATCTGTGAAAATGTGAATCAAGATCATACAAAATGCATGTTATTTTTTTATTTAGTGCTGTCCTGAATAAGATATTTTACATAAAAGATCTTCAAAAAGCTGAAGAGTTTTCAGGACCTGGAGGATTTTCCTGAAGAACATTGGTCTGTTAAACTGCTCAGGACAAACAAGAGACTCAAGAACAACCATCACAAAACACACACACACACACACAGCCGTGAATCATCCAGGGAACGACACACAGGATTAAAATCAAGGGTATATTAACTTTTGAACGGGTGATTTTTATAAATTCTGCTAATTTTTTTGTCTTATGTAAACATTTATATTGAACATATATTTATGTTGAATATCTTACTCAAGACAGCATAAATAAAAAATAACTTATTTTGTTAAAATCACTCACAGATTCTGCAAGGGATTAACATACTTTTTCTTGCAACTGTTAATGTATTAAAGAAATCAGTAGTTGTGCAACCCTTACGGATATGTCCGTATTATATGCATCGACACAACAGGAATCACGTGTTTTTGCTCACCTGCCAGTGTCTGCAGATGTGATGGCGATGAGCGGGGGGGTACGCAGTGCCAGGGTGGTGGGACGGGCCATCGGCTCCATCTCTTTGCTGTTCCAGTCATGTTGCTCAGCTATCCGGAAGGCCAGCGGGGGCAGCTGCAGGTTCCGGCTGGATCGTCTTCGCACTTGGATGAGCTCCATGCCTGGAGCGACTGCTTCCTCTGCCTCGGCTCCTGGGTACTCCGGGGACCCATCGCACACCTGGCACAACACAAACACAAACACAAACATACCGTTTACTAGCGCTCGGTCTACCTCAGAGCTGTGGAACAGATCATACACAGACTGGGAAGGCGGTGCTGAGTGCACGGGGCTACAGATGTTTCTTGGGGTTATGATGGTTCGAGATGTATTTATATTAATGACTTGAGGGCAAAAAACTGCACACACACTTCCCAGATCAGCCAGTTGTCAAAGTACCAAATCAAAAAGGGAAAACAAAATGAAGCAATGCATCAGTTAGCACCAGTTTCTCCTTACTCAAGTCTCAGGATCACTCAAAATGTGCTCGCTCTCAAGAGGCTGTACCTTTTCAGACCTAAAGCAGCTAATATCCCCTAAACTAATATTCTCATCACTGAAATACAGGTCTTTTTACTATATAACAGGAGTGGGGATGTAGATCCTGGAGGGCCACTCTCTTGCAGAGTTTAGCTCCAACCCTGAAAAACACACTCACCTGCCCGTAACTTCAGTAATCCTGAAGACCCTGATTAGCTTCAGAGGCCTGTTGCACAAAGCTAGCTGAACAAACTCTGAGTTTCAGAGTAGGTTTAGAGTTGACAAATCCAACCTAGTTTAGATCAAGTTCAATTGTTTCTCAAAGCTTGGTATAAACTTTCTCTGTCAACTCAGGTTCAATCCAGAGTTTGCAATTAACACTGAAGCGCGTGCACCTGAAAGCGTGACACATGCGGCAAACAGCCAATCACAGCGTCCGTTCGATTCCTTTCTCTTCTGAAGATTGAGAGATCGTTCTGAAGATTATCATGAAATTAAATGTGTTTAAAGCAGGAATAAACACTTCTGCTGCAGCGTCAATTTAAGAAGGCAGCTGAAAGAATATCTGACTATATCAATGCATGATGTTAATCAAAGAAATATGCCTAATAATTATAGGTTCACAAAGAGCTCAAATAAATAGACGTTGTTTGAAAGAATTATGAATGCATGTTTTATATTTATATTAATATTTGGCTACTTGTCAATATAATTTAATTATATGAATATATTATGTGAATTAAAAGTAATTATAATTCATATATTATAAATATAATAAATAATTTGCACCAAAAGATGAGCAATTTTGTCTCTTAAGTTTTTGTCACTATAAACTACTTTAATTTGAGAGATACAGGTGGTGTGAGTTTTACTTGCAGCTGATTGGTCCAGTTTGGGTTTGTGATCTCAAACCCAGAATAAAACCGGCTCCAGAGCAGGTTAGCTGTGTAGTGTAAGTTACCATGGTGATTAACACTGTTAAAAACCAATCCACCTTCTTGAGCCCGAAAAACCAGAGTTTGCTCAAACTAATCTCAAACTTACCTGGGTAGCAACTGAAACCAGCTTTGTGCAACAGGCCACAGGACACTGGCCCTCCAGGATCAACATTCCCCACCCATTGTTTTTTTATTTAAGGGGTCATAAACTGCAGTATTTTATAATGTTTCCTGGGGTGCACTTGTGGGGTGCATAATGTTAGTATGATTTTTACATCAAACATTTTCATAATTTAGAGATAAAAGGCATTTTTGCAACCCTGATTTTGGCCCTCTGATTTGAACGCTCCGTTTGAAGGGGCATGTCTGCTGTGAGACTTCAGTGTAAACGCCCACTGCTGTGATTGGCTGCTGTGAGTACTCAGTGTAAACGCCCACTGCTGTGATTGGCTGCTGTGAGTAGTCAGTGTAAACGCCCACTGCTGTGATTGGCTGCTGTGAGTACTCAGTGTAAACGCCCACTGCTGTGATTGGCTGCTGTGAGACTTCAGTGTAAACGCCCACTGCTGTGATTGGCTGCTGTGAGACTTCAGTGTAAACGCCCACTGCTGTGATTGGCTGCTGTGAGACTTCAGTGTAAACGCCCACTGCTGTGATTGGCTGCTGTGAGACTTCAGTGTAAACGCCACTGCTGTGATTGGCTGCTGTGAGTAGTCAGTGTAAACGCCCACTGCTGTGATTGGCTGCTGTGAGTACTCAGTGTAAACGCCCACTGCTGTGATTGGCTGCTGTGAGTACTCAGTGTAAACGCCCACTGCTGTGATTGGCTGCTGTGAGTACTCAGTGTAAACGCCCACTGCTGTGATTGGCTGCTGTGAGTACTCAGTGTAAACGCCCACTGCTGTGATTGGCTGCTGTGAGTAGTCAGTGTAAACGCCCACTGCTGTGATTGGCTGCTGTGAGTACTCAGTGTAAACACTGCTGTGATTGGCTGCTGAGACTTCAGTGTAAACGCCCACTGCTGTGATTGGCTGCTGTGAGACTTCAGTGTAAACGCCCACTGCTGTGATTGGCTGCTGTGAGACTTCAGTGTAAACGCCCACTGCTGTGATTGGCTGCTGTGAGTAGTCAGTGTAAACGCCCACTGCTGTGATTGGCTGCTGTGAGTACTCAGTGTAAATATGAAATAGCTAGTATTACATTTGGAACTCTCTCAGAAACTTTTTTTTACTATTACAGCTCTCAAGATTAACTAGTCATGAAAAGTGTTGATTATAGCATTTTATTCAGATGGTGGCATGAAAGGTTGCAGTGATGATCATTGTAGCCGATCACAGATCAGATGTTGAGCTCATGAATGCGGTGATCTCGTCATTGCAACTTGATTTCTGCACACTAACGAATGCTTTCATCAAAACTAACAGTGCAAACACAATGTAAATAAGAGATTTGTTGATTATAACAGGAGTTTTGGCACGAGACCAGAACTCAGTAACTTACTCGTGCTGTTTGATTGACAGCTCCAGCGATTGTAAAGAGAACGTTCTTTTATCGATTTCTATATATCATTTAAATCACAGTTTAAATAGCAGATTATTTTCATCCTATTTAGAAAAACAATGTGAAGTCGAGCATTCAGTCACAGGCTTGATTTACTGACACAGAGAAATATCATCTGACTGTACATGAATCATTACATCAGAAATCACTGATCACAGATCAGGCTTTAGAATTATCACGGTTACGAGTCTATATCGTAGCAAATACAAATAAATAATGCTCAACTGAGACATTCACATTGTTGAAAATAAATAAGCCCATTCCTAGCATTAGGATCCTCTGGAAGGTGATGTGATGTAGTCCATCCTGTATCGCTCTTCTCTCCTCGTCATCTCACTAACACTCCAGTGGGCGGGGCCAAAGTTGCAGTGATGAAGTAGGTGTTGATCTTCTGCAGACACCATCTTCCACAATGAGTCGTTCTCTGGGCTTGGTTACAATAAAAGCTGTTTTTGGGAACTTTTCAGATATTCTTATAGTATGATAACCTCGTATATATCAAAAGCTCAAGGAAAATGTTATTTCTCAGTTCATGACCCCTTTAACTAAACAAAAGGCAGCACACCAGTTACTATCGGACTATATTTCCAATATGATCCTAAAATAGGTTTCCTTTTCACGAAGCAAAATCTGATTTTAGGGTGAAATATGACCTCGATTTGTTCTTGACAAGCTTCATGAGATTCATCCTAGTATAAATAGATTTGCAGAAAATGAGTTGGTGATTATAAAGGAGGCACGACCCCAAGATGAATTCCCAAATTAAGTAAATTAATTTCCTTAAAGAGTATGTCAAACCTCTTGGGGCTATGAGTCTAAATTTAATCAGCCCAGAGACAGTCCTTTCTTCTGTCATTCCGGTAAAAACTTTAGAAAAGGAAATGCTTTCTTAGTGGAAAAAAAACATGCATGTTTTTGTACTGTACTTAATTGAATATTTTCCATGAGGAGAGGCACTTAGGTTTTCTTTACAAAGCAGTCAGACCCTCTCATGCATGGCGTGCACAAAACAAATAAAGCAAGCAGAAAAAAGCCTAGGAAAGATTGTGTTTTCTGGGAGTATGGTCATTAATTTTTAAGATGTCAAACGTTCTGTCATGCCTCATTATTTTTGGGACATTTAAAGAGACAGTTCACCCAAAAATCATCATTTACTCGCCCTTATGCTGTTCCAAACCTGTATGAATTTATTTATTCTTCTGAAAACAAGGATTAGGATATGGGCAACCAAACAGTTGATGGAAAAATACTATGGAAGTCAATGGGGTACATCAACTGGCATTCTTCAAAATATCTTTATTTGTGCTCAACAGAAGAAAGAAACTCATACAGGGTGAGTAAATGACAATTTTTATTTTTGTGTGAACAATCCCTAAAGCAAGCACAAAATCTTCAAAATAAATCAAATAGAGTGGGCTTCTTTACAACTGATCTGTTAATGAAGGTGACCAAGAAGACACGATTGACAGTACGAAGGAAAAAGGGACCCAAAAAAAGTACAATATTCACACAATATATAGAATGCAATACACGCAATTCCCCAGGTATACTCTCTGACGCCCTCAAACAGCTCTGGAGAATCACCTAATGGGCTGTGTTCACATTACCAGTGCTTTTTTCCAATGAAGGGAACCGATATGTGTGCAGCATCCATTCACGAAACATGTCCCATAGGGACTGTTGAACTGTGCCGAGACGAGATGGAAAGCTTGCTGTCAGAGGAAAGGTAACGAAGCCTCTGTGTGTTTGCATTTCCCAAGCGGCAACTTTATTAGCATAAGTAGTCCGCCAGTGTAACTTATAAGGAGAGAGATTTCTGTGGAATAGAGACGCCATCATTAATTTGCATTTTACGTAGCTTCCACACACACACACAAACACACAAAGTGCTGATATAACTTGATATTATATTTCAAGCTCTCTCTCTTTTAATTGGAGCAATAACTTATTGCATTAATCATGGCCGCATGTAAAACGAAAATATAAAAACATCTATCAAATTAAAGCTCCCATTTTTGCAATAGGGCCCTAATGCACTATTCATTATTATAAGAGTACCTTGACTCATGCACTAAAGCCTGTGGGCATTTTGAAAGCCGTGGCCCGCAGCACAAAGCATCAAGGGCTTCATTTATAGTCAGAGCAACATCTCACACCGAAGGCACATAAAATGAGTCCATGTGACTAAACAAGGGATGGAATTAGCTGTCTGGAGACAGACGGCACAATATCACAAAAATTGCAGAAACACAATAAGAAGATGTGCGCTGTTATTATAGAGTCAGATTAGGAGGGGCGGGTGGGAGACGGGGTTTAAAATAGCCCTTCGAAGCGACTGTGGAGACGCAGATCACAGCGATGGTTTGAATGGCACGGCGCGCAGCGGAACAAAGGAGTGAACCCTCCACCTGCGGCTCATGGCGGAACGGCGGCACTTTGTTCGGAAAGAAAACAGAGAAGGGGGAATGTAAGGGTAATTTCAACTATTTGGCAGATGTATTCTGGGAGAGGAGGCAGAGGTTATCGGTTGGGAGTGGGCTTGAACGTTTGGAACATGACTCATGCTTGAGTGCTTCTGAAATACTTCAATACAGCCAGAACTGATCGATAGACGTTTATAAAAACACATCTGACTGGATCGGCCATGTTCAGAGCTGTAAAATTACTCAATATACAGTCATCAAATGAATTCTATAGTAATGAAATACAAGCCACTGAGCCATTTGGTGGAATAATATCAAATGTTTGCTTGTAGTTTAATGCCAGCTACACCGGATTTATTCATCATGAGAAAGAGACAAACACTTATTAAAATAGGTTTTTAAAGGGGTCATGAATTGAGAAATCAACTTTCCCTTGAGCTTTTGATAGATAAAAGGTCATGGTAATATAAGAATATCCCGTAAGTTGTCAAAGGCTGAAGAATCCTTTATTTGTGGTGTTCATTGCGATTCGGGATCAGACTCGGACATGAATGGGCCAGGGCTCGTAAAGCCCAAAGTCCCATGGCTATGTGTTTTCCAGACGGGCAAAATGTAAGCCCGGCCTGCCAATGGGCTATCTTAAATAGTGAAATTACATTCCTTTCTTGATGTGCGTTGTTCACTCTCTTGACTTGATATTTGAAGGAAAAATACAATTGCGAAAGTTTTGATCATGCAGTCTGCAACGTACTTGGAGCTCGGGTGTGTGTGTGTTGCACGGTTCGCACTTACATCCCGCGATCGGGCAGGCCAAGTAATAAAAAAAATAACATTCCAATCATTCACGAGTGGATGAGAGATAAATCATTGTGTTTGTTTGATAAAGACGTTTTAAGAGCCCTGTGAGAGAATCTTTCCGGTTGCCGTTTCTCCACACGCTTTCAAAACAATTCCCACAAAGCTCATCCAATCCCAGCCGTGGGCGTTTACTTCCAAGTCTTCAGTGCGGCACACCCATTAAAACCCAGCGTTCAGGAGAGAGCCTCAAAAACAGGGTAGAAAACAGCCTATTACTTATTCATTCTGAATATAAAAACCACGCAAACGTCATAAGTTGACCTGAGACAACAGTATAAAAAAAATTTAAAAGCCTGTTCATTTTATCTTAGATAAAACTAGATCTAGTCTTCATTAAAAAAAATCTTGCTAACAAATTATTTTACAGTCTCATTGTTACAAGTATTTATCAAAGTAATGCAACTAACCCTCAACCAAATCCTAATCCTACCCTGACCCTATAGTAGGTACATGTAGTTACTAAAAATTACTCGGTACTTAAATATATAATTACACTATAACAATGACACGTAAAATAAAGTGTAACCCTTTATTTTAAGGTCATATAGTTATATTGTACTTAGGTATTGAGTAATATTAATTAACTACATGTACTTACTATAGAGTCATGGTTAGGCTTTGGTTTAGGGTTTGTTACTTGTAATTCTGCATAACTTACTGTTATTACTATAGTTAGTACATTTAGTAACATGTAACTATGTCATCTTAAAATAAAGTGCTACCAAAATCTTTTCATAAGAGTAAAAATACAGAATTCTTACAGTCGTAAATTATTCATAATTTTGCTTCTCAAAGATTCGCTAGAGCTAATGAGTATATGCTCAATGGAATAAGTCATGAGATGCCATGTACAGCAGAGTGGTCTCTTATGGCTTATTGATTTAAAAATGTAATCAGTGGGTTTATATACTGTGTGCTACTGTTCAAAAGTTTAGGGGGCAGTAATGTTTTTAAAGAAATTAATATTTTATTCAGTAAGGGTGCATTAAATTGATCAAACTTGACAGTAAAGCAATTTAAAATGTTACAAAAGATTTCTATTTCACATAGTGTATTTCAAGCTGTCTGGCGGACATCTCTGCATGGATGAAAGAACATCACCTGCAGCTCAACCTGGCAAAGACTGAGCTTCTTGTCCTCCCTGCCAATCCGACTCAACAACACAACTTCACCATCCAGCTAGGTTCATCTTTGATATCCCCTTCAGGGCGGTCAGAAATCTTGGAGTAACTTTTGATGACCAGCTGTCCTTCAAAGACCACATTTCAAAGACAGCTCGATCATGCAGGTTTGCTCTGCACAACATCAGGAAGATCAGACCGTTCCTTACAGAGCATGCAACACAACTTCTCATCTAGGCCCTGGTCATTTCTAGGCTTGACTGCAATGCAATTCTGGCTGGACTTCCATTGTGTGCGATCCAAACACTTCAAATGATTCAGAACCCAGTGGCACGTCTTGTCTCCAACGAGCCAAAAAGGGCCCATGTCACACCTCTCTTCATCTCTCTTCACTGGCTGCCACTCGCTGCTCGCATCAAGTTCCAGAATCCTTCGCTGTGGTACCACCACAGAGAGGCAAGAAATCACTCTCCAGAACATTTTCGTTCACTGTTCCCTGCTGGTGGAACGATCTTCCCACCTCCAGCCGAAAGGCAGAATTGCTGACAACATTCAAAAGACAGCTGAAAACTCATCTCTTCCATGAGCACTTAACCTCATCTTTAAAAAAAAACCTTAATCTTTCCTCTATTCCCTCTTTATTCTATCTTATGCTACTCTAAGCAATGTCCAAAACGTAGTATTTCAGGCAGTTTTGTGATTTTTCGCTCTCCATGACGGATCGCTTCCTGTACTCCTCAGTTGTAAGTCACTTCGGATAAAAGCATCTGCTAAATGAATAAAGGTCAATAAATCATGTTCTTTTAAACTTTCTAATCGAGGAATCATGAAATGCATCATAGTTTCAAACTGTTTTCAACAGATAATAATCGTAAATGTTTGCTGAGCAGCAAATCCTCATATCAGAGTGATTTCTGAAGGACACTCAAGACTGGAGTAATGATAAATTCAGCTTTGATCACGGGAATAAATATATATAAATAATATATTCACATAGTGAACAGCTGATCTACACTGGAATAATATTTCACTATTTATACTGTATTTGTTTATCAAATAAATGCAGCCTTGGTGAGCAGAAGAGACTTCTTTCAAAAACATAAAAATGTTTTAATGATAGTGTATACCTATAGGTGCATACTGTACACATGGCTAAAATGACTTTTGCATGAACTATGAAATGGTAAGTTGCCCAGGGTATAAAATGCTTTTTCTTGCATTAAATGATATGCATCTTCAGTGGCCCAGATGGTGAATTAATCATAGGTGTACCGTTGCTCTCTGCAAATGTTAAAGCTCCTGAATTACTAGCAGTGTAGGAACACGGGTCCCTCCGTCACTGGAGAACCAGCTAAAATATTCATGTCTGTTCACAGCAGCTACTTCCCTTTACAGTCATCGACTCTATATTAAAAGAGCCAGTACTCAAGTCACTCAGAGTCACTGTTCTCTTTAATCAAAGCGGTCTAACTTGCTGTTTTGCACAAATATCTATCTAATTTTGTGTGTATACACACAATTTACGCCATTAGCCTTGTCGTCCTTCACAGAGCAGACACACAGCCCTATCCCTGAATGTTATTTATCTCTTACTGGATGTCAATGTTTCAGAAAGTGAAAAACTGTGGATACATCCATCCAGTGTGTGAAGTATTACAGGGTTAAGGGAATAAATCAGCAGTTTCATCACTCATCTGTCAGTCGAGGTATCCCGGGAG
This sequence comes from Gobiocypris rarus, assembly GCA_023029165.1. Taxonomy (NCBI): domain Eukaryota; kingdom Metazoa; phylum Chordata; class Actinopteri; order Cypriniformes; family Gobionidae; genus Gobiocypris; species Gobiocypris rarus. Next base: position 26,831,354 of record CM040922.1, on the reverse strand, counting down.
TTACAGGAGCCCGATCGGAGCAGCGCCGTACTGTTGATCGGCTGTTCTTGTTAATCTCGCAGATCAGACGGCATGAGTTATCTTTTGGATTTTGCTAAGCCTTAACCTTCTCTTAGAAGCCTTGACTAACTCATTTCATTACTTTTAGTCAACATGCAGTTACTTTGATAGTAAACTAACTATGAGTAACTCTGCAACTACATGTCATTAGAGGATTAGTAGACTGTTGTTAGGGTTAGTAGAATAAGTTGACATGTAGTTGAGAGTTTACTTATATTCAGTAAGGGGAGCATCAAAATGAAGAGTTATTCAGACTGCATGACTGACCAATGGATCGACAACTGTATAAGAGGAATAATCGCGGCAACTCGATCACGACATAGTCTTTTGACTAAAATGCCATTTTGTTTTAGACACCTGAATTGTTTTAGGTTAGTTTTAGTTGACTAAATACACTTTATTGCCAAAAGTATTGGGACGCCCCTCCTAATCCCAGAGTTCAGGTGTTCAATCCCTTCATGGCCACAGGTGTATAAATCAAGCACTAGGCATGCAGACGCTTCTACACACATTTGTGAAAGAATGGCTCGCTCTCAGGAGCTCAGTGAACTCAAGCGTGGGACCGGGATAGGTTGCCACCTGTGCAATAAGGCCATTCCTGACATTTCCTCACTACTAAATATTCTACACTCAACTGTTAGTGGGATTATAACACAGTGGAAGCGATTGGAAACAACAGCAACTCAACCACGAAGTGATAGACCACGTAAAATCACAGAGCGGGGTCAGCACATGCTGAGGGTCACAGTGCGCAGAAGTCACCAACTTTCTGCAGAGTCAATCGCTCCAGACCTCCAAACTCCTGTGGCCTTCAGATGAGCTCAAGAACAGTGCGGAGAGAGCTTCATGGAATGGGTTTCCATGGCCGAGCAGCTCATCCAAGCCTTACATCACCAAGAGCAATGCAAAGCGTGGGATGTAGTGGGGTAAAGCACGCCACCACTGGACTCTAGAGCAGTGAGACGTGTTCTCTGAGTGACCAATCACGCTTCTCTGTCTGCCAATCCCATGGACGAGACTGGGTTTAGCGGTTGCCAGGAGAACGGGACTTGCCTGACTGCATTGTGCCAAGTGTAAAGTTTGGTGGAGGGGGGATTATGGGGTGGGGTTGTTTTTCAGGGGTTTGGCTTGTCCCTTAGTTCCAGTGAAAGGAACTCTTAATGCTTCAGCATACCCAGACATTTTGGACAATTTCACGCTCCCAACTTTGTAGTAACAGTTTGGGGACGGCCCCTTCCTGTCCCAACATGACTGCGCTCCAGTGCACAAAGCGTCGCTCCATAAAGACATGGATGAGCGAGTTTGGTGTGGAGGAACTTGACTGGCCTGCACAGAGTTCTGACCTCATCCCGATAGAACACCTTTGGGATGAATTAGAGCGGAGACTGCGAGCCAGGCCTTCTCGTCCAACATCAGTGCCTGACCTCACAAATGCGCTTCTAGAAGAATGGTCAAAAATTCCCATAAACACACTCCTAAACCTTGTGGAAAGCCTTCCCAGAAGAGTTGAACCTGTTAGAGCTGCAAAGGGTGGGCCGACTCCATATTAAACCCTACGGATTAAGAATGGGATGGCATTAAAGTTCATGTGCATGTAAAGGAAGGTGTCCCAAAACTTTTGCCAGTATAGTGTATAATAAGACTTTAGTCGATTAAATCTATAGTAGATTGTCAACTAAAATCGAATGGGTTTAGTTAAACTGTAATGCATCGATTAAAAGTAATCATACTTTACATTGATTAACATTGTGATTAACATTAATGACGGACAGCAGCAGGTTTATTATGCTGCTGTGACTTTAAGGCCGAATGCACGGATCCAATACACTGATACACAATGTGTGTATGTCCGTTCAAGCGTGAAAAGACGAAAAATAGAGCTTGATTCAGTACTCATGCACTGATGTCTGAGAGGCGATCTGGACTGAATTGAGCTCTCTTTCACGTTTTCAAATTTATCAGTATGTCTGCTCTTCTCTTTCTCCCAGACGTTTACATTTTTGACATTATATGAGACATGCAGCAAGGCTATGCCAACTTTCATCTCGTCAGGTAGATCAGCAAGTTACAATTCAAATGTGCTCATCTGCCACGCAGAACATCATGACTGGATCACTTCCCAAAGCATCCCTACCTAACATTTCACATTCGTTGATGAAAAAGTCAATAGATTGTGCATGGTTTTATCCATTGATAATGTGATTGGGTGTGATGACTGATGTTGGCTCGCTGTTATTCAAGGATCATTGATTCAAGCCTGTATTTTCCCTTGGGAAATCGCATTGTCAGACAGATCCAATTGTAGACCTTAAAAACCGAGAGGGGCGGCAGAAGGGCCCTCAGCTGTAGAGGAAAACTACTTGAAACTGCACCCATGTGACACAGTTCGATACCTACATCAAAGGCTGAGCCGGAGAACATCATCTGACAAAAGACAAATAACCTGAAGTTCCTCTCAACCTCTCATCAGTTGCAATGATCACTGTCCATGCGGATTCTGTGACAGCTGACCTATGGATTCCCGCTTGAATTGCAATTTATGGCCCCATTATTTTTTCAGAGGAAGCTTTTATGTCTTATGTGCAGTTTACCTTTAAGAATCAATCAGAATCACAGGCTGGATGAACTTCCCCACAAATGAAAAATGCTAATCGGTGCATCACGATGAGTTTGAGAATCGTGTTCGGATGTTGCACATTATGATGTTAACGTGGAATCCAATTATGCAAATGTGTTGCTTTGCTGTCTATGTGTGACCATTAAGACATTTTATCATACAGCATTCCTGATTTACAGAAGCCAAACATTTTTGCCCTATTAATAATATAAGCAGTGAAAATGATAACTGGATTTACCAGTACCAGGGTTATTATCGTTAACTAAAACTACTAAAAACATTCTGTTCATTGAAATAAAGCTGAATTAAAATTAAATATAATTATTTGTTGTAAAAACTTAAACTAAACAAACTTTTAAAAAGACACTAAAATTAGAAAAGTGTATCTAAAAAATAAACCTAAAACTGAAATAAACCTAAAAAGCAAGATTTATTATAAAGATTTATTAATAATAATAATAATAATAATAATATGTCAAAAGCAAATCCTGGCTCTTCAAAGCTTTATAATGGCAGTGAATTGTTGCCTCATTTTTGAAGTCCATAAAATTGCATCTATCCATCATAAAAGTGCATCTATTCATCATAAAAGTGCATCAATCCATCATAAAAGTGCATCAATCCATCATAAAAGTGCATCAATCCATCATAAAAGTGCATCTATCCATCATAAAAGTGCATCTATCCATCATATAACTGCTCTCCACGGCTCCGGCGGTTAATAAAGGCCTTCTGAAGCGAAGTGGCACGTTTGTGCTTTGACGCCTCTCGATGATAGGGCTGGGCAACAAACTCAAGCCCCTCTTCTCTTATATTGAAATCCTCTGCCATTTCTCTTTAAAAATTCTCGTTTTAGACTCTAATTCATGAGCAGTGTTTTGTTTTGCTTTATCCGCTGTGCGGATAAAGTATGGATATTTTTGTTACACAAACGAGCCCCTTCACTTAAGAAGGCTTTTATTAACCCCCCCGGAGCAGTGTTGAACAGTTTTATGATGGATAGATGCACTTTTATGATGGATAGATGCACTTTTATGATGGATAGATGCACTTTTATGATGGATAGATGCACTTTTATGATGGATTGATGCACTTTTATGAAGGATAGATGCACTTTTATGATTGATAGATGCACTTTTATGATGGATAGATGCACTTTTATGATGGATGGATGCACTTTTATGATGGATTGATGCACTTATATGAAGGATAGATGCACTTTTATGATGGATAGATACAGTTTTATGAAGGATAGATGCACTTTTATGAAGGATAGATGCACTTTTATGATGGATTGATGCACTTTTATGATGGATAGATACAGTTTTATGAAGGATAGATGCACTTTTATGATGGATAGATACAGTTTTATGAAGGATAGATGCACTTTTATGAAGGATAGATGCACTTTTATGAAGGATAGATGCACTTTTATGATGGATTGATGCACTTTTATGATGGATAGATGCACTTTTATGATGGATTGATGCACTTTTATGATGGATTGATGCACTTTTATGAAGGATAGATGCACTTTTATGATGGATTGATGCACTTTTATGAAGGATAGATGCACTTTTATGATGGATAGATACAGTTTTATGAAGGATAGATGCACTTTTATGAAGGATAGATGCACTTTTATGAAGGATTGATGCACTTTTATGATGGATAGATACAGTTTTATGAAGGATAGATGCACTTTTATGATGGATAGATACAGTTTTATGAAGGATAGATGCACTTTTATGAAGGATAGATGCACTTTTATGAAGGATAGATGCACTTTTATGATGGATTGATGCACTTTATGATGGATAGATGCACTTTTATGATGGATTGATGCACTTTTATGATGGATTGATGCACTTTTATGATGGATAGATGCACTTTATGATGGATTGATGCACTTTTATGAAGGATAGATGCACTTTTATGATGGATAGATACAGTTTTATGAAGGATAGATGCACTTTTATGAAGGATAGATGCACTTTTATGATGGATTGATGCACTTTTATGATGGATAGATACAGTTTTATGAAGGATAGATGCACTTTTATGATGGATAGATACAGTTTTATGAAGGATAGATGCACTTTTATGAAGGATAGATGCACTTTTATGAAGGATAGATGCACTTTTATGATGGATTGATGCACTTTTATGATGGATAGATGCACTTTTATGATGGATTGATGCACTTTTATGATGGATTGATGCACTTTATGATGGATAGATGCACTTTTATGATGGATTGATGCACTTTTATGAAGGATAGATGCACTTTTATGATGGATAGATACAGTTTTATGAAGGATAGATGCACTTTTATGAAGGATAGATGCACTTTTATGAAGGATAGATGCACTTTTATGATGGATTGATGCACTTTTATGATGGATAGATGCACTTTTATGATGGATTGATGCACTTTTATGATGGATTGATACAGTTTTATGAAGGATAGATGCACTTTTATGAAGGATAGATGCACTTTTATGATGGATTGATGCACTTTTATGATGGATAGATGCACTTTTATGATGGATTGATGCACTTTTATGAAGGATAGATGCACTTTTATGATGGATAGATGCACTTTTATGATGGATTGATGCACTTTTATGAAGGATAGATGCACTTTTATGATTGATAGATGCACTTTTATGATGGATAGATGCACTTTTATGATGGATGGATGCACTTTTATGATGGATTGATGCACTTTTATGAAGGATAGATGCACTTTTATGATGGATAGATACAGTTTTATGAAGGATAGATGCACTTTTATGAAGGATAGATGCACTTTTATGATGGATGGATGCACTTGTGGCCGACACAGGACAAAGCTGTCGTCGTCTGAGACAGCAGAGAGTGACTTGCGCTCTGTAGAGAAGTTTGTCCCTTTAGGGCTACTGTAGAAACATTGCAGCGCAAAATGGTGATTTCACTGTAAGGGGACCCGCGGTGTGTGTAGATAGAAACGACACAGGTAATAAAAACACAACAGTTCATTATGTAAGGTCTTTATACACCACTGAAAACATAGTTATGTATATTATATTGCATTTCTGTCACTAGACCCTCATAAATATTAAACACTGCACCTTTAATGCAGAACATAGCTTGTAGGTCGTAAGCTCTCCGTAAAGTAATGCATAGTTGCCTAATATGACGTTTACCATCAATGATCCACTAGCGGCCTTCAAATTCATTAACAGAAGATGTGATTAAATGCTGTTTCAGTTTATCAGTTTAACTTCTCTTGCCTCATGTAACTAAATGTAAAAATATGTTTTCATCAATGCTACTTAATCATGACTAACATAATGTGTGTTTTAAAAATATTTATTATGACTGATTTTTATTTGACCTGCATAATACGGACCGATGCACATAAAGGCACGTTGTTTAGGACGTTCTAGTAAGTAACTTTGCAACTACATGTCAACTTATTATGTCTACTAACCCAAACCCTAACCTAACAGCCTCTAAAACTCTTATGAGAGTTATTTGACAAGTAGTTGGAAAGCTACTTGTAGTCAGTAGCATGTCTAAAGTGGACAACCAAAATAAAGTGTAACCTAATATCGATATATCGGTCACATGCCCCTGAATTTGATCAAATCGTATCGCAGCATGTATTGAGGCATCGGCAAATATTGTTTCACTGGCTAGGAAAATAAAATGGCAGATGACAAATGTTGGATGAGTTACTTTTACTGCCAGGGGTTTATTCTGCACCCGTTTCCACCATCATTCTCCTGAAATATCTACTAATGGCTCTTTCGGTCCATTTAAGACCCATTAAATATGTAGCACTCATTTCTAAAATAGCATAATTGTTTCTCCCAAAAGAGCCTGCAATACTTTTTCCTCAACCTGGAGACCTCCATGTCAGACAGAAAGCACACTTGATTCTTTTTCCATTATCTCAGGATTGGCTCCAAAACTCGTCGCTCTCAATACAGAACACCGTATGTCCCAGAACGCACGCCTGTAATCCCAGTCAAACCTTCGGAGAGATGACTACAACAAGTGCCGTCGGCGGGTTGTTAGTTCTGTGTTTGAAGCAATAACTTTGTCTAAGCCCTCACAGTCGGGTTATATTTTTAGACATGTGAGGCGAGTCAGGTGACAAACTAAAGAAGCCCAACTGTCAGCTGGAATAAGAGATAGCGTACCACCCTACAGCGATCCTGCAAAGCTCTCATTAACATTTTAATTGCATAAAATAACCAGAGCTGAGTGATCCCGAGCTATTCTGATAAAGCTTTGCAACAAACATGTCTCCTGTTAATTTTACTGTACAACTGTCAGTTCTGTGCTCGTAATGATAGCTTAAACAATCACCAACCATTTCAATACGAACTACATACCGCAAAGTTTTCTTTAGGGCCTAATGGATTAGTGCCATGAATAAAACTCATGATTCAAGTTCATTTTAAACCTCAGCATGTATTAAAACCCTTGAGAGTATAAGCGTTTTAAAAGGGTCATAGCATGGAAAACAGGATTTGCTTTTGCTATGTAGACACATTTATATTTATAACAGTTCTCCTATCTCAGTCCATCCAGATTGTTTACAGAAAAAAAATGCAAAAAAATGGGTCATTAATTGACAATTTTTAACTAAATTTTTCAGCAATCCACATTTTCATTGTTACGGTAGGGTTGGCTATTACAGAGTACAGAATCTCCTGACCAAAACACAGGAGAAGAAGCAGCATAAACAAGTGATAGAAGCACTGCTGATGCACATGTAAAATAACACTCATCAACATTAAACAGCATATCAATCAAAACTGCCTAATGTCACTGAATGAGACGTCGACCCAGGACGAGCGATAGGACTGAGAAGCTTTGGGGTGTTGATGGACTCCATCTGTGTTTGATCATCGCTCTGAATCACATCTGAAACACATTTTTCTCAGCTTACTGCTTAAAATGTTGCTTTTTTATGAAACTTACCCACGTTCAAGTGTTGATATAAAAGAATGCATGAAGCGAGAATTACATTTTTTTGTTCTTTTGACATTGCATGCTTGAATATTGACAGAACAAAATATTCTGAGGCCATGAAAGTTTTGTGAAAATGATAAAATGTTGCTGTCGGGCAAAGAAAAAAAAAACGCTGACAGGGAAAGGGTTAAAGGGGTCCTATAATGCCCCTTTTACAAGATGTAAAATAAGTCTCTGATGTCCCCAGAGTGTGTCTGAAGTTGTAGCTCATAATACCCCACAGATAATTTTTTATAGCATGTTAAAATTGTCTCTTTTAGAGGGTGAGCAAAAATGTGCTGTTTTTGTGTCCCTTTAAATGTAAATAAGCCTCCCCGCCCCCTTTCAGGACGAGGGCGGAGCTTCAAGAGCTCATGCTCTGATTACCTCACGCAGACACACACTGATAATATCAGAAACTGTTCAGCCTTTTATGATCAAACTGGAGTCGGACAATGATGGAGAGACTCCAGAGGAAGAGACAGCATGTAGAATGAGACAGATTCTGAGTGGATAGTTAATTATCTTCAAGCATGTTCTGTCATGATAATCTATAAACCGCTGGTATGGAAACTGTTGTACGATAAGCCAGAGAATGTCTGCTGATTAAGAGAGAACATGGATAGTTTAGTTTAATTACGGTTATGAATGATGATGTCATCTTGCTTTATGACATGCTATTGCATTTGTGTTTGTACTGTATTAATAAATATGAAAGACGGATGTGACAGCTTGAGCGACTCCCTCGACTACAGCAACTCTTCCTCTTCTCAACATGACTCCCAAATGTGCTAAACTACTACAACTTCTCAACATGGCCTGTTGCGCGTTCCGGGGGCGGGGTTTATGTAAATTTTAGGGTTAGTGATGTCACTAACCCATGAAGAAAGCTCCTTGTAGTCCATACCAGACGTTTGTTGTAGTCCTTAAAAAGCTCTTTTGCAGTGTTGTTTGTGCTAAACATTACAGCAACATTACACACTAACTAAAGTTAAAAAAGTCAAATCATAAATCAACCACTATTTTAATAGACAACCACCGACACATACACATCAATAGCTATGCAGTATACAGCAGCCAATAGCAGGACAGTATACAGATGACAACCAATCAATACAGAGAGCACAAACTTTAACTCTAAGCATGAAAAGGAAAAGGAAAATGCTATAAAAGTGTGAATCATGGCCCCTTCAAAGCACTGAAATGAACAGAGACGCAATGGTCAGTGGAATGTGTGTGTGGACCAAGGGAAAGATTTGCTGAAGCTCTGAATCCTGGGAGAACCTCATACACATCTCAGTAGAGCATGACGACAACAGCTATACAGTTAAAAAAAAGTTACTGTAGATTTGTTGACTCATAGAATCACAAGAACATTCAAGAACATTTTTTTTAACTTAATTCTAAATTGAAGCTGTCATGCAAATCTCTTTTTGCATCGTCATTTTTGCCTGCCTTCAGTCAGTCAAGAGCGAGTGGTTTTTCATGTAATCCAGCAGCTGTGTGACCAGAACTGACATTTTCATCTCGCAAGTCATTCCTCACCTTCAGTGGCTGCGCTCTCATTTATCCCACGTACATCAGCCACACACCTCATAAAGCCCTCAGCTACACATCTACAACCCTAGCCATACGCGTGTACATCGCTCTTCCTTCTCTCGTTCATCTTTCCGCCGCTCGTTTGCTTGTTCACGTCATGTAGGCTGTTTATCTGAACGCTCCTCCTCAAACAGCAGCAGTTTCCTCTTGATTATTCACCCTTGTCTGATTTAGCTCCTTAGCCTGAGGTGACCCTGAATTAATCATTAATGTGTGAATGGTTATTGTTGTTACCCTGTTCATCTCATTGCCCTCAATCTTTTTAAGGAATATTAAATGTATATAATGCTATAGTCTTATTGTTTGCTAACAATGGGCTTTATACACTCACCTAAAGGATTATTAGGAACACCTGTTCAATTTCTCATTAATGCAATTATCTAATCAACCAATCACATGGCAGTTGCTTCAATGCATTTAGGGGTGTGGTCCTGGTCAAGACAATCTCCTGAACTCCAAACTGAATGTCAGAATGGGAAAGAAAGGGGATTTAAGCAATTTTGAGCGTGGCATGGTTGTTGGTGCCAGACGGGCCGGTCTGAGTATTTCACAATCTAAAGGTGCTCTAAGCGATCCTGGGTGGAGTAACTTCTTGTTGATGTTCGAAGTGTTGTCAAACACAACAGAGGTTAGCTAGACCCTCCCCCTCCTACTCCTCTTAACTGTTTTGGGGAGATTTTTAATAGTTGAAAAAAAACTTAAATTTTCAGTGGGTTTTTACACTGAAGTCTCACAGCAGCCAAACACAGCAGTGAGCGTTTACACTGAAGTCTCACAGCAGCCAATCACAGCAGTGGGCGTTTACACTGAAGTCTCACAGCAGCCAATCACAGCAGTGGGCGTTACACTGAAATCTCACAGCAGCCAATCACAGCAGTGGGCGTTTACACTGAAGTCTCACCGCAGCCAATCACAGCAGTGGGCGTTTACACTGAAGTCTCACAGCAGCCAATCACAGCAGTGGGCGTTTACACTGAAGTCTCACAGCAGCCAATCACAGCAGTGGGCGTTTACACTGAAGTCTCACCGCAGCCAATCACAGCAGTGGGCGTTTACACTGAAGTCTCACAGCAGCCAATCACAGCAGTGGGCGTTTACACTGAAGTCTCACAGCAGCCAATCACAGCAGTGGGCGGTTACACTGAAATCTCACAGCAGCCAATCACAGCAGTGGGCGGTTACACTGAAATCTCACAGCAGCCAATCACAGCAGTGGGCGTTTACACTGAAGTCTCACAGCAGCCAATCACAGCAGTGGGCGGTTACACTGAAATCTCACAGCAGCCAATCACAGCAGTGGGCGTTTACACTGAACTCACAGCAGACACACCCCTTAAAACAGAGCGTTCAGAGCAGAGGCTAAAATGTTGAGAAATACATTTTACGCTATCTCTAAAAGAGAAAAAATGCCTTTTATTTATAAATTATGACAATTTGTGATGTAAAAAGCATTCGAACATTATAAGGGCACCCCAGAAAACATCATAAAACAATAAAACAATGCAGTTCATGACCCCTTTAAGTCTTGTTTTCTGGGTGGGGGTGGAGGGAGAATAATAATTTAAATTTTTTTTTTAATTATTCAATTAAATTTATTTCAGTGCGTTTTTACTGAAATCAAGACTATATGCCAATGCTATCAGATACACTTGTTTTCCCTGTGATTTAAGTTTATTTTCCGGACCCCATTGGCAGATTTTATTTCTTGTTTTAAGTGTGTAAACACTATTTTAAGAAAACAAGATCCAACATCTTAAGTCATTGAGGAATGTTTAGATATTTGTACTGGAAAACAAGATCAAACTACTGAGGAAGAAAACCATAGTAGAAGCAATAAGCCACTCGAGCACGAGGTGTTACACACAATGTGAAGGCTTACTGCTTTATTAAAATCAAATAGAAATAAATGAGAAAATAATCTGTGTATGAGGAGCGTCAGCACATGCAGAGCCCTTTATTAAAAGCAGAGAGTATTTCCCTGCTGGTGTCGAGAACATCTCTCAACGGACATCTCCATTTCACCTTGATCCTCATGAGACTGGAGGAGGAATGATAAACAGTAAATGATCCCTAAAGATGGAAATGGTGAGAGTATGTGTGAAACTACGGATCGTTACTGCATAGCCTGAGGCTATTCATTCAATTAGGTGGCTAATCGTTTGAATAATGTTAAAGACTATAAAGAGTCTAATGATGCATGAAGTCTGTAAGAGTGAAAGACGAACAGCATGCAGTCTAACTTCTGTACGATTCTGTTGAGAAATGCAGAGATGCTTGTTTGCAGGTGTGTTTATTTCTTTACAGCGTCTAGGATTTATGATGTTACCGCTGAAGGTTACACCATGTACAGTTGTTAGTAGAAGACGCCTTTCAGCGGATCTGAAAATGGCAAAAAGTACCTTTTTAGTCCTTTGCGATAGACAGAGCCTTGGTGTGCCACTCTCATTTCTAAAAAATAACTATCCAAAGAGAGTTTTATTGATTCTGTGTGAGTTTAGAAAACATTCAGGCACTTTGTAAAGCCTAGAATGGCTTCCCTTTTTACAACTTGAAATGACATTCTCAACAATTTTACTTTAATAAAATGAAACAAATTGTGAATAAACAGGAGATTCAATCCACTGCATGCTGTTCTCCATAAGAACCCATTTTTAAAACGGGGTAAAGAGTTTTGAACATTGCCACAACACAACCACAACACAGCCACAATAAACTGGAAAGTATGTGTTTCCAGCACTTCCAGTTCCAGGATGAGTTTGCCTTGCACTGACATGAACTTCATCTCCAGAGCCGCTCTGAGAGTCACTTTATCAGCATTTTATCATTTCATTTGAGAAACACTATTATCATATATCATAAAATCACAGAAACTCAAGGTCTTCACTGCAACCCATCAAATTAAAAGTTTGGTTTAACTTGAAGAAATTGTGACAGAAATATATTACTGTTGTACAGTAGAATTTAGCTCATCTCAATGTAATAATAATACTAACACTCATAATAATAAAAAATTATTATTAGAACTATTTAAGGAAAAATCTAAAAATTTCTTCCATGTTTTAATTTTAACAGTAAAGCTCTGTTGTGCAGCACTTTGCTTTGTTTAATTTCATGTGATTTAAAGATAAATTCAATTAATGTTTATGCCTTCATTTCATTTTCAGAAAATTTAAATACACAACACAGAATTTCTGTAAAAAAAAATTTTTTTTTAATTAATAGTTGTTTTTATGAATTTAATTAATTAGACATCCTTTTTGATTATTACAATTTTATTAATGCATTAAAATGGAATCGAGAAAATTTAAAACAGAAAACACAGAATTTGTAAAAGTAAACGGAATTTGAGGGGGTTAATTCATAGTGGACTAAACATGTCATTTTAGTTAAAGGGTTAGTTCACCCAAAAAATTACCCAGTGATTTACTCACCCTCAAGACATCCTAGGTGTATGATATCCTTCTTTCAGACGCATAAAGTTATATTATATTAAAAAAGTCCTGGCTCTTCAAAGCTTTATAATGGCAGTGCATCTATCCATCTTAAACGACCATCTATCCATTATAAACGACCATCTATCCATTATAAAAGTGCATCTATCCATCATTTAAAACGACCATCTATCCATTATAAAAGTGCATCTATCCATCATAAACGACCATCTATCCATTATAAAAGTGCATCTATTCATCATAAACGACCATCTATCCATTATAAAAGTGCATCTATCCATCATAAACGACCATCTATCCATTATAAAAGTGCTCTATCCATCATATAAAAGTGCTCTATCCATCATAAGTGCATCTATCGATCATAAAAGTGCATCTATCCATCATAAAAGACCATCTATCGATCATAAAAGTGCATCTATCCATCATAAAGTGCATCTATTCCATCATAAACGACCATCTATCCATTATAAAAGTGCATCTATCCATCATAAACGACCATCTATCCATTATAAAAGTGCTCTATCCATCATAAAAAAGGGCATCTATCCATCATAAGTGCATCTATCGATCATAAAAGTGCATCTATCCATCATAAAAGACCATCTATCGATCATAAAAGTGCATCTATCCATCATAAAGTGCATCTATCCATCATAAAAGTGCATCCATCCATCATAAAAGTGCATCTATCGATCATAAAAGTGCATCTATCCATCATAAAGTGCATCTATCCATTAAGGGTGTCACGATTTCGATTTAAAATCTAAACCGACCGAAATCAAGTCACAATCTCAAACATCGAATTAAAAAATGTAATCATCGATGCTGCCACGCCCTCATGTCACGTCCGGTTGTTTGCCAAGCAGTAAAAAAACACAGGTGTTGAAGTGCTGCGAGTCAACCTCCTCTAACCTACAGCCACTCAACAGATAGCATGGACCCATCAACATAACCTGAACCCCCTCCTGTTTCATTTCGTTGGCGAATAATTTTCATCAACAACCTTTTTTTCACAGACGATAATTAAATAAAAACTAGTGTTGGATGACAAAAAGCTATGACGAAAATCTACTGTCATTTTCATCAATGAATAAAAACGATGCAAAAATGTTAGGGAGGGACGATTAGTGAAGAGATCCAGTCAGAGCTGATATCATGTGTGAAAGATGCACACATTTGAACTGTAACGTGTGGAACTAACCATAGAGGAAAACACGTGTCCTTCAGGCTCATGCATCTCCAATAGCGCTTCAGAACGGCTCAATCAATGAATAGCTCATATTTATGCCTGCCAACGGTTTATGAACTAATGCTGATGAATAATGACAATGTTTACTTTACGATGTTTATATAGTTATACGCTTTAGGCAGTTGTAACAATGCATATTTTATCTCCTTCATCTAAACTTGAATGAGCATCAATAGTAAAGCGCATTAATTTCAAAATAAGAGTTCTGGTGTATTTAGGCATTTAATTAGCGTGCTAGAACTACGCTAAGAAATCCCAAGTAGATCGCATCTCTCAGCTGCGCTGATTCCCTCCATGTGCAATAATGTAGGAGAAAGTTATTGAAGGTCTGAGCAGCACATTTAGTTGCCTTGACTACACATTGCTGGGTTATTTTGCTTAAAGGTGTACTTAAGCGCTGGGAAGATGAATCTGTGTTTAAACTTGGTCATTAATGTAGTAGAAATGTGAATTTATTTTTGAATTTGGTGCCTTCTAGACTGAGAAAACACAGAAAATGTATTTTTGTCTCATGGGGATGAAAGACAACAATTCCCAGAATGCACTTCGCTGCCCTCCTACTCTAGGCACGGCTAGTCGGCTACTGGATTACTGGATCACTTGCCCACCGCGTTCATTTTCATAAAATCAGTTCAGTTAGAGACACTACAATTAAAAACTGAACGTGTCTGTTCGATATAATGTGAGTGAGCCGATTGAGTGTCACGGCACAAACGCAGCAGGATCGGATTACATTCATCACATGAGCTGAGGTAATCGCGGGATTCACATCACATGAGCTGAGGTAATCGCGGGATTCGCATCACATGAGCTGAGGTAATCGCGGGATTCGCATCACATGAGCTGAGGTAATCGCAGGATTCGCATCACATGAGCTGAGGTAATCGCGGGATTCGCATCACATGAGCTGAGGTAATCACAGGATTCGCATCACATGAGCTGAGGTAATCGCGGGATTCGCATCACATGAGCTGAGGTAATCGGGATTCGCATCACATGAGCTGAGGTAATCGCGGGATTCGCATCACATGAGCTGAGGTAATCGCGGGATTCGCATCACATGAGCTGAGGTAATCGCGGGATTCGCATCACATGAGCTGAGGTAATCGCGATTCGCATCACATGAGCTGAGGTAATCGCGGGATTCGCATCACATGAGCTGAGGTAATCGCAGGATTCGCATCACATGAGCTGAGGTAATCGCGGGATTCGCATCACATGAGCTGAGGTCGCGGGATTCGCATCACATGAGCTGAGGTAATCGCGATTCGCATCACATGAGCTGAGGTAATCGCTGGATTCGCATCACATGAGCTGAGGTAATCGCGGGATTCGCATCACATGAGCTGAGGTAATCGCGGGATTCGCATCACATGAGCTGAGGTAATCAGCGGGATTCGCATCACATGAGCTGAGGTAATCGCGGATTCACATCACATGAGCTGAGGTAATCGCGGGATTCACATCACATGAGCTGAGGTAATCGCGGATTCGCATCACATGAGCTGATGTAATCGCAGGGATTCGCATCACATGAGCTGAGGTAATCGCGGGATTCGCATCACATGAGCTGAGGTAATCGCGGGATTCACATCACATAGAGCTGAGGTAATCGCGGGATTCACATCACATGAGCTGAGGTAATCGCGGGATTCACATCACATGAGCTGAGGTGTCGCGGGATTCGCATCACATGAGCTGAGGTAATCGCAGGATTCGCATCACATGAGCTGAGGTAATCGCGGATTCGCATCACATGAGCTGAGGTAATCGCGGATTCGCATCACATGAGCTGAGGTAATCGCAGGATTCGCATCACATGAGCTGAGTGTCGCGGGATTCGCATCACATGAGCTGAGTGTCGCGGGATTCGCATCACATGAGCTGAGGTGTCGCGGATTCGCATCACATGAGCTGAGGTAATCGCGGGATTCACATCACATGAGCTGAGGTAATCGCGGGATTCGCATCACATGAGCTGAGGTAATCGCGGGATTCACATCACATGAGCTGAGGTAATCGCGGGATTCGCATCACATGAGCTGAGGTAATCGCGGGATTCACATCACATGAGCTGAGGTAATCGCGGGATTCACATCACATGAGCTGAGGTAATCGCGGGATTCACGGCCGCATTCACAGCGCCTGATCAGTCTGGCACGTGTTCAGTTCATGTCTTTGGAAGCTTAACTTTCATAGGAAGTTCATTTTAAAAGTTAAAACACTCCCTTTGCTCTCCACCGCTCCGTTTACATGAATCTCCGCAGCTCCCCGAGCCGAGTGCTGTGAGTGTGATGTTGAAAACATGTGGAAATAGCGCCTCCTGCTGGCTGTAGTCTTCAGCCTCTGGACAAAAACTCCTCCGATGACAAAAAAAAAGACAATATTTGCGTCATTGGAGGAATTTTTCCAGAAATAAAATACATAATTCTCTCGTCTCAGGGTCATATGAGGGGGGAAAGTACGATAATTTGAATATACACCTGGGTTTCTACTGATACAAAGCTTAATACTAATCGCTGAAGTAACCCTTTAAGTTTTCAAATGACTGAAGATATAAGTTATTGTTACATTATGTTGTTAATATTTTTATTTTATTTGACAATGTAGTGTGGTACATTGCGAACAAAGGTCAGATATTATATTGCATAAGTCTAGTCTAAAAATGGCATAGCAACCAGTGCTTTAAAAAAATGATCAAGAATCAAATCGACGCTTGACCTTAGAATCGAAAATGTAATCGAATAGAGTATTTGGAGAATCGTGACACCCCTACTATCCATCATAAAGTGCATCTATCCATCATAAAGTGCATCTATCCATCATAAAGTGCATCTATCCATCATAAAGTGCATCTATCCATCATATAACTGCTCTCCACGGCTCCGGCGGTTAATAAAGGCCTTCTGAAGCAAAGTGGCACGTTTGTGTAAGAAAAATATCCATATTTAAAACTTTATAAAAGTAAATTATGTAGCTTCCACCAGATTGCCTACAAAAAGTCTAGTGCCTCACGCTATGCCTGACAACATTGCACACCAGTTAAGTTTTTTTCCGTTTTGGCGGAAGCTAGATCATTTACTTTATTCAGTGCATTTGCTCTTAAAGTGACAGCAGCTCACTTTACTCTTGACTAAATAACTTTTGTAACTTTAATAAAGATTATTGTATATTTATACAATGAAAAATATATTTTACATTGATTATTTCAGTACTTGTTACTGTACTGTTAGACCTACCTGAAAAGCACTTTATTTTTATATGCATATTTGTTCTGTTGTGTTTATGTTGGCCTGTTGAATTTTAAATGGATCCAATCCATATTCACCAGAAATGATTTGATAACAGGCTAGTTAGTATACCTTAATGCATGCTTAAAGGAACACCACAGTTTTTAGAAATAGGGCTTATTCAACATCTTTCCTACATTAAGATGTGTGGGCAAATGCATTTGCGAAGCACTGCTACTTGGGTGCAAAGATAATCACACAAACACATGAAATTCCCAAACATCCGGCAACATACATTTCATGTGTTGTGTGATATCTCTGCACCCAAGTAGCAGTGCTTCTCCTGTGCTTCCCCATAATATAGTCCCAAGTTAATATCTGCCTAGGAAATTGCCTAGTCTCAATCTGCATAGCTATTTGTACTCATGTGAATACGCAGGCCACAAAAAGTAATTAGGTGGGGGGGGTTTTTTGATCACTTTTACTCGGGACATGCTAACTGGCAACATAGGATTCCATTCATTATGCTAAGCTAAGCTAGCGGCAACCCTGCCAAACTAAAACAATGCATGCAGACAAAAATGCATTTGCCCACATATCTAAATGTAGGGAAGAAGTTGAATAAGCCCTATTTCTGAAAACGGTGACAAACCACAACTTCTTCAAAAGAATCAGATTAGTAGTTTCATTTACACTGCAAGTCTTTATGACTATATCCGATTTTTTTGACGACTCGCTTACATCATCTTTTAAAAGCAACCCGTATCCGATATTTGCATTTACAGTATACACTGGAAAAACAGCCCAAGACGTTCCAGCCCGGAAAAGGAAGTAAAACGGCTCCATATGCAATGGATGCAATTGATGCCAACGAAATGATGATTCAATGCTTTAGGTCAGCAAAACATTGCTCCCATAAAGCAGAGAAAAAAGAGGAGAGCCCTTGATCGCAGTTCGTGTCCACCTGAGTTGAGGTCATTCACCTCAGTCCCTTTTACAATGACGACTCACATTTACTGGGGAATATCCGATTTGACCGCTTACATGGCAGATGCAAATGCACACATCATACTGGATTTATTACCACATATGAGTGAGGCCTGAATCCGATCTGAAGATATCGGAACTTGAACCATGCAGTGTAAATGTGGCAGAACAGCTCAATTTTGGAATCTTATACAGCCAAAAAAAACAAATGTAGAACCTTTATTTATAAGACCTTGGAAAATTAGATGGAACAAGTCGGCAAAGGACGAATAATTTACTATTTCGGAAAATGTTTTCTCCTATTCTACAATATCCAAGGTGGTTCAACCATTGCGAAGCATCTGCCAGTGCTGGGGGCGAGATAACATCATATTACATAAAATTATTCATTATGCAACGGCTAATAAACAAAACAAATCAATTAAGAAGGAAGCCTGAACACAACTGTACGAGTGAATCTGATAACGCCGTAAAGTACGCTGACATCATGCATCCTGTAAAGATTAAACATTTAATAGATACAGATGCCTCTCTCATCTGCTGTTTATATATCCAGCTGTTAGAATCTGTTAGATACACCATAATCAGTTATTTTCTACTGGCCAAACATGCACCGTTCACAAGCGAGCGTGACTGTGTGTGTCGTACAGATATTAGCTGCCTATTAAGACTCGTCTCTCAAGGGTTTGTTAGTAACAGCACAATGAAGAGGGATTATCCGTGCTAAATCTGTGGCCGCGGCTCAATACTCCTACCCTCCAGCACTGGACCATTTGTGTAATTGGCTTAAAACCGCAAACCACATACAAATGTATGAATAACGTGTAGGGCATAATTGACGAAAACAAAATGAAAGCAGTGGTGCACCTGCTGCACGCCTGGTGTTTATTGCTGCTCTGAGCCGGGTCATTCTCGCTGGCGGTCGCGGCTAAGTTGAATTTATGAGCGGTCTTAAGTAGGTCAAGCTCGTCTTCTTTTGAAAGTCTGTGTAGAGAAGAGATTCTCCTTGGGGACGTTTATTGTTTGTTTTTCTGCTGCTCTGCAGCACTTGGGTCATCCTGTAAAAAGCAGCTCTATTCAGAGAAACAACAGAAAGATTGTATGCTGTCTGGATTTAATAGTGCAATCAAATAAAAAGCTCTCATGATAATAAGAGTGTTTTCATGAAGTCTCCTGAAGTCTATTTAATAATGAGCAAGCTCTACTACTACTACTACCAGATTTATAATCATAGATCGTGATCTAGAGACTTGGTAGTAGGTTCTCTTGACATGGACTAATAAAAAGCCAACTAAAACACCCTAACAACCACTTAAACGCTCTAGTAACGCCCTAGCAACCACTCAGAATGGCCTAGAAACCTGGCTGCAAGTTTTGGAGTGGCTTCCACTTAAAACACCTGAACAAACAACCACATAGCAACCACTTTAACACCCTAGTAACTACCAAGAAAGCAGCCAAAACAATATAGCAACCACTCAGAATGGCACAGAAACCAACAGAACAATCTTGCAACTGCAAAACTACAACTAGCTGCAAGTTTTGCAGGGGCAGCCACTTAAAACACCCTTGTAACCACCTAGCAACCACCCGAAATACCCTAGCAACCACCTAAGTACCCACCCAGAACACCCTAACAACCACTCAGAATGGCCCAGAAACAAACAGAACACACCTACAACTGCAAAGCTACAACTAGCTGCAAGTTATGCAGAGGTAGCCACTTAAAACACCGTAAAAACCACCTGGACACCCTTGTAACCACCTAGCAACCACCCAAAACACCCTAACAACCATTTAGAGTGGCCTAGAAACCAAAAGAACACTCTTGCAACTGCAAAACTACAATTGGCTGTAAGTTTTGCAGGGGTAGCCACTTAAAACACCCTAACAACCACCTGGACACCCTTGTAATCACCTAGCAACCACCCAAAACACCCTAACAACCATTTAGAGTTGCCTAGAAACCAAAAGAACACTCTTGCAACTGCAAAACTACAATTGGCTGTAAGTTTTGCAGGGGTAGCCACTTAAAACACCCTAACAACCACCTGGACACCCTTGTAGCCACCTAGCAACCACCCAAAACACCCTAACAACCATTTAGAGTGGCCTAGAAACCAACAGAACACTGCAAAACTACAATTGGCTGCCAGTTTTGCAGGGGCAACCACTTAAAACACCATAACAAGCACATCGCAACCACTTGAACACCACCTAGCAACCACCCAAACTCCCTAACAACCAATCAGAATGGCCTAGAAACACTCTTGCAACTGCAAAACTACAATTGGCTGCCAGTTTTGCAGGAGCAACCACTTAAAACACCCTAGCAACAATTTAGCAATTACTCAGAACACCCTAGAAACCACCCAGCACACCATAGCAACCACCTATTAAACAGTTTTGCAGTGGAAAGCAGCTCTCATATTTTCTTCAGAAAGCACAGAAGTCTAGTTGTCCTCTAAAATGAGAATATAGTTTTTTTTCAGGCATAACAGGACAGTAGGCAGCACAGTGCGTAAGAAAACAGTGTTAGAGGTTGTTAAAATGGGTTGGCGGTAGGAGAGTCTCATTGCTATTGTAAGTGGCAGGGATGGGTGAAGGGTACACAGTCAGATCTCGTATGCCAAGCCGGGTTGTCTTTGACAGGCCATTGGACTCCGTGGCTTCTGCAGCCCCATTACTGCAGCTCGTACACAAGCAGCTTTCCAAGTGTGTCATCCAGACAGCCGTCAGGGCCTGAGCCTAATGCACTGCAGCAGCGGCAAAACAATCTCCACCACCACCAGAGGGGATGTATGCATGTGTCCACACTGCCGCGATTAGACTACAGCACGGAAAGAATGACACAGCCTGGTATGCATACAGATCTCTCAATATCTCACAGAAGCACTATGTGAAAGTATTGCCATTGTTATTTCATGATGCCCTCAGGTGCTGGTGAAGTTTCAACCACAACGGGTCGACAAATGAGGTCACGCCACTGGGTGAATCTCACAAAACCTGTCAAAAAACTATACTTGACCAAAAATCTAACTATATAAACAAACAAAATAATACATTTTAAATATTTTTAAGAGCATTATTTATACAACATTGCTTGTACTGCTTTAATTTATTATATTACATCAAAATTATATCAGTCAATTTTGCTGTATTGAGACTATAAAAAAGACAATCCAGACACACACACACACACACACACACACACACACACACACACCATAGTTGAATTACAGGGGGTACTGGGGGCCAGAAATATCAGTTTTGGGGGGGTCCAAGGTTATAATCATTAAGGAAAACGAACGAAAACTAGGTGGGAAAAAACATTGTCGTTAACTGAAATAAAAATTAAAACGAGGCATATATTACAAAAAAAAACGATAACTAACTACAACTGAAATGTGTGTTTGGCAAAACTAACTAAAATAAAATACAATTATAGTAAATGTTTGTCAAGGTCTTTCATTTTTTAACGCTATTTAAAACACGCTGCGTATTCATTCAGCTGCATTTCTTTTCCCTGCTCTCCCTCCGTCTCTCTGTCACTCATTTGTCTCTTACATGCACATATGTGCGCACACACACACGCACACACACGCACACACGCACACACGCACACACGCACACACGCACACACGCTGCACACACGCACACACGCACACACGCACACACGCACACACTGCCCCTGCCCCTAAACCTACCCATCACACACACACACACACACACACACACACTGCCCTGCCCCTAAACCTACCATCACACACACACACACACACACACACACACACTGCCCCTGCCCCTAAACCTACCCATCACACACACACACACACTGCCCCTGCCCCTAAACCTACCCATCACACACACACACACACACACACACACACACTGCCCCTGCCCCTAAACCTACCCATCACACACACACACACACACTGCCCTGCCCCTAAACCTACCCATCACACACACACACACATACACTCCTGCCCCTAAACCTACCCATCACACACACACACACACACACACACACACACACTGCCCCTGCCCCTAAACCTACCCATCACACACACACACACACTGCCCCTGCCCCTAAACCTACCCATCACACACACACACACACACACACACACTGCCCCTGCCCCTAAACCTACCCATCACACACACACACACACACTGCCCCTGCCCCTAAACCTACCCATCACACACACACACACACACACACTCCCTGCCCCTAAACCTACCCATCACACACACAGACACACACACACTCCCTGACCCTAACCCTAACCATCACAGGAAACATTCTGCATTTTTACTTTCTCAAAAAAACTCATCCTGTGTGATTTATAAGCCTTTTGAAAAGTGGGGACCGCTTGCTGGTCCCCACAATGTAGGTGATCTCAGGTTTTACTATCCTTATGGGGACATTTGGTCCCCACAATGTAATATAAACAAGGACACACACACACACACAACAGTAATGTAATGCAGGTGTGTGTGAAATGATATTAAATAAGTCTAAATAAATAAATAGTTGAAATAAAATAATAAATTGTCAAAATAAATAGATCTACATTTCAAAAATCCTCATGATCCTAAACATACTAAATTCTTCTTCCTTTTTAAAGTTAGAGGTAAAATGTGACCTGGACATGTTTTCACAAGATTTCCCTGACTGAGATTATCGTGCGCCATATAATAATCTTATATTTTAGCCTTTTTAAGCATATATTTATACAGCTTAGGTTTTACAGCTTCAATTTATTATGATGTTATTGTTAAAAATGTTGCTGTAATGAAAGTTATATAAAAAAAATGATCACACACACACACACACACACACACATCATATTACAATGTAATGCAGGGCTATGTGCTTAACTGTCCTAATAAATGTGTCTAAATAAATGTAAATTAACTGTCTATATAAATCATATTTATAAATAAATATTTCTTTATGTAAAAAAAAAAATCCCTTTTTGATTTAGAGGTAATAAATAGTCAAAACAAAAACATAATTATCAAAATAAATAAATAAAATAAATAAATCTAAATTTAAAATATATACACATACATATATACATATACATATACATACATGGCCCTAAACATACAGTAGGTTTTTAAATTTCTTAATTTAAAAAATATATATTTTTGACTTTAGAGGTAAAATGTGACCAGGACATGTTTTCATGACATTTCCCCGACTGAGATGATCATGGCAAGTGGTATTTTGCACCATAATAATTTTCAAAATTTTTTACAGCATATGCTTTAAAGCTTTAATTATGATATTAATTTTAAATTAATTAATTAATTTTGCTGTGATGAAAGTTATATAAAAATATCACACACATACACCACAATACAATGTAATGCAGGTGTATATGTGCTTAACTGTCTAAATAAATAAATAATCTTATATTTGAACCTTTTTAAGCATATATTTATATATCATAGGTTTTACAGCGTAAGCAGCTTTTACAGCTGATTTTAATTTTAAAGAAAATTATTGTCAATTTTGCTGTAATGAAATTTATATCATTTGGTTATATAAAAATATCATACACACACACACACACACACACACACACACAACAATGAAATGATGGGCTATGTGCTTAAATGTCCTAATAAATGTGTCTAAATAAATAAATAAATAAAAGTAAATAAATTACTTGTCTTTATAAATCAAACCTGTCTAAATAAATCTAAAACACAGGTTTCAATTTCTTTATGTAAATAGCAATAAATAGTCTAAATAAAATCATAAATTGTCAAAATAAATAAATCTACATAAAAATTAAAATAAATAAATAAACATACAGTTCAATTTCTTTATGTCAAAAATAATATTGTTTCTTCCTTTTTGAATTTAGAGGTAAAATGTGACCTGAACATGTTCTCTTGAGATTAAGATGATCATGTGTCCTTTTGCTTACGTTTATGCGGAAGAACACCATCATGATTTCCTATTAAAAAGATCCAGGAAGGGTGTTTGTTCGATGAGTGGACCGCTGAGTGCGTTTGAAAGGCAGATGCTGTCCTCCGCTCTTTTGATCTCTGAACATTTCAGGCCGCTACTGGTAAGATCTTCTATTACTGTTAATCAGATCAGATTGATTGAATCAGGAGCTATCAGGACGTGATCAAACATGTGGGGACTCCTCACCACGGCTAATGTACTGCTCTGAGGTCAGCAGAAATGTGTGTGTGCGCGGATTAAAGGATGCTGACGTCTATCTGACACACAGATGCTGCGTGACATGCCTGTGTACGGACAAACGCAAGTCTCTGGATAACCCAGCTTTTGTCAAAAGGGCATGTTGTCAATCACTGCCTGAATGAAAAAAGGCTGTGCCCTTTAGAAGAATCAGCCAATCACAGCGCGCCGATGACAAAGCTACTAGAGAGCTGATTAAAGGAAAACAGGGATGCATTCATTGCTGCTGCGCTCTAGGTGATTCAATGTACCAGACATTAAAGAACAAATGAAATATAGACAGAAAGCCATTAAAGCTTATGAGAACCTATTCTTCTGGCTTTTATTGCTCAAAGGCTGCTTTTTCAAAGCTCAGGAGTTTTAATGGAGTTCTCCATTACATCTGTAGCTCCTGTGTTTCTTCTTAAATCCCTTTTAAGGAATAGAAATACACATCAGTCTTATTTTTTATCACTGCTTTACAGTTATTATTCAGGTAATATATATATATATATATATATATATATATATATATATATATATATTATTTTTTTACTCAGGGAGACGCGAACGCAGGTAATAATTTGACTTACAGTAAAAAGAAAACAATTTTGATCTAAGTCATTTTAAAACCACTAAAAACACCCTAGCAACCACTTGGACACCCTAGTAACCACCTAGCAACCATCCAGAACACCCTAACAACCACCTAGCAACCACTTGATCACCCTAGTAACCACCCAGAACACCCTAACAAGAATGGCCTAGAAACAAACAGAACACTCTTGCAACTAAAAAACTACAACTGGCTGCAGGTTTCCTGGTGGAACCACTTAAAACAACCTAACAACCACCTAGCAACCACTCAAAACACCATAACAACCACTCAGAATGGCCTAGAAACCAACACAATATGCTTGCAACTGCAAAACTTGCAGCCAGTTGTAGTTTTGCAGGGGCAACCCTAAAACACCCTAACGATCACCTAGCAACCACTTAACACCCTAGTAGTAACTACATAGAAACCACCCAAAACAGCCTAGCAACCACTCAGAATGGCCTAGAAACCCTTTGCAAGTGCAAAACTACAACTGGCTGCAAGTTTTGCAGGGGCAATCACGTAATACACCCTAACAACCGCATAGCAACCACTTGAAGACCTTAGTAACCTTACTAGATACTTTAAGTTGTTTTTTTGACATGTCTATATAGTTATAATGGTAATACTTCACAATATTTGTTAACAGTAGTTAATGTATTAACTAACTATGAGCAATATATTTGTTAAACTTTGTTAATGTTAGTTAATACAAATGTTAGTTCACATTGCATTAACTAACGTTAACAAATACAATTTAATAAAAAAAAAGTATTAGTAAATGTTGAAATTAACATTACCTAAGATTAATAAACGCTATAGAAGTTTTGTCTGGACTTAGTTGTCTAATGTAGTTAACAAATTAAACCTCATTGTAAAGAGTTACGGTTTTATTAAGTTTTAGTTGAATTAGCTTTCAGTTATTTCAACAACAAAAGTTGCCTTGGCAAACAGCTGAAATAAAACAACATTTCATTTATTATTTTTTATTTCAAGAAATGTAATTTATGGTTTTAGTTTTAGTAAAGATAAAAACCCTGATACACACAAATGAGGCTGTAATCGATATACAAAAATAATCAGACGATTTGTTCTTGGAAGATTTTGATAAGAATTTTTCATATTATGAGATCTATATTTAAAGTCCCCCTGTAGTCAGTAATTTGATCCCTTAAAACTCATCTTTGATCACCAAAAATACATATTTAAATGTTTTTTCCTGTGAAAAAAAATGTATTTATGCCTTAAAATAGCTTGAATGTAACGCTACACCCTTGCTTCATTTAGTATACCCTGATCCATGAACGTACAAATAAACGCCTCCACTCACTCATACAGGCTCGTCTACAAGTCGATGCATCAGAATGATAATGCGTTGTATGTATTGCGCTCTACAACGTCGTACACACAACTGTAATTAACATGATTAGCCTTTGGCTTGACTATGTTCTCAAGAGACTCCTCTGCTTCAGAGCATAGTTAATGATATGCTAAAGCCCGCCCACATCTTGCTGTGATTGGTTACAAGGTAGTTTGTGACATAAGGCGATTTAAATATTTTTTTCACTGCAGTTTTAAGGGGGAAAAAAATACTCAGAACGGAGATTTGAATTTGCACATGGTTTGTCTTGAAGCAGGCTTGGGGAACGTTGGAGGGCCACTCTCTTGCAGAGTTTAGCCCTTATCAAACACACCTGAAGGTCTTCAGGATTACTAAAGTTACAGGCAGGTGAGTGTTTTTTTTTCTTCAGTTGTTGGAGGTAAATTCTTTAATAGAGTGGCCCTCCAGGATCAACATTGCCCTGTCTTAAAGCATAGTAAAAACACCACATAGACATATAAATAACATTAAACACTTGATGTTCACCTTTAAAATAAGGTTAAAATCTCTTCTGAAACTCCCATGTGGACTTCTTAAAAATGAAACCTGAAAAGCAAGAGACTTACAACATTTCTCTTATTGCTGTCTAGAAGGAACAACTGAGACAAATGATTTTTCATTTCCACCGGAAGTCACCCTCCACCTTGACTCAATGCACCATCGCTCTGAGATGCCATTTGGACACGTAATTATAAAAGCACTTAAAGGCGGTGGGCGCACAGGCGCTCGTCTTTGCTTGTGGTGATGTGTGCCCTCATTTAAAGGCATTAGAAACCATTTGCAGCTGCACCGCTGGTCACACTTGACGTTGATGCTGGCCGGCGATGCAGAAAGTGACGTGAGGAGTGAGAATGTGGCGGGTCTGTTGATCTCGCACCTCTCTGTCATGTTAAAGCTGTCACACACTTTCGTCACTAATCACATGGCGGACCAAAACACCTTCAAAACACAGCGCTGCGTTTAGCAAAGGGCGCGCACGAAAACAATTTGAGCTGACAATTGTGACTGTGAATTACACTATATTGCCAAAAGTATTGGGACACCCCTACAAATAACTGAACTCAAGTGTTCCAAATCACTTCCATGGCCACAGGTGTATAAAGATCAAGCACCTAGGCATGCAGACTGCTTCTCTTCCGTGCAGCTCATCAATGCCTTACATCACCAAGAGCAATGCAAAGCGTGGGATGCAGTGGGGTACGCCACTGGACTCTAGAGCAGTGAGACGTGTTCTCTGAGTGACCAATCACACTTCTCTGGATTTCTAATGGACAAGTATGGGTTTAGCGGTTGCCAGGAGAACGGGACTTGCCTGACTGCATTGTGCCAAGTGTAAAGTTTGGTGGAGGGGGGATTATGGGGTGGGGTTGTTTTTCAGGGGTTTGGCTTGTCCCTTAGTTCCAGTGAAAGGAACTCTTAATGCTTCAGCATACCCAGACATTTTGGACAATTTCATGCTCCCAACTGCGGGAACAGTTTGGGGCGGCCCTTCCTGTCCCAACATGACTGCGCTCCAGTGCACAAAGCGTCGCTCCATAAAGACATGAATGAGCGAGTTTGGTGTGGAGGAACTTGACTGGCCTGCACAGAGTCCTGACCTCATCCCGATAGAACACCTTTGGGATGAATTAGAGCGGAGACTGCAGCCAGGCCTTCTTCCAACATCAGTGCCTGACCTCACAAATGCGCTTCTAGAAGAATTCCCATAAACACACTCCTAAACCTTGTGGAAAGCCTTCCCAGAAGAGTTGAAGCTGTTAGAGCTGCAAAGGGTGGGCCGACTCCATATTAAACCCTACGGATTAAGAATGGGATGGCATTAAAGTTCACGTGCATGTAAAGGAAGGTGTCCCAAAACGTTTGGCAATATAGTGTATATGGGACAAATATAAAGTATTTAATGTATTGGTGAATTTAAATGAAATGGCATCTGCAACCCATTTACTTTAGTAACAACACTGCAATGTTGAATATCCTACTCAGAATTTGTCTTCTTTTCCAGTACAAATATCTAAACATTCTTAAAATCAAGGTACATTTACTTAAGATTCAAAAGGCCCTAAGATACTGGGCCCTATCATACACCCGGTGCAATGTGTTTTTTGCTAGTTTCAGCCTGAATTTTCACGTCCAGCGCCACGTTGTTTAAATAGCAAATGTGTTCAGGCCCATTGTTGGCACATTGCTATTTTGAGGCAATTGAAATCGACTGCGCCCTTGATCAACAAAAACCTGGTCTAAAGTCAACGCAGTATTTGTAATATTTAAAGGTGATATTATAGCGGCATCTAGTGGTGAGGTTGTGAATTGCAACCATGTGGATCATGTACCTAGCGTGCCGACTGTTTTTTTCCTTCGATAAACTAGCAAAAGTGGACACATCCTAAGAGCACCTGGGCAGTGAGCTTCAGGCCATGAGCTCAGATCGTTAAAATAGGACCCATTGTCACAAAAGTATTGGAGAAAACAATGTATATTATTAACGGCAGATATAAGGCTTTTGAAGAAGCTTGGAACCCCTTTATGTTTTTCTTAGAAGAAGAAAAAGAATGAGGATATATCTGATGAGATGTTAGAAGATATGTAAGAAAAGTGTTGGATGCGTCTTGTACTAGGAGGCATTAATTTAATTAAATTTTAATGTATTTAGTTTTTTGTGTGGATGTATTTGTGGGTGTAAATATGTGTATATATTGTTTTCCTTTCTGTTGATTATCTGTATGTGAATATGTGAGTAAGTTTATAACATGTTGCTCCTAATACTGTTAGACCTAACCTCAGCTTTTGATACAGCTGATCATAACATTCTCCTATCCCGACTACAATGTTATGTGGGCATCCAGGGAACTGTCCTCAGTTGATTTAAATCATATTTAATGAAGTTTCTCTGTTAGATTGGGTCATTTTTCTTCGTCACCTGCTCAACTCTCCTGTGGAGTGCCGCAGGGTTCAATTCTCGCACCCATTCCTTTTTTCTCCGTATTTACTTCCTCTGGGCTTTATTTTCAGAAAGCATGGTGTATCATTTCACTGCTATGCAGATGATACCCACATTTATTGGTGGATATTGTTCTGAAATGCACTATAAATAAACATGCTGCTCTGAAATCTGTTTTTGCATGCCTAGATGAAGTTCTTTCAAAATGTCTTATTTCAGAATGAATCAAAAACAGAGGTTATAATCTTTGGCTCCCATGAAAACTCTGGGAGAAGCAGCATTGACCGGGACGTTTACTTCATCCTGCATTAAGAATAGGGATGTCCAGATCTGATCATGTGATCGGAAATCGGGCCCGATCACGTGGTTTCAGACTCGATCGGAATCGGATGTTACCTCTCGATCAGGACTCGGATAGATAGATATATATATAAATAATTTTTTAACACATCTATAGTTATGCGGTGGCACAGAGTTAGAGGGATTTCTTATGTTTATGGAGCGCATAGTTTATCTGTTTACATGCCTGCCGGGTATTTTAAGTTGAGGTGCTGTTTGTTTTTATATTTAGACTTTTTTTCTAAAGAAATTTAGTTATTTATTACTTGATTATTACAAGCTACCTCACATAAGTGCTTTGTTTTTTAACAGAGTTGTTTAATGTTAAAATAAGCTGAATTAAATAAAAAATAAGGAACATCCTGGATTCGTTTTTTCCACTCCTCTTTATTTTTTTTTATGTATTATAGAAGTGTATCGGGACTCGGTATCAGTAGATACTCAAAATCAAATGACTCGGACTCGAGGGCAAAAAAATCCCTAATTAAGAACGTAGGTGTTTTGGGGATCAGAACAATCAAATTTGAAAAACAGATAAATGCTGTGATTAGCTCTTGTTTTTTTTCAGCTACGCCTGCTCTCTAAGATTAAATCCTCTCTCTCTGAGAAAACCTTAAAATCTATACAATCCACGGAATCTGAGGTCCGGTGATAAGACTTCTCTGTGTCCCAGATCGCGATTAAAGCATAGAGGAGATCGAGCCGTTGCTATTGCCTGCCCTAGGCTGTCTTTAACAGTTTATAAATCATCTCTTTTTTCCTTGGCTTTGAGTTCATTGTGAGCTTCTGTCATGAATGTGTGGTTTGCCCTGTGTGTTGCTCAGCCGTGTCTTCTGTGCTATATAAATAAAACAAACAAACCTGAAACTTGTCTTTGTTTTGTAATCTAAAAAGTCTCAAAAGTATCAAAAATTAAGTGGGTTTTTGCTGTAAAAAATAATCTGCCAATGTGGTCAGGAAAATAAACTTGATTTCCCTTTAAAATAGGTTTATTTTTCTGACCCCATTGGCAGATTTTTCTTCTTGTTTTAAGCATAAACTCACACAATTATGATGCTTTTTTCATAAAGAAAGACTATCTTAAACCATTTCGCTTTTGAGAAAATGCATCTATTTAAGAATGTTTTAATATTTAAACAACAAAAATACTACGTAAGTAGGACTGGGCGATATATCGAATATTAGCGATACTATCGCAATAATTTTGACGACGGTGTAAAATTTGAAAATATCGTGAATATCGAATATTTCAAATTCAACATGCAAACTTTCCAAAATAACATTACCAGATAACGCAGAGGTCTGCTTCCACCATTCAATAAACATCGGAAGAAGAAGAGTTAAATATATACGCCCAGCGTATGAAAAAGAAAGCAACAGAAACATGCGCGCATGAGAGAAATAATAGCGCAGCGCGGGACGTGCTCGTGCTGCCGGACTCTGACCTGAAGCACGCGCACGCGCCTTTCAGACAACATGCGATCGGGATTCAGTTCCTTCATGGATTATTGGGTTTCGTCAAACAGATGTAAAAATGCATGTGCTGGCAAGTATTCAGGTAAACACAGTAGTGTATGTCTTTAGTGAACGTACCACTGATCTATATAATTTATATAGATCAGTGGAACGCATGAGAGTTGAATGAGAAATCGTGTTAAACTGAATTTGGTCCGTGGAGCTCTTAAAGGGCCGGAGCTCATATTCTGTGTGATTTAATGTTAATCAAACAACAACGAAAATTAGAAAACCACGCCATGCTTGGCTAAACAACTTTAATATATTTATTAAGAATCAGTGTAGCCTATAGTTAATTTATAGAGTGAAGACTTTTATATATATTAGATTTTTGATTTATTTCTTGACTTGCAGCTGTTAAATAGACCCACTGTAGCTGAAAATGAAGCACTGTTTTTGTCATATTGTTTGTAATTTGCATGTTTTACTTTTTTTTTTTTTTTTAAGATCAAATTAAAGATCTATATTGTAATTAGAAAAGTACATTTAAAAAAATATTAAATTACTCGTATCATGATTTAAGATTTTGGTCATCCCAACCTGTTCAGTAAGCGCAAACATTTTGTATTTAATTTGGTTCTATCTAAATCTTTTTTGTTGTTTTTAATGGGGGCAAAAGAAAATATTTTTTTACATTTAAAAGCAATTGCAAACATATCGAGATATATATCGAATATCGTAAAAATTTGGACAATATTGAGATATATATATTTTTTGGATATCGCCAAGCCCTATACGTAAGCAAATGTGAAAATGCATTTCTGAGTATATGACGGGATTTGATTTTGATTTTATCCATCAGGAACTTATTGTAAATCATTTGATAGAACGATTTTACAGACTCTTTTAGGGAATAACGTGCACTGATGAATTATTCACAATAATACAAGAAACATGTATTAAGAAAGTAAATAGGGCCCATTTGATTTGCTTTTGACTTTAAATGAGGTAGTGTAATTGCTTCTGGTGCTGTTGTTCTGTATTGAGTCAAATCAGAGGTGCATTTCATCAGTATTTATTCTGCAAACTTCTCACAAAGTCTTGAATATTACATGGCTCACCGAGAGCTCCCAGAATGAGTCATCAAACCTCCGAGGCAGGGAATGATTGCAATTAAAAAAGAAAAGAAAACAAGAGTAGTGAACATACTGTAAAAGCACAGGCTGTTCTGCCACTACAGACCTTCTCTCTATGACAAATTAGAGGAACATAATAAAACTGCTTCACCCCATTCCCAAGATTCCCATTATGGGAATGTATTCCTCATTTACACGTTGTACAGTGAAAGTACAGGAGTAGTGAAATACACTCACAGCCCCCGGGGAGTCTGTCGCCATGCAATCGATCTTCTTCATCCTGCCAGATGCTACAGCATGTGATTCCTCATACAGTCAAAGAGCTACAAGAGACAAACAAGAATAAAGCTGGTCAAACCTGCAATAAACCACATTAGACGTATGGATAATGGGATCTGCTCTGTCTATCTAGCCAACACTTTTAGGCATCACAGGTGTGTATTAACAATGAATGCATAATCTCAAATTATTGCATAAATAAACAAATGCATAAATGCATTAATTAAATAACTAATTTTACCCGTGAAGAGAAAGCATAAAAATGTATGTCTTAAAAGGTAGCCGAACACACTTTGGCCCAAATTAAATGTGTAATTAAGCAGCATTACGGTTTACACTGATAATAATCAAAAATGTGTGTTGATCATCAGATCCTCATATGAGAATGATTAGTGAAGGGTCATGTGACTCTGAAGACTGGAGTAATGATGATAAATTCAGCTTTGATCACAGGAATAAATCACACTTTATGATATATTCACATAGAACACAATTACTTCATATTGTAATAATATTTCACTATTTTACTGTATTTTTTGGGGTTAAATAAATGCAGCCTTGGTGCAAAAATTCTAGGTACAACCCAATGTTGGGTCAAATATGGACTAACCCAGCAATTGGGTTGTTTTAAACAAATATTCAAACCAACCGCAGGGTTAAAACAACCCAATCGCTGGGTTAGTCCATATTTAACCCAACATTTTTTAGAGTGTGAGCATAAAACATCTTGACCCCAACATTTTAAACACACTCTAAAAAATGCTGGGTTGTTTTAACCTAATGTTGGGTGAAATATGGACTAACCCAGCGATTTAGTTGTTTTAACCCTGCAGTTGGGTTAAATGTTTGCTTAAGACAACCCAATCGCTGGGTTAAAACAACTATTGGGTTGTTTTTTACCAAGCATTTTTTAGAGTGCAGTAGCGCACAGAACAGAAGACAATCCCAAAATGCAATGCGATGAGTTCAATGAAAAATTTCACCCAATATGGCACAAATGTTAGTTATGAATATAATATAGTTGTAACAGTCATTTTTTGGCTATCCAATATCTGGTGCTTCCTAATTTTTTTTTACATACACTATTATCAAGTTAGCTAATCAAGTATTGAAGCATGTGTAGCAATATTCAATTTGAAATGTAATGCAAAATGGCAATGCAACATGTAAAGTGACAATATATACCATTTCGAAGTGAATATTACTGCACATATGCTTCCATAAACCAACATGCTAACATAAACTCAGAGTTTTTGGAGTCTCTTATGGCTTTCACGTGAGAAGCACTAGTACTTGTGCTTGAGAGATTGTTAATGATGCGTTTCTAATCAGACACTTATTAGGTTCCAGCATTGAAAGGAGTCCGCCTGAAAGCTGGAAACAGAGCGGTGGGGTCAGAGCAGCGGAGTACAGACGAGCTGAACGCCCACTCCAGGACTACAGTTGAGATGAATCCAGATTTGCAGAGAACTGCAGCTGCTCACAACAACAACCCTGAGCCAGCAAATCATGCAAATCTACAACAGACTGAACA
Source organism: Gobiocypris rarus (assembly GCA_023029165.1). NCBI lineage: Eukaryota > Metazoa > Chordata > Actinopteri > Cypriniformes > Gobionidae > Gobiocypris > Gobiocypris rarus. Next base: position 26,797,288 of record CM040922.1, on the reverse strand, counting down.
AAAGAGAGAAGATGCATGATGTGTCCAAAACAGCCCACCAGCGACGTGTTCCCCTGCCTAAGCGGAGTCCATCAGAACGGACAGAGACCTGATGAATTCAGAACGGCTATTCATACGACACTCCCAGGGCTGCCAACGCTCATGCTAACGTTAGTGTTAACACGGTGTATTTCGAGCTTGTTTATCATTAAGTCACGCATTATAAATATGTTTTTGGTTACACAATTAACTGCACTTAATTTAATTCCCATTTAATTCATAGTCAGGAGTATTTGACGCATTATTCAATAAAGTATCAGGGTTATAATAGTTCGATAAAACCATTTAAAAAAAATGTATTACTTGAAATTAAATAAAATGTTAACTGAAATAAAGAAAAAAGAAACAAACTTAATATGAAGCTTTGTCTTAACCTGATATACTAACTAAAACAGAAGTACAACATTATAAAAACTATAGATGTTTAAAAAAATACTTAGTATTTTTTTGTGCTTGAACGGTCAAAAACAATTATGTCAAAATGTCCGATTATACTCATGTAACAGTCGGTTATGTAATGCTTAAATACTCAATGAATGCATTACAATTGAACTAAACTCATTCGATTATAGTCGACTAAAACTAGACTAGGGCTGCAACTATTATTTTGATAATCGATTAGTTGGCAGATTTTCGATTAATCGGATACAAGGCCTTTTTTTTTTTTTACAAAACACACTATTCCACATCCTGCCCAATGCTGTCCTTCAAACAAACATAGCAGCATGAACACACACATAGTGAATATATCTACCCCTACAACATTTAACCAATCGAATTATTGTAGTTATTCGATGGTAACCACAAATGAACCATAGTTTTACTTGTTTGCTTCACTAATCATCTCTAAAGATATGGTATTTGTGTGGTATAGGGATATAAAGATTACCGGTTTCACGATAAAATGTACTGACGGTTAGTAATATCGTCTAAAATGTAATTATCATTAAAACCGTCTGTGATTATCACAGGTAAAACTCGCTGTAAATCCTGTCTTGTCAGCATCAGTCTAGCGCAGACGCAGCGCTGTTTTCTGAATGAGAAGAAATGACAGAAGGCGGGAGATTTCCCAGCCTTTTAAAATGACATATTTTGGCTTTTACAAAAGTCCTGAGGGAAAAATAATCGAAGATGCTCTGGTCACCCATCCTGTGTCTGTAGAACATGCCAGAAGAAAGTCTCTGTAATGGGGGAAACGCTTCAAATCTGCGAAGATTTGCGAACGCAAGGCAAGTGGAATTTGACCTCAATACCAAAACTACATCTGGGAAATAATAACGTGAAGCTTGAGCAAAAGACGAACTAACAAGTTTAGACACGACAAGGGTGACATTTAAGGAAGAATAATCAGGGCTTGACATTAAAGTCGGCATGAAACGGAAGTTGAGATCGTCTTTTTCTCCTTATTGTGACGTATATCCGAGTGAAACAGCCTCTGAAATTAGAAAAAAAACGTAGGGCGGGGATTGATTTCATTCTTCGGGAATTGATTGGATCGTTGGAAGTTGGGCGTTGCTGCGATCAGTGACCCATGTCAGCGCCAGGTGTCTGAGAGGCAGTGCAGAATTTGAAACGAGACCGAGCGCGATAGCACATGACCAGGAGAGAAGAGAAGTCGATTCGAGGGGGGAGGGGAGGTTCATGTATTTGATTAAAGATTATAAGGGTAAATTAATCTAAAAAAATTAATGAAGTGCACAGATAAATCATTTATAGTAAACACTACAATATTACATATAAAAATACGTATTGTAAAATTTGATTTCATGCCGACTTTAACATTCGCCGTTTGTTTGTTCGGCTGTGGCGTGTAACATATTCGCTCACACCGGTCACTGTTGCGGTTGAACTTATTATAGGCTTATCAAAAGCCATCTGTTATAATCGCGTTGTGTATTATAACCAATCACACCTGTTTCTATTGAGTCTATGAATGCAATGTCTAATAATCATATGCGTTCAGTTTAGTTCAGAGCGTGCTCTCACTCACTGAAATCTGCACTCAAAGCAGAGATGAACGTGCGATTCATTCAGCATTCAGCGGTTGAATGTTTTTGTTCTATTTCAGCAGCGAAAATGGTTTCAAACACACAACGCAGAACCGTAGTGCATCTGAAATGACTGGCATAAAGTTGACTCGACGTTCGAGATTTGCAAACTTAGGGGACTGTCTCTAAAGTTACATGCAACATTGGTATGCGTTTCTAACTTTAATAGCATTTGAAGAGAATGACTTGCAGTCTTAAAGCGGACTGTAAAGTGTTCATCTAGGTGTCGGGTATGATGCACACCTTTTGGATTTTTGATATTTTATAAAATAAACTGTCAAATCATATGAAAATATGGATATGCATTAGGGCTTGTACACAAAATATGCTAGATTTAAATGCATCATAGCTCATAGAAGAACACTGATGAGAATATTGCTTGAGAACATATTTACAGAGACAATATTAGAGATTATATTTACACTAAATTATTGTTTATGCATTATGTGGTGCTATTGATGACGGCCAATATAAGGAAGGAAATCCCACAGAATAGAATCTAGCTTTAAAAAAAGCTCAAAGAGCTGCTTGATTTATTTGTTGTTTGTTGATTTTTCAAATATAAAACTTGTTGAATTGTTTTCAGTGTGTGCATCTGTTCTTTTTGAACACTTTCATCTCATTTGAACAAAACCGTGATAATATTGATAACAGTGATGATTTGGGTCACTATAATCGTGATGTGAAATTTCCATACCGTTTCATCCCTATTGTGTGATTATATAAATGGTAATCAATACCGCAAAAACATGCTTTTAGTATCTAACAGAACCATGGTTAATTTTTGTAAGGTTATGTTTGTACTATACATTATGTGAGCAAAACTATGGTTCTCTATATAGATCAGAGGATCAAGTGAACGTGCCAAAGCGCATGACAGGGTGTGTTAAACGCTAATGCATTCGCTTGAAGCTTGAAATAAAGACTTCTTGAATCATGTCCCTTTCCTGCATCAGCTCAGTCGGTCTTCACTTCAGTATTTCTGGATGCACATTTTGTCCATAGAAACGTGTTATTTAGTGCTGTAATAGGCCTTATTCAGAGCAGTGCCATGACAGGTATGAAAGCGAGGCTGTGAGGGTAAGACTTGCGTGTTTTCAATGGCATCCGCTGTAAAAAGCTGTATAAAGCTCATAAATCACTTATTTTCCACAGCTCATGTTATCTGGAGTTTTTTGTCTACTAAAACTTCTTGGAAAGATATTTTTGCAGTGTTTCATCAGCAGAACAATCCAAAAACGCATTAAATAACAGTACAACCCACTGAAGAGATGTATGGCTATCCCTCACAGCCTCGCTTTCGTTCTCGTTAAAAATCAAAGATGGCGCTGCTGTGAATAAGGCATATTTGGCGCAACTGGTGGAAACTTTGCAGAGAGCAGACCCGACTAATCGATAATGAGAACTGTCAACAATGATTTTCATTATCGATTAGTTACTGCAGCCCTAAACTAGACTAAAACTAAAGACCATTCCAGTGACTAAAATATGACTACAACTAAAATGCCATTTTAGTCAAAAGGCTACGACTAAAACTAAATCAAAATTAGCTGTCAACATTAACACTGCTTTGCTCTGATTGGCTGTAGCTCCTCGCGACACGACATCACATGACATTGAGTCGGCCGACAGCTCCAGATATTTAACATGTTAGAGATTTGTTTTGCGTCAGCGCGCATCATTGAGTAGTTCACATAAGGATTGGTGAGCGCTGATCACTCGACCCGTCTGAGAGCTGGTCAACTTGCAAATCGGGCTTAAAATCCTGTAGTGTGAACCGAGCAAGTTTACTTCATCAGAAAAGCCAAACCGCTGTTGCAAATGTCTAAATGTATTAGTTTACAAATGAGGCAGTGTGGTAAGCGTTTTGTGATCATAACATAGCAAAGTACAGCACAAAAAATATACCTATTAATCAACAATCTGACACTGTAATCATTCATTTTTCCGGTCAAAAAGGAATAAAAGTAGTTGGTTTTCAGTCTGAACCCGCAGTGATTTCTGTGTTCTGAGATTTGTGATAATGTAAGAGGCATGTCTTTTTTTTCCCAATGAGTCCGTGTTGTGAAGTTTTATGGATGTTTGCCACTTTGAGCCTGTGAAAACACAGAGCCAGAAAAACCTCCTCATCAGCTAGAGAGGGATTTCAAAGCTCTTCCGCTGGCGTCCTCATCACCTGACGGAAGCTCAGGACAATTACACTCCGAAATGAGCCGAGATTTCCTGCAGCCTCTTTCCTATTTACCTACGGGAAATGAAAGACTGAAGAGAAATGAAGTGATGTGACAGTGGAAAGCTTTGGTGCCGTTTCATGTTTGGGAAACATTTTGTGAATATTTATAAACTAGGTAACAATTAAATTAAAAAATAAAATAAATGCAAGCACAAATTAATTACAAGAAAGTACTAAAATAACACCCATACACACACATTCAATCATACATACATACACACACATACAAACAATCATACACACACACACACATTCAATCATACATACATACACACACATACAAACAATCATACACACACACACGCACAATCACACACACACACATACATACAGTACATACACACACATACAAACAATCATACACACACACACACATATACATACATACACAAACACACACACACACACACACAATCATACATACACATACTATCATACACACACAATCATACATACACACACACACACACAATCATACACACACACACACACACACAATCATACACACACACACACACACACACACAATCATACACACACACACACAATCATACATACTCATACAATCATCCACACACACACACACACACAATCATACATACATAAACACACACACACACACACAATCATACATACACATACTATCATACACAATCATATATACACACAATCATACACACACAATCATACATACACACAATCATACATACACACAATCATACATACACACACACACACACACACACACAATCATACACACACAATCATACATACACACAATCATACATACACACAATCATACATACACACACACACACACACACACACAATCATACATACTCATACAATCATCCACACACACACACAATCATACATACACAAACACACACACACAATCATAATCATACATACACACACTATCATACATACACACAATCATACATACACACAATCATACATACACACAATCATACATACATACACAATCATACACACACACAATCATACACACACACACACACACACATCATACATACACATTCAATTATCCAGAAGAATTAGAGTACCGTTTCCATGGTAACGCATTGTCAGATTTCAAAGCGGTTTTCACAGGGTGAATATTGAGTTTGTAAGCTTTCAAATGATCCATAATTTATGATAACTAAAATATGTCATCAAAAAAAGGTGATAAACGGAATTAAAATAATATAATAAAATAATATTTTAATAAATACTAAAATAAAAATCGATTGAATGGTGGAAAGTGTCTCTAAAGTGGTGGAAAAATACATAAGAGTGATTGAATTCAGTCGCAAGAAAACTTAAAAAGATGAAAGATTATTTAGATAAACATTTAATAAAAGCTCAATTAAATCTGGTCCATTTTATGCGTTTAACTTCAAGTCCCCTGCTTCTCTAAAGTTTCTCTTGATGAGAAAAACAAACCCTAATCTTACACGCGTCGTCTCTAGGGTTATGAAGAGATATCAATGTGTGCTCAGAAAACACCAACGTCTCAGATATCTCAATATATTCCAACATGTCTCAAATGATCAGAGCGGATTTGTGTCAACTATTGACCGCTGTTGAGTTTATTTCTCCTGATGAATTTTAGATGAGCCATCGGAGACATGCAATGATAATTAAACAACAACAGAGAACTCAATTAAGCACAGCTTCCCAGGGATTTTATGACATTTTGCTTTTTTATTTCAGTAAACAGACAGGCTGTTATTAAAAATTACAGATTATAGCCCAACGACTCTTGAGCTCAGAAGTCTGGTGACGAACAGTCACTTTCAATACAAAGGGGAAATTATCCGCTTTCCTGTCAGTCGCACAATGGAAGAAAACCAACGAAGAAAAGTCCTCGCTGACGGTCATGACAGGTCGTTTAAGACACAATGAGGCCTGTGATTTAATCCGAGATTGGTGTGAGTAGGATGGAAATCGCTGAACTGGCTTCAAATCAAGATGTTTTCAATAGCGAGAAGTTCTTCCACGGTAGGGGTGTGCGATATATATATCGTCTGCGATAATATCGTAATTGTTGTTTTAACGATGTGCGATCAGACATTATCGAGTATATCCCTCACATACACACACACACACACACACATGTTGTGTTTCCATGTTTTGTGGGGACATTCCATAGGCGTAATGCATTTTATACTGTACAAACCGTATTTTCTATCCCCCTACACTGCCCCTGCCCCTAAACCTACCCATCACAGGAGACATGCTGCATTTTTACTTTTTCATAAAAACATCACTTAGTGTGATTTATAAGATGTTTTCCTCATGGGGACCAAAAAAATGTCCCCACAAGGACAAAAATTTGGATATTGCCATCTTTGTGGGGACATTTTGTCCCCATACCGTAGGGATTACCAGTCCACACACACACACACACACACACACACACAGAGTGCACGCACACACACTACGTGATGTAGTTTTGTTGATTAGACTAGTGCGGGTGCGCATTAGAGTACACGCTTTCAGTGCGTGCTATGTTTATATCATATAATATAGTTAATTCGATGTCACACAAAGATTGTAGTTTTTCAAATGTGATATTGATGTGATGCAAGTTTACTAAACAAGAAGTTAATATTAAGTGACTTACAGTTTAGACTTCCATATTGCCTGTTTTTGCTCTATTTCGCCAGCGAAAAATTGTTCAAAACAAACACACAGCACTGTCTCTGAGCAAAACACAGCTGTGTTTTCATACTGAACGAATCAGCTTTTTGAACGAATCAATGATTCGATGACTAAAATAGATTAAGCGAGTCAAATGCTTTGTTCCTTGAATGAATCAGCTGATTGAATGAATCGGTTGATTGAATGAATCTGTTGAATCAATGATTGAATGACTAAGATTAAGAGAGTCGAATGCTTTGTTCCTTGAATGAATCGGTTGAATCTCAATGACTCACTCATTAAACATGACTTGCTGCCACCTACTGGCGGTTTGAATTTCACAGTTAAAATATCTTTTCATGTTTTTAATAATTTCAAATATCAATATTATTCAACATTTTATGTTTTAAACATCAAAACATTACTTATGCATAACTGCAGGTCTGTGTAAATGATCTAAATGCCACTTCAGATGCAGCTTCTGTGTTTCCTCTGCACTGCAAAGATTAATTTTGTTGATACTTATTTCATTTGATTGGTAACAATTGTTACTATTGTGTCTTACGATAATACATTTTTATTAAATTTATGAAATTGACACAAAAGACGTAAAAAAAAAATGGATCAAGGTAAAAAAGATTATTTCTGTCACTTCTGTGAACTGACCACCACACAGACTATGAAGAATATCATCATTAGGAGTCAGCTGACCATGGCAGTCCTACACCTGCCAAAGTACCAGCACAAAAACACACTCAGCAAAATATCGTCTAATTATACTTATCAAGAAAATCCCAGAAAATAGAGATATCTTTTTTTGTCAATATCGCACACCCCTATTCAACGGACACACATGCGGAGAAGATTGATGGTTTAGAACAGTCGTGCGTCATCGTGGGTTATTTCTAAAATGTCCCAGCGATCCCCCACCGCTCCTTAAACCAACCCTGCGCTCCTGAAGACTCTCTAAATCACTTCAAAAGTCCTCGGATAATTGTGGGATTTTATACCATTAGAGTGCACTAATTCAGTTTCACTGCTACAGGTGCTGATATTAAATGGAAAATGAACCAGGGGGCAGAAATGAAAATGAAGGGTATTAATCCGTCTGAATGGAGGTTTAGGGCACACCGGCGAGACGGAGCCGCCAGAGCACGTTTCCTCTCGGAGGGGAAGCTTTACTTGGAAAGCTGACATCACGGTGCGTCAGTGAGACATGAACCGGTTTCCTTGTGAGGCCTTATAACGGTCTCACGTAAATCCTCATGATCGTGAGTTATCATAAGGAATGGCCTCCCTAGCTCCTTCTGTTTGATGCTGAAACCACACGCATCAATCAAAAGCTTTCATTCTGCAAGGATGCATTCAATTGATCAAAAGTGACAGTAAAATACAATGTCAAAAGGTTACGGTTTCAAATTAAATGCTTCTCTTTTAAACTCTCAAAGAATACTGAAAATTATAAAGTTTGACAGTTTCTACAAACATATGAAGCTGTTTTCAACATTGATAATAAATCATAAATGTTTGTGAAGGGTCATGTGACACTGAAGACTGGAGTAATGAGGATAAATCAGCTTTGGTGTGATAAATCACACTGCACTATATATCTTTAGGCACTTCACAATCTGATTCCCATTCCGGGAGTCATGAACAAATTCCAAAACGATTCTTGATTTACTTTTTATTTCTAATTAATTAAATAAAGGAATAGTTCCCCCAAAAATTTAAATTATCCCATGATTTACTCACCCTCAAGTCATCCTAGATTCTTCTTTCCGACAAATACAATTAGAGTTATAATAAAAATGTCCTGGCTCTCCTAAGCTTTATAATGGCAGGCCTATTTTTGTTTTGAAATCCATAAAAGTGCATCTATCCATCATAAAAGTGCATCTATCCATCATAAAAGTGCATCTATCCATCATAAAAGTGCATCTATCCATCATAAAAGTGCATCTATCCATCATAAAAGTGCATCCATCCATCATTAAAAAGTGCATCCATCTATCACAAAAGTGCATCCATCCATCATTAAAAGTGCATCCATCCATTATAAAGTGCATCCATCCATCATTAAAAAGTGCATCCATCCATCACAAAAGTGCATCCATCCATCATTAAAAAGTGCATCCATCCATCACAAAAGTGCATCCATCCATCATTAAAAAGTGCATCCATCCATCATTAAAAAGTGCATCCATCCATCACAAAAGTGCATCCATCCATCATTAAAAAGTGCATCCATCCATCATTAAAAAGTGCATCCATCCATCCATCATTAAAAGTGCATCCATCCATCACAAAAGTGCATCCATCCATCATTAAAAAGTGCATCCATCCATCACAAAAGTGCATCCATCCATCATTAAAAAGTGCATCCATATATTACAAAAGTGCATCCATCCATCACAAAAGTGCATCCATCCATCATTAAAAAGTGCATCCATCCATCACAAAAGTGCATCCATCCATCATTAAAAGTGCATCCATCCATCATTAAAAGTGCATCCATCCATCACAAAAGTGCATCCATCCATCATTAAAAAGTGCATCCATCCATCACAAAAGTGCATCCATCCATCATTAAAAAGTGCATCCATCCATCACAAAGTGCATCCATCCATCAAAAAAGTGCATCCATATATTACAAAAGTGCATCCATCCATCACAAAAGTGCATCCATCCATCATTAAAAAGTGCATCCATCCATCACAAAAGTGCATCCATCCATCATTAAAAAGTGCATCCATCCATCACAAAAGTGCATACATCCATCATTAAAAAGTGCATCCATCCATCACAAAAGTGCATCTTTTGTACTTTAAATTCAGAGAAATAAGCAATTTGCGCCCACCAATGACATTATACCTGCATTACTCTCGATTAGGGATGTGACGGTGAGGAAATACCGGTATCACCGACTGGGCTTTTAAATCGCTAATTCTATATAACCAGAAGTAATGCACACGGCCGCTCAGGCATTAATAACGGAGCGGAGCAAAGCAAGTGGTTTCAATGAATTCCTATGAAAGTTAGGCTTCCATATGCATGAACTGAAAATGCGCCAGTGCACACACACCGTGAATGACAGTTCTTCCGTAAATGGGAGCTCTGTGAGGCTGTGAATTGATGACAGCGCAGCCGTAAATGCTCGTTCTCTGCGGCTGTGCACATTTTAGTTTCGGTTTTGGATAAGCACCATTTTGGGAGTGGGTTGTTTGAATTGTGGGATTATTAGCCTATTATTCTTAATGAAAAAAAAAACAACAACAACACAGTACAACGACAATCTTGCGTAATTAGGCAGTTTTACATTTCGCTTTGAAACCAAATCTTCCGTGATCATCTGGTGTTTCAGCTCTTGGCTCTCCTGACTCCTGCTGCGTTTGTGTTGCTCTAAACATGCTTTATTAAGCAGACACGTTATGTTTTTAATTCTACTGTCTGTTGTCTCTAACTAAACTAATTTATTTTATTACTATAAAAAAAAAATCAAAACGACGTATGTAACCGGCGTTGAGTCTGCACGCTGGTAACACTGCAAACACCGACTATCGTAGCAAGCCTACTCTCGATTTCTGGTTTTATTTTATAGAAAGCATGGAAACACCAAAGATTATTTCTGTGTTTTATTAGACAGGTGAGCAACTGTTTGAATCATTCATGGACAGAAAACTAATTGTTGTACAGCTCAACACAGTTAGTCTTAATGTTTAAATCTGGTGTTCTTGATTTACAAGTGCCTAATGTGATGTTTTACCATGGCTAATATGATCTCGCTCACTGCAGTGTGAACAAGTGTCTCATAGCAGCACCGAGCGGACGTACAGAGTAGCATTATAACATCACTTTAACACACTCCTATGTAATATGATAAAACAGCGCTGCGTTCCCCCACATACACACAAGCGGAAAAGCTCTGTCAAATCCAGGCGTCATCAAGCCACGCCTTTAGTTTTGAATAAGCGACCTCTAGTGCCGAAAAATTACACATTGTGCGTTTAAGAGCGATTCCATTCAAGAGCTGCGAGTGATTTTTCTCTCTCAGCTTCACTGTTGTTTGATTATTAATGATGACATCACAGACAGCAGGAGATCTAACAAGCTGTAGTCACACTAATGCGCAGATCGCTCACAGATCTCCTCTCTCGGTTTAATCCCTTAAAGGCATAACTGACTGTGTACATTAATTTTGCATGGAAAATCTGAATGCACAAGTGCTCTTCACAAAGCACACATGAGCATTTGAAACTGAAAGCAGCCTTCTGTCAAGTGTGTTAAATTTTTTTATTATATAAGTCCACTGCTTTACAACATACATAAATGATGCCTTCGTAGCATTTGTAAGGAAAATACCGGCGTGCGAGACCACACACCGGAAGTGTAACACAAGCAAGGTGCACGTTTCTCACAGCACATCCTGTGCAATGAAGCCTGCCAATGTCCTTTTTATTTGCTTCAACCTTTACAAACTTTTAAAGTATGTTTGTTTTTGTGTGTGTGAGTGAGTGAGTGAGTGAGTGAGAGAGAGAGAGAGAGAGAGAGAATGTGTGTGTGTGTGTGTGTGTGTGTGTGTGTGTGTGTGTGTGTGTGTGATTGAGAGAGAGAATGTGTGTGTGTGTGTGTGTGTGTGAGTGAGAGAGAGAATGTGTGTGTGTGTGTGTGTGTGAGTGAGAGAGAATGTGTGTGTGTGTGTGTGTGTGTGTGTGTGTGTGTGTGTGTGTGTGTGTGTGTGTGTGTGATAAGGGTATGACACAGGTATAAAAGAGGTGAAAGATGAGGACGCCCCAGTGTCCTCACTTTTCAAATGCTTATAAATCACACAGTGATGAGGTTTCACAGAAAGTAACCAGTGTGTGTGTGTGATGGGTAGGTTTGAGGGCAGGGGCAGCAGTATGTATGTGTGTGTGTGTGTGTGTGTGTGTGTGTGTGTGTGTGTGTGATGGGTAGTTTAGGCAGGTGGCAGTTTAGGGGCAGGTGAGCCAGTGTGTGTGTGTGTGTGTGTGGTGATGGAATGTTGTGTGTGTGTGTGAGTGAGTGAGTGAGTGAGTGAGTGAGTGAGAGAGAGAGTGTGTGTGTGTGTGTGTGTGTGTGTGTGTGTGTGTGTGTGTGTGTGTGTGTGTGTGTGAGTGTGTGTGTGTGTGTGTGTGTGTGTGTGTGTGTGTGTGTGTGTGTGTGTGTATATAGTACACACAGCCCCATCGCACATCTGTGCTTAAAAACTACGCTCAGAATCGATCCTGAATCGTTAGAGAGAGAATCTTGATGCATACATATTTTTTTCTCCCACCACTAATATATTCACATAGAAAACAGATATTTTATATGGTAATAAAATTTCACAGTATGACAGGTTTTCTGTAAAAAAAATTTTTTTTTAAAGTATTACCGACCCCAAACTTTTGAATAGTTTACATCATTGTAGTAGATTTATCAGGGACTGATTTCTTGGAGAGCTCAAGAAAAAAAAGCAGTCTGCAGTCTTTGGTGTCACAGCTCAGTCAGTGCATCTTATTTTGTAGATGAGAATTTCTGTCGATGTAAATATAATAAATGGGTATTATCAAGAGAAAAATGCATCTCACACACATCACAGGAAGTAACTAAAAATGACCCGTTGCTGCACTTCATGCGGTCTATTTTAACCCTTGACAAAAATGGCTATTCAAATACGGATTATTTCCTAGGATTTCATAGTTCCAGTTTACTTGCTCCTAAATGCCTCAAACCAAACCCTGAATATCATATCATTCAAAGATTTAAATAAAACTAACCTGGCAAACATTGGCAAGTCCAGTGATTGTGTCTGTGTTGTTCAGTGCTGCAGTCCGGTACCTTTTACACATGACTTTGCTGCCATGCAGACTGATAAAGAGCTGTGCACTCACACTGCAGGAAGTTGCATAATAATAAATGCAATCAGATTGGAAATTGGCATGTTTGTAAGTGCTTTCGGTCAGTGAACGGACTGCAGGCGGTCTGTGTGTGAGCTGTCGGACACTATTATGAGATGAAAAGTTATGATGCACGGAGAACATGCACACAAGCCTTTTCAGGTTTGTTATCATGATGTATAATCTCTGTAATATTAAAGAGCCCCTGTTATGTATTTGTGAAAATGACTTTCATGTAGTGTGTAAAATAGTGAATGAAAACATCCTGCAAAGTTTTAGATCTGAAAGTGCACCGTATAGTAAGTTAATGTCAGTCGACTGAGTAAAAATAAAACGTTTTCAAATTAATCTTAAAATGCTTTGTTGTGACGTCACGGCGAGACATTAGCATATTGCCCGTCTACTTATTACATGCACAGACACCAGGGAAACTTGTACATTTATGACTGGATTCGTGGAATCTGCATCGTGGAAATCATAGGGCCCGTTTTATAATAAAACCCTTTCAACCCTGCAACAAATCTGGATTAGAATCGTGGAATCCAGTCATAAAAACGTAATTTACTGCATAATACATAATTTGTACCATCATGAATCATAAACACACAGAAACTCAAAATGTCTTCACAGCACCCCGTTAAAATAAAAGTTCAGTTTAACTTCAAATTACTGTTGTACAGCAGAATTTAGGTATAGGTCTCAAACTACTACTACTACATTATTAAAAGTTTATTTTTGTTGTGCAGCACAAAAAAAGTTGTTTAATTTCATATGATTAAAATATACATGTAATTAATGTTTTATGCCTTCACTTGATTGCCAAACATTTTTTAAAATACACACATTTTTTTAAATGTTATTGTTTATTAATTCAGTTATTTAGACATGCTTTTTAATTATAAACATTTAATTAAACCATTAAAATAGAATCCAGAAAACACAAAATTTCATAGACAAATGTAATTTTTGTGACATGCCTAAGTTTCATGATTTTTTAATTATTTAGACATGAGTACTAAAATTTAATTGAACCATTAAAATAGAGTCCAAAACAATTAAAAACTGAATCCAGAAAAATTTAAACAGAATTTTAGAAAATAAAATGGATAGGGCCCTAAAATATTGTTTTGAGAAAAAGAAAAAAATAATTACTCTGTGAAACTGAACACTTGCACTCACTCAAAAAGTCAATTACAATTTCATTTATCATCCGAACTAAGATCATGAGATCTTAGAGAGATGAACAAAATTTTGTTTTTCCTGAGCCATTAAGCCAATAAAATCTCACACCCACACATTTAGAATAAATCCTATCCATTTCAAAGAAAAATCTAACTGGCCACAACGGGAGTCGTTTAATCAGTGCAATGTTATTTAATTATGAAAGATGGATGAACTTGACTTGAATGTGAACAGTCATGAATCAGTCTATAAACAAATGTGCTGAAATGCACAACATTTAATTTGAAGGACATTGATTTTAGCTTAACATCTGGTGAGCCCGGACCTTGTGATGATTAAACAGATTGCGCATAAATTTTAAACACCAACAAACAAACAAAACCCTTCAGTTTTTCTTGATTTCATCAGAGTCTACTTTACTTTGAAATATTGGACGAAAAGCCCTGCCCTTCAAGGACATGCCAGCCAACCCAATGGCAGCAAATTGATTGACAGGCAAAAATTTGCTCTGATTGGTTGCATTTTCTGATTCACAAAAGCACTTCAACATTTACTCAAATGCAGGTCAGGTCTTGGCTCAATAATTAGCAAACCGTATGAATAATTTTAATTTGAGTATAACTCCTTCATGCTCATGTCATGGCCAGTTATCTCCAATAGGGGTCGCTGTTGAGCTACTAGACATCTGTTCTCCAGCTGACTTCCTTAAGCTAGTTCATTAGGCATAGTGAGTCATATTTCAGCAGATTTATGACCAATTTGACAATGTGCAATGATGACAAATAGTCAGAGCAAGATTAAAAACAATAAATGATGGCTTGAGCATATCATCATAATTGTTTGTAGCCAGTTCCAAGCATCATCAGATAATAAGCAAGATGTCTGCGCCATTTCTAAGCTACTGTTATGAGTTATAATTACCTATATTAAAATTACTTTCATGTATCATGAATACCATAAACACCCTGGGAGGCTTGGCTATTGCCAAATGCTTACGTCTAATAAACAAATCCTCATTTTGATCATGCCATCAGTGGATTTTAATACTCGATGGAGCCGTGGCTGCTGAATGTGCTTAGTCCTAACCTCAAAATCAGCTCCATCTCTTTGGGAATTGAATCATTGATATTGATTCATAAGGATTCGGATTGGATCATGTCATCAAGCTGCCTCCAGCAGCACGGTTTCATCCCCTATATAAAGAATAAACTCATGGAAAAATGTGTGCCGCATGAACTCACGCTCAATCGCTAATGTCTGCGAGCTGATTGAAACAGACTATGCTCATCGCACACGCCGTCTCAATACAAATCACCATCAGTCTGTCAACGCAGAGTAACCGAGCGAATCAAGAGCTGTCAAGATCCCATCAGTCAATCACTCAGAGTCTTGGAGGAAAACGATGACAATTTTAGCGAGATTGCAGTTATTTTACATAACCCAGAGGAAAATGAGTCTGATTGCAGACATTGGCGTCTTGGTAAATCTGAACACAGTTTGAGAAATTGTGGAGATCTCTTCTGAAACTCCTCAGGTGAAACATCAAAGACTTTAGATATACAAAGATGATGCACTGAGGTTACTTATCAATGGGAGAACGTTGCAAATATGACTGCAGACTGAACAGACTTTCCTTAGAAAGGGAAAGAAACATTAGTTTACCCATTTAACTTTTTGTGTTACCCAGCTCCTGGGTCAGACGTAACAACCCAGTGTTTGGGTAGTTTTTGTGTTACCCAGCTCTTGGGTCAGACGTAACAACCCAGTGTTTGGGTAGATTTTGTGTTACCCAGCTCTTGGGTCAGACGTAACAACCCAGTGTTTGGGTAGTTTTTGTGTAACCCAGCTCTTGGGTCAGGCGTAACAACCCAGTGTTTGGGTAGATTTTGTGTAACCCAGCTCTTGGGTCAGGCGTAACAACCCAGTGTTTGGGTAGTTTTGTGTTACCCAGCTCTTGGGTCAGGCATAACAACCCAGTGTTTGGGTAGTTTTTGTGTTACCCAGCTCTTGGGTCAGGCATAACAACCCAGTGTTTGGGTAGATTTTGTGTAACCCAGCTCTTGGGTCAGACGTAACAACCCAGTGTTTGGGTAGACTTTGTGTTACCTAGCTCCTGGGTCAGGCGTAACAACCCAGTGTTTGGGTAGATTTTGTGTTACCCAGCTCTTGGGTCAGACGTAACAACCCAGTGTTTGGGTAGATTTTGTGTTACCCAGCTCCTGGGTCAGACGTAACAACCCAGTGTTTGGGTAGATTTTGTGTAACCCAGCTCTTGGGTCAGACGTAACAACCCAGTGTTTGGGTAGATTTTGTGTTACCCAGCTCCTGGGTAACACAAAGTCTACAAACACTGGGTTTGGGTAGTTTTGTTACCCAGCTCCTGGGTCAGGCGTAACAACCCAGTGTTTGGGTAGATTTTGTGTTACCCAGCTCCTGGGTCAGACGTAACAACCCAGTGTTTGGGTAGATTTTGTGTTACCCAGCTCTTGGGTCAGACGTAACAACCCAGTGTTTGGGTAGATTTTGTGTAACCCAGCTCTTGGGTCAGACGTAACAACCCAGTGTTTGGGTAGTTTTTGTGTAACCCAGCTCTTGGGTCAGGCGTAACAACCCAGTGTTTGGGTAGATTTTGTGTTACCCAGCTCTTGGGTCAGACGTAACAACCCAGTGTTTGGGTAGATTTTGTGTAACCCAGCTCTTGGGTCAGACGTAACAACCCAGTGTTTGGGAAGTTTTGTGAAGTTTTGTGTTTTTGTGTATTTTTAGAGCGTGTAGATTCTTTCTTTTCGTTTTCTAATTGTCAAATGTTGGACAAGAAATTGATATGTAAAACCGATAGAGAAGGGTCCCTCTTGACTGTTAACCCAGAGCAGTGATTCACACAACCTGTTGCATTGCTTGTAAAAGGCGTTGGCATCACTGTGACCGAGAATACATTTTAGTTTTAACAGTTTGAGAGTATTGCAAAACACGCTTAGCAGTTACAGGAAAGCACAGCAATGGAGCTTGTTAATTGGCTGCAGGGTAAATAGTATGTTTTGTATGTAATGATACCTTCACGGCATGCAGCATATGCAAGCGGCCTAAGTGTACAGTACATGCACACGCGTGTCACATATGTAAACAAGCCGGTCTCAGAAAAATGTCACAGACATTTCATGTTTTAGTGCTGTCAGGAGTAATTATCAGTGTAAAACCTTCTCTTCAAATGTCTTGCGCTGTTAGTGTCTGTGATTTTTCAGGTTGTTTATTCAGTGTTTGGTTTCAGCTGGCGCATCTCAAACACAAAACGTGACGCCTTGATTACAATCCAGAGAAGATTGTCACACAAAGCTATCATTAGTCGGATCCATCTGCGAGAGGGAGTTGCATTTTTGAGCTGCATGGAATGGAAAAGCCTGCATCAGTTTTTCCATCTTCTGTTTCTTCCAAATAATGCATCAGGTTTTGACAGTCAAGCTCCATTTGAGGAATTCAGTTGTTTTCTGGAGGCAGAAGTAAGTGTAGGCTATTAGACAGCTGTTGGAGAAGTCGTGGGATTGAGAGGTCAGATGTCTGATCAGAGTTTTCCACGTTTGTCTCTGATCAGTTTCTAAGGCTGAGTTTATTGGGCTTTGAAGCACATCACAGCACAACGATCTGTCTTTGTGCAGAAAAAGTCCTTTTTGAAGGTTTGCCAGTGGATGTTTTCTTTTTTTAGGTTTACCCATCATCCATCAGGAGCTCCAAAAGACTTTTTTACAGGGTATTTAATCATTTGCGACCTCAATTAATCTCTGATATCAGTATAGAAGTTATATTACAACATTTGGCATTAAGGCTGATTTATAGTTCTGCGTCGGACATGCGGCGTAGCAACCAATACGCACCAATTTTCATTTCTACTTCTGCGTCCTTGACGTGTTGAGGTGCAGTTACACATGCAGGGGGAGCATGTTTTCCCCCGAGGGAGGGGTTCTGGCAGACCAATCACAGCGCCAATCACAGAATTGACGTGTTACATTTTTGGAGAGGCGCAGGTCAGCGTACGTTCTAGGCTAGGCGTGCTACACACAGCCTACGACGCAGCTACGGCATAGAATTTATATTTGAGCAAATATAGGCATATTCAACCAAATAGATTTTTTTATTTAGTTAAAGGGATAGTTCACCCAAAAATGAAAATTAGCCCATGATTTACTCACCCTCAAGTCATCCTAGGTGTGACATTCTTCTTTCAGACGAATAAAATCGGAGTTGTATTACAAAATTCCAGGCTAATCCAAGCATTAGAATTGCATTAATTGTTGTTCTATTTTTGAAGTCCATAAAAAGTGCCCATCAAATCAAAAAGAAGGCCTTTATAAACACGCCGGAGCCGCGTGGAGCAGTTATTTGATGGGCACTTTTTATGGACTTCAAAAATAGAACAACACTTAAAGCAATTCTAATGCTTGGATTAGCCTGGAATTTTCTACTATAACTCGTCTGAAAGAAGAATGTCATACACACCTAGGATGACTTGAGGGTGAGTAAATTATGAGCTAATTTTCATTTTTGGGTGAACTATCCCTTTAATACAAGTGACCACAAGACAATAACAAAAACCTTTTACATGCAATGGTGCATAATCAGAACTGCGCATACCTTACACTTAAATTAAGCATTAAACTAACAACACATCACAATCTTATTGATTATGTAATGGATTAAATGTAGCCTTTTAATGGATGTAAGTGTTGTTTTTTCACACGGCTGGCATAGCCAATTGGTTTCAATTGTCATCTATTTCACACTGAGAACTCAACGTTTTTACCGGTCACCCATGTTCAACTTTGAGTAAAATGCAGTGCTCATCACTGTCACTTTTTACTAAACCGGGGCTATTCAAAATCCCGACAGGGCTGTAGCCTCCCTAGATCCGGTGTAGTGTTGTCCCTGCGTAGCATGACCTGGAGTAACTTTCACCTTTCCCAGCTGTTGAGAAAAAGCACATTAAACGCCCCAAAAGTGGGCTTGATTAGGTGTGAATGTACATGAGGTGGTTTGGCACGTAGACACTGATTAAATGAATGAATTTGCTTTTTTTGCAAACTTTTGAAGGCTTATTTTGCTCTGAGGGTGCACCCTGCCGAGATAAAGCATTGGGTTTGAAACTCCGAGCAGACGCAGGCGTCTAAATGAGTGTGGAGGTGATGGACGTTATGTCACCTGAAGTGACGCATGTAGTGCTGCACAAAAGGTTTTCATGTAGTTTAACAGTCTGAGTGAATAGGGAATGGAGAGTGTCTTATATAATAATGCTAGGCAACCTGGTTGAAAATGAATTCATGATTGTTCCTCGCCTGATTAGTTGAGTGTTTGGAAAATAAGAGTTTTGTAACTTCCCATAGGAAAGAAAAATCTTTTTAATACCTTTGTTGTTTCTTCTACACAACAGTGAGATTAAAGGGAGTCGATCACCCAAAAATGACAGTTGTTTCATCATTTACTCAGCTTCATGCGGTTACAAAATGACTATTTCTTCTGCTGTGGAACACACAAGTTTAGCAGAACGTCTGAGCTGTCAAACTCCAAAAAGGACTAAATGCATCTTACACTCGAAAAACTATTTGGGTTGTTTTTAGCCCAAGGGCTGGGTAAATATAGGACAGTTAATTGTACCCAGCAAATTGGGTTGTTTATTTAACCCAGCATAATGGGTTTATTAGTTTTTACAATTTTTTTATTTATTTTTTTATATATAAATACTCCATACATTCACTGGTTTGCAAAAACCACAAGAGGTTGCAGAAAACCCATGATAAAAAACTCGATTACGTCTGACCCAGGAGCTGGGTTACACAAAATCTACCCAAACACTGGGTTGTTACGTCTGACCCAAGAGCTGGGTTACACAAAATCTACCCAAACACTGGGTTGTTACGTCTGACCCAAGAGTTGGGTTACACAAAAACGATCCAAACACTGGGTTGTTACGTGTGACCCGGGATCTGGGTAACACAAAAACTACCCAAACACTGGGTTGTTACGCCTGACCCAGAATCTGTGTAACACAAAACTACCCAAACACTGGGTTGTTACGTCTGACCCAAGAGCTGGGTTACACAAAATCTACCCAAACACTGGGTTGTTACGTCTGACCCAAGAGCTGGGTTACACAAAAACTATCCAAACACTGGGTTGTGTGACCCGGGATCTGGGTAACACAAAACTACCCAAACACTGGGTTGTTACGTCTGACCCAGGATCTGGGTTACACAAAAACTACCCAAACACTGGGTTGTTACGTCTGACCCAAGAGCTGGGTTACACAAAATCTACCCAAACACTGGGTTGTTACGTCTGACCCAAGAGCTGGGTTACACAAAAACTATCCAAACACTGGGTTGTTACGTGTGACCCGGGATCTGGGTAACACAAAAACTACCCAAACACTGGGTTGTTACGTCTGACCCAGGATCTGGGTAACACAAAAACTACCCAAACACTGGGTTGTTACGTCTGACCCGGGATCTGGGTAACACAAAAACTACCCAAACACTGGGTTACGTCTGACCCGGATCTGGGTAACACAAAATCTACCCAAACACTGGGTTGTTACGTCTGACCCGGGATCTGGGTTACAAAATCTACCCAAACACTGGGTTTATTCGTCTGACCCAGGATCTGGGTAAAACAAAATCTACCCAAACACTGGGTTATTCGTCTGACCCGGGATCTGGGTAACACAAAATCTACCCAAACACTGGGTTATTACGTCTGACCCGGGATCTGGGTAACACAAAAACTACCCAAACACTGGGTTGTTACGTCTGACCCGGGATCTGGGTAACACAAAAACTACCCAAACACTGGGTTGTTACGTCTGACCCAAGAGCTGGGTTACACAAAAATTAAAACTTCCTACCTAAATACTGAAAAAATAATCCAAAAGGCTCAACCCAGGATTTGAGTAGAAAAAAAATTGAGAGTTGTCATGTCGAAATTTTAAAAAAAAAAATGTAAATGATATATGTGTAATAAATATAATTTAAAATAAGCCAAGAGAGACTTTCCAGTGAGACTAAACAGATCATAATAAAAAGGTTTTAGAGATGTCATTGTGTCGCTCTGAAAAAAGACAAAAGAAAAGAAATTCACTGTTGCAATGGATCAAACAGGTATTTCTAGAAGGCTTTATACATTTACGTCATAGATTTAGGAAGCATGACGCAAATGAAGATAACTGCTCAGAATGCTGTAAATGGTCCTTAAACTCAAAAACGTAATTATAACACACCTCAACAAGCCACGTGATGAGGAATCATTCATGTCTCGAACACAAATGAAATGATGCAGGATGTCTAAGTTAATTCCTTAGGGTTATGGGTTTTCTCCAAACACTAACTTTAATGCTGCCTTAGCAAATGCCACTAATCAGGCTAAAAAGCCAGGCTTTCAATTAAAGAGGACCTATATGCCCTTTTTCAAAGCCTTGCTTTTGCTAATGCTATCAAAGCACTGTGTAACCAATTAGCAAGGTAGCATTTATTGAATTAGCTAGTTAAAGCTAGCCAAGTTTTCACTCCTGAAAATATATAAGTTGTTAATTTAAATGTATAAATTAGCTTAATCCAATATTTGAAGTTAAGAGCAATTAAAATGTATGAGTACAAAATAAAAACCTGCTTACTTAAAAGAATATATTAAAAAAAGTTGATGTGACCGATTGCCAAGTTTTGCCAACTTATTCGTGTTTACAGTGTAGAATAGGTTTTCATCAAGCGGCAACCTCCCCCAGTTTCACTTGAAGCCAATACAGAAGTGACTTAAACTGCAGTTCATCGACTGGCCACTAGAGACCGGCTCCAGAAGAGAGCAGAATCTCATTGAGCTCATGTTAAAATGCCCAACTTTACAGCAGAATAAAACATGTTCACAGCCTGGGACAAATTATGGTTGTGGTCTGTATGGCTAATTTTGCCCTTCATCACAACTGTGAGGGGGGTGAATGTTTTTATAACTCTTTCGTTTACATTATATAAAGCCTTAAAGTTCTGCATAATTAAGGGCGTGGCCACTTTGAGTGAGAGGTGGATTGCCGCTTGTCTGCTGTCTGTTAGTCATCACGTCACCTCACGTCAAATAAATGCGCACATCAACCCGATCACTTTGTTTAGTGCTCATGTAATCACTACATTCAGATTCATCAATCGGAATGAATTCAGTCCGACTGAAACAAAAGTTGTGCATGTAAACATAGCCACTGTTGCGGCTCCTCTCTTCCCAGTCTCTCAGTAACGCTCTGTTTAGTTCCCGTCTCTGTGAAGCCCCGCCTTCAGAAAGCACACTGTGCTCTGATTGGTCAGCTGGAGCAGTGTGTTGTGATTGGTCAAGTGTTTGTGAAATGTCCCGCCCCTTACCATAACCAGTTTCAACACACTACTAACTAACTCAACCAGGCCCGCCTGCATATTAATTATTTAAATGAGGAATATTGTGATGTGTTCATTCGTGGAAGAAAACTTAAGACTACGTTAGAGACGTTTCAGGGAGTTCAGAAACCATGTACAGCGCACTGATATTGTTACATCCGGCACTCCTCATGTCTCCTTTGCTTTCAAATCTAAAACTACATTTCTCAACAACTACATGCTCATTATTTGTCTGATTAATTCAACCTGTGTGTGATTAACTAGTTTGATTGGCAACAAACTCTTATATTGCCACTCTTCTCTTATATCAAAATCCTCTGCCATTGTTTAAGACTCTAATTCATGAGCGGTGTTTTGTTTTGCTCCATCCTCAGCATGCATCAAGGGCCAAGGGTGACTCTTTTGCAAACTTGACTTGTGTACCTGACCACCGGAAGCTGGTCAGAAGGCGTTTATTAACCTCCAGGAGCTGTGTGGAGCAGTTATATGATAGATGGATGCACTTTTATGATGGATGGATGCACTTTTATGATGGATGGATGCACTTTTATGATGGATGGATGCACTTTTATGATGGATGGATGCACTTTTATGACGGATAGATGCACTTTTATGATGGATTGATTCACTTTTATGATGGATAGATGCACTTTTATGATGAATGGATGCATTTTTATGATGGATAGATGCACTTTTATGGATTTCAAAAATGCACAAAAAGTCACTGCCATTATAAAGCTTGGAAGAGCCAGGACTTTTTTAAATATAACTTATGAAGATTTTATTCGTCTGAAAGAAGAATGTCATTTACACCTAGGATGACTTAAGGAGGGCGAGTAAATCATGGGAGATTTTTAGGAGAACTAACCCTTTAAACCTGCATTTGGATCTTCACCAGTGTAGGTGCAGTTTGTAACGGATATGGAGAATAACTCCCTTTGGAGGGACTTTGTGCTTTGGAACAAACAGCAACATCACACACTAAAGAAAGTAACTATTGTTTCGCACTTGAACTTCTAGTGGCCCCAAAGAGTATTTGGTTACATAAATCACACTATGTCAGAATGTTTGCATTAGATTAAATAATAAAACAATCTGGCATACATGAAAGAAAAACAGAAAGAAAGAAAAAATATTCCTGAAGAAAATCACAAAAGAGGTTTCATAGGATTTAAATTATAAAACAATGTCCAAAGAAAAGAAAGCATTGTGTGACAGTTGGTGGTTAGCAGATCTTTAATGTGATTCTCCACATGTGGTTCCTCTGCTAGGACGCCTGTGCAAACTTAAGGAGATTTGACTTCATATCCTCTCCTTGAACTGTCACCTTATCGTGGTGCAGAGGTTTGAGTATCCGAATGATCCTGGGAGCTATGTTGTCTGGGGCTATATGCCCCTGGTAGGGTCTCCCAAGGCAAACAGGTCCTTGGTGACGGGCCAGACTAAGAACAGTTCACAAAAAAACCCTTATGAGTAGAACTACACCGAGGACCGAGACGTCGCCCGGCATGGCGCAGCCGGGGCTCCACCCTGGAGCCAGGCCTGGGGTTGGGGCTCGCATGCGAGCACCTGGTGGCCGGGCCTCCCCCCATGGGGCTCGGCCGGGCTTAGCCCGTAGAAGTGACGTGGGGCCGCCCTCCTGTGGGCTCACCACCTGCAGGAGGGAGCGTAAGGGGCCGGTGCATAGTGGATCGGGCGACAGTCGGCGAGGCCCCGACGACCCAATCTCTGGACACGGAACCTGGCTTTAGGGACGTGGAATGTCACCTCGTTGGCGGGGAAGGAGCCGGAGCTTGTGCGGGAGGTCGAGAGGTACCGACTAGAGATAGTCGGGCTCACCTCCACGCACAGCTTGGGCTCTGGAACCACTCTTCTTGAGAGAGGCTGGACACTCTACCACTCTGGAGTTGCCCATTGTGAGAGGCGGAGAGCTGGAGTGGGTTTGCTTATAGCCCCCCAGCTCAGCTGCCATGTGTTGGAGTTCACCCGGTGAGCAGGAGGGTCGCTTCCCTGCGGCCGAGTCAGGGATAGGTCTCTCACTGTCGTGTGTGCCTCACGGGCCAAACGGCAGTGCAGAGTACCCGGCCTCTTGAGTCTCTGGGAGGGGTGCTGGAAAGTGCTCCGACTGGAGACTCCATCGTTCTACTGGGGACTTCAATGCCCACGTGGGCAGTGACAGTGACACCTGGAGCGTGATTGGGAGGCGGCCCCTGATCTGAACCAGTGGTGTTCTGTTATTGGATTTCTGTGCTAGCCACGGTTTGTCCATAACGAACACCATGTTCAAGCATAAGGGTGTCGATCAGTGCATCGTGGCACCAGGACACCTAGACCGGAGGTCGATGATCGACTTTGTGGTCGTGTCATCAGACCTTGGCCATATGTCTTGGACACTCGGGTGAAGAGAGGGGAGCTGTCAACTGATCACCACCTGGTGGTGAGTTGGATCCGATGGAGGGGGAGGAGGCTGGACAGACTCGGCAGACCCAAACGTACTGTGAGGGTCTGTTGGGAACGTTTGGCCGAGCCCCTGTCAGAGATCTTCAACTCCCACCTCCGGCAGAACTTCGACCGGATCCCGAGGAGTCTGGAGATATTGAGTCGAGTGGACCATGTTCTCCACCTCCATTGTCGATGCGGCTGTTCGGAGCTGTGGCCGTAAGGTCTCCGGTGCCTGTCGGCGGCAATCCCGAACCCGGTGGTGGACACGGAAGTAAGGGATGCCGTCAAGCTGAAGAAGGAGTCCTATCGGGCCTGGCTGGCTTGTGGGACTCCTGAGGCAGCTGGACGGGTACCGGCAGGCGCGGGCTGCAGCCGGGTAGTCGTGGAGGCAAAAAATCGGGCCTGGGAGGAGTTCGGTGAGGCCATGGAGAAAGACTATCGGTTGGCCTCGAAGAGATTCTGGCAAACCGTTCGACACCTCAGGAGGGGGAAGCAGTGCCCTACCAACACTGTTTACAGTCGAGATGGGCACCTGTTGACCTCAACTGGGGATATCATCGGGCGGTGGAAGGAATACTTTGAGGATCTCCTCAATCCCACCGACATGTCTTCCATTGAGGAAGCAGTGGCTGGGGACTCGGAAGTGGACTCGCCCATCACCGGGCTGAAGTCATCGAGGTGGTTAAAAAGCTCCTCGGTGGCAAGGCACCGGGGGTGGATGAGATCCGCCCTGAGTACCTCAAGTCTCTGGATGTTGTGGGGCTGTCTTGGCTGACACGCCTCTGCAACATCGCATGGCGGTTGGGGACAGTACCTCTGGACTGGCAGACCGGGGTGGTGGTCCCTCTTTTCAAGAAGGGGACCGGAGAGTGTGTTCCAACTATAGGGGGATCACACTTCTCAGCCTCCCCGGGAAAGTCTATGCCAGGGTACTGGAGAGGAGAATTCGGCCGATAGTGGAACCTCAGTTCAGGAGGAACAGTGTGGTTTCGTCCCGGTCGTGGAACACTGGACCAGCTCTATACCCTTTTCAGGGTGCTGGAGGGTTCATGGGAGTTTGCCCAACCAGTCCACATGTGCTTTGTGGATTTGGAGAAGGCATTCGACCGTGTTCCTCGTGGCATCCTGTGGAGGGTGCTCTGGGAGTATGGGGTTGGCGGCCCCCTGCTTAGGGCTGTTCGTTCCCTGTATGACCGGAGCAAGAGCTTGGTTCGCATTGCCGGCAGTAAGTCAGACCTGTTCGGTGCATGTTGGACTCCGGCAGGGCTGCCCTTTGTCACCGGTTCTGTTCATAATTTTTATGGACAGAATTTCTAAACGCAGCCAAGGGCGGAGAGTGTCGGTTTGGGGACCATACGATTTGTCGCTGCTTTTTGCGGATGATGTTGTCGTGTTGGCCTCCTCAAACCAGGACCTTCAGCGTGCACTGGGGCGGTTTGCAGCCGAGTGTGAAGCGGCTGGGATGAGAATCAGCACCTCCAAGTCCGAGGCCATGGTTCTCAGTCGGAAAAGGGTGGATTGCCACTTCAGGTTGGTGGAAGTTCCTGCCCCAAGTGGAGGAGTTCAGGTATCTTGGGGTCTTGTTCACGAGTGAGGAAGGATGGAGCGAGAGATCGACAGGCGGATCGGTGCAGCTTCTGCAGTAATGCAGTCGATGTACCGGTCTGTCTGGTGAAGAAGGAGCTGAGCTGTAAGGCAAAGCTCTCGATTTACCGGTCGATCTACGTTCCTACTCTCACCTATGGTCATGAGCTGTGGGTCATGACCGAAAGGACAAGATCCCGGATACAGGCGGCCGAAATGAGCTTTCTCCGTAGGGTGGCTGGGCGCTCCCTTAGAGATAGGGTGAGAAGCTCGGTCACTCGGGAGGAGCTCAGAGTAGAGCCGTTGCTCCTCCACATCGAGAGGAGCCAGCTGAGGTGGCTAGGGCATCTATTTGGATGCCTCCTGGGCGCCTTCCCAGGGAGGTGTTCCAGGCACGTCCCACCGGGAGGAGGCCCCGGGGAAGACCTAGGACACGCTGGAGGGATTACTTCTTCCGGCTGGTCTGGGAACGCCTCGGGGTTCCCCCGGAAGAGCTGGAGGAAGTGGCTAGGGAGAGGGAAGTCTGGGCGTCTCTGCTTAGACTGTTGCCCCCGCGACCCGGCCCCGGATAAGCGGAAGATAATGGATGGATGGATGGATGGACTTCATACGTTCAGACAGTTGAAATTAATCTCAGATTGAGACTTAAGTGTCCAAATACCCTTTGTGGTCACTGTATACACAAACTCCTTTACATAAACTAAGACTTCAGGTGGCGTACTTCAACGTGACACTAGGGTTGTGCCGATGGACGATATCATGTGATGGCTGACCAACATCACGATGGAGCGCCACCATCGTGATGCCACGCCCCCCGTTGCGAGTGCGACACACACTAATCCTCTTCTATTGTTAAACTAAAAACTTTGCAGGGATTGCTCTGTAAATTAAATTGAGAGTATAACTAAAGCATATATGCTATTTTAAATATTGTAGTCTATGCCAGATATATAGCCTACATTTTTAAATAATCCATTTCATAAGCATGCGCGTTTATTTTAGCACTTTCGTCAGTGAAACAACACACTAAAGCCTGTAAAACATTTAAACGATTATCAGTTAATAGTGGTAACAAAGATTAAGACGATTAAATATTAGTTTAAAAAAAAAGTTTTATTTCCCCACAAAGATGCGTCAGCTTTGAGATGAATGTGGGACACGAGCTGGAGACTCCTTCTCGAATATCTTCGTCTTAATGTTTTCTCCTGATGTTGCAAAGCAACACGTGTTGTAAAACATCTGAAGAGCGAATTTTATCTTCCACAGGGTCAAGACATTTAGGCTATGTTTGGATGTTTGATTATGCACTGCCAGAGAAAACAAAATCGGCGGTGTGTATGTGTGTGTGTGTGCGTGAATTGCGCTATTCAAATAAACTTGACGCGCCAAGTCTAATAAGAACAAACTGTGTTAAATAAAATTGGATGTAAAAAGGTATTCGTCCTACATTGTTTTTTTTCTACTTCACCACAGTAAAGCATGTGAATGGGTAGGCTATAATAGACTTAATTATAAGCAAACGAAAGGAAGAAACATTTACAATTCCCTGCGAAAATGAGTGTGACGCGAGTGAAGATTTATGAAAAGAAACGTGATGTCCAGTGGGACAAAATGGACTAAATGTTAGCCTTTTGGTTATGCCTATTGTTAAAGTTCGCAGAAAGGTACAAACATATTTGAAAAGCTGGCAAATCTTTAATTGGGCTCAGCCTCCCTCTCTCATTCGGCATGAATCCATATGTTTTCATGGCTGCGATGTAACTGCAAATTTATTTCCTTTGAAATCAAAGCTTTGTGCTTATGTCCTGTGGTAATATATTCACGTAAAACAGCATTCACATACAAAACACAGGGATAATAACGAAATTATAGTTTTTTGAACAACTCTTATGCGCGACCCCCTTTAATCATCTGTTTGTCAACTGTTAACATTCTCTAAATATTCATGATACATGAACAATGTGCCGCACCGCCGCACGCCAAAATAAATGCTTCTTTTAATAGGAGATGACATGGAAATAGCAATCTAAATTTTGGGGTGGCACCCAGGGTGGCCAGTCAGATGTCAGGGGTGCCCAGTGCCTAACGTTTAATCGCATAAATAGTCCATAAACCATAATGTCCTCATAAACCATGAGTAAACACACACAAATGTTGACAAGCCGCTAAGCAAATACAGTTCCAGTACACACCACATAGAGATGTCCTGCTGTAGTCATTGCTGCTGCTCCTGTTTAATTTAAGCCTCCGGATCAGATTCTGGATCATATATGTATGGTTGAATCTGATTGATAGCCATGGTTTATTTAGGATAACTTCTTTTCCACGTTTAAGGATGTCACAGCTTTCACAGACACTCTCAACGCAGTAGCTGCACGCTCGTGGCTCTTTAGCTCCCCCCACAGGGTACGCCTCCAGCCACTCGTTTTTTTCCGTAAAGACTCGGAACCAGAGTATGTGAGTGGAGCGGAGCGGCAGCAATTTACCCTCTGCGCTCAAAGCATTCAATAATCACTCCGCTCCGGGTTCACCATTTCCCGCTCCCCGCTCCACTCCTCGCTCACTGATATCAGAAACACCGCTCCGTCTTCACTCCGAGGAAATTTGCGGCTAAAGTATTTAAGTAATATCACAAAGGTTCAGTTTATAACATACATTAAATTAAAACAAAAAAAACAATAGGAGAGTTTCAACGTGGTTTATTGCAAACATTTATTATCTATGACATAATATGTTTAATGTGTGAGTTTTGACTAAAAATACTGTTATATTGTAGGCCGTTGGTATGAATTTTACTCGTGATGGAGCGGTAGTGGAGTGCATGAAAACCACGACGCTCCGACTTTTAAAAAATCCACTCCTCACTCCATTCAAAATCACCTCACTCCACTCCCATTCCACTCCGCTCACATACTCTGCTCGGAACAGCGTATCTTTCTTTTATATATATAATAAAACTAAAGACTTTTTGGAGATATGAAATATGCAATACTACTCTATAGATTATTGATTGATTGTACTCAAGATTGACATGAGATTAAGTAAGGTTAATAAATGCTGTAGAAGTATTATTCATTGTTCGTTTAATCTTTTAACCTTAGTTAATACACTATGAACTAACATGAATGAGTAATAGAGACTAAACTGTGACGAGGTTTCTCGTCAAGGGTGAGAGCAGTCTCGTGTCATATTGTAATGACGAGTGTGAGGGTGAAGTTAGGATAGAATATGCCAACACTACGTTTACATTACTTCTCCACTCTAGTTTGGCTTTTTAAAGAAATAAAAACAATTTAATTCAGGTGGATAACAGTCACTTCAATTCCATCAGCTCATCCAACACGAGCGGTTCGAGCCGTACAAACTATTCCCTGTGAATACTATTCCTAGAGTACACAGGATCGCGAAATTCAAAGTGAAAGTAAATGGGACCACGCGAACATTCAAACGTGATTTCAATACGTTACCGCTGTTTTAGCGACTCCCTGAGGTATGCGAATATCTCCCAATATAAGGGGCGATCTAGTTGTAACCATCTCTAGCTCTGCATCATGCTTGAAGAAAAATGTGGTCTCTATTTGCACTTTGAATACTGGAGTACTTTGACTATGGTATTATGGTTATTTTTTGCACTTAATATCTATGATCAGTCTGTGGGAAGGAGTTCAGTTAGGAGGTCAGCAGAAGCTCATGTGCAGTTATAAGGTCTGAAGAGACAATCATACAGGAAATAAGCCAGTCAGTTGAGTTTTTGGCAAAACCTTTACAGTGCTTGTTGTCTTTTACTGCATATGATAATTCATACTCAGAAAGTAGAACTGAAATGACATTCATTAAAGATGATGAGTTAAAACATTTGAAATGCACCTGCAAAATGTTTTCTAGTCATGTATTTCATCATTGAGGACATCATTGCATCATTGAGGACACACCCCTAATGAGCAAGGTACAATTGTATTGCTCAAATATTAATACATGCTGTAAAATGTATATTGCATTTGTAAGCTAGCTAAATAAGCTAATATATCAGTGTTAACAAATGGGACTTGCAGTTACCCATGACATTTAAATACATGTTTCTAGGTTATAGCTAAAGAAACAATATAATATTTTAATGTTTAAATTATTTTCTGTCGAATTTTAATATATTCATATTTACATATGCAATTTAGCACATTTTCATGGTTCAGTACTGTGTGTTTTTAATTTAAAAAGTACTGTGTGTGTTTTAAAGTTTTTAAAGCTCAGCACTGTTACTTAGTGTTATGGGAGTTTTTTATTCGTTTTTTTTTTTTTTTTTAATCCAGTATTTTAATTGTCGATTAATCGGTTTCAGTAAGTGCTGTCCAATCTTGGTATCGGTAAAATCCACTATCGGTTGACCTCTACTTTTAGATGTTTAATTGCTAATTGGAGCATTGTGATCGCTAGACTAATGCAGAGTTCACACTGCCCGATTTTAGGCCCGATTTTGACTCGGCGACAGGTTTTGCAAAATAGCCGACAAATGCCCTAAAGTCATAGGCAAATCGGTGCTTGTGCACATGAGTGACAATCACGCAGTGTGAATGATCAAAGACGCAATCAGAGAAACTCGCCAACACCTGTGAGATATTTGGCATGCTTAATATTTGGACCTGTCGGCGATTCAAACAGTTCTGACGATGACCTACTGCCAATGAGAGAGCGAGATACAGAGCAGCAAGAGTTTCAGGAAGGGGTTATAGACCAGAATATCAGTATTTTAAAAGATATATTTACAATTCTATCAAACAGAAACCAACAGCAGCACATTGCAAAATGATTTATTACCTCAAACTCTCCTTGCAGAACACAATCCTTGCTCCCTGCGTCTCCTCAACTACTTCCTCCTCCATAATCTTTTTAATTTTTCTCCTTTTCCCTGTAAACCAGCTCACAGATAACTTAAAATCGCAAGCTTTCTGCAGTTTATCATTTTTAATAATAATTCCAGTCTTGCGCAAGAACTCCGGTCTGACACGCGTGATCTCGCAGTGTTTCCTTGTCACATCTCACGTGTGTTTGGTTGTGAAACGTAGTTTGCGGACGAGATCGAGTTGCCGGCGATTCTTACTCTTATAGTCATGCAGTTTGAAACCTGTCGCCGATCTATCGGTCAGTGTGAACACAGCAGCGACTGAATGATACCCCAAATAGTCATGCAGTGACCTGACCAGTTTGAAAATCGGGCAGTCTAAACTCGGCCTAAGGCTTAGTGAATTCATTGTTGTGAAAACCTCAAAAGCAACATTTTTCACTTGTTTTGCCTGTAGCTTTAAATTATCCCGTGCACATTTAGACTCTTTTTCCCAGCACGGGTCACATATGCTTCTTCCAACAGAATTAACAACCAATCAGGTCAAGTATTTTGGAAAATTAAGCTTGGGTGTGATGTTTCACCAAAAAAAAAACGTTTTATTCTGTCGTTCTTTAGAAAAACATCACGGTTTGCTTTAAAGAACCTAGAAACCAATGTACTCACATCTGAGGAACCTAGGGCTCCACGATAATGTGAAAAATCATAATTGTCGATGATTCCCTTGAAATTGTAGTTGCGATTATTAAATATGATTATCACAATTTACACTGAATTATGTTTTGAATCGCTTTATCTGAAAAAACTGCTTGCCATATTTTTATATAAAAATAGGATATAAAAATATAGAACTTAGTTATAGGAACTAGGCATCAGGTGGTTTCCCGAGAACTAAATGTAGAGTAATTTTCCTGGTTGCGTTCACACCACCAGTAGGAATGCTGAAGTGACGTAAGCCGCGCTTATGGTTGTGGCTTTTATTTTGACGGCAGTGAGAACGCCAATGTCTGTGCACAGGGCGCTCACATTATCCGTCTTCATTAGCTTACGACCTTTTTAACAGTCCTGTCTAATATGTTATTAGGTAGAATTATTATACAAAGAAAGTAGACATTATATGAAAACGTATTAGCGTTTGCGTCTGTTTGGGGAGGTGTTTATACTCGAGGCGCTCACGGTTGAGGTATTCTTTGAAACCACAGAGGGCGACTGAGTAATTTTTCTATAAACCATCAGGAAACAGCGGTGAGAAGAAGTGAACACTAGACTAGGGATGTGACGGTGAGGACATTTTCCCACCGGTTAATCGACGTGTGACAACACCGGTAATACCGGTATCACCAACTGGGCTTTTAAATCGCTAATTCTATATAACCAGAAGTAATGCACACGGCCAGCAATGCGCCAGTGCACACACACCGTGAATGACAGTTCTTCCGTAAATGGGAGCTCTGTGAGGCTGTGAATTGATGACAGCGCAGCCGTAAATGCTCGTTCTCTGCGGCTGTGCACATTTTAGTTTCGGTTTTGGATTAGCGCCAATTCGGGGGCGGGTTGTTTGAATTGTGGGATTATTAGCCTATTATTCTTAATGGAAAAAACAACAACAACACAGTACAACGACAATCTTGCGTAATTAGGCACTTTTACATTTCGCTTTGAAACCAAATCTTCCGTGATCATCTGGTGTTTCAGCTCTTGGCTCTCCTGACTCCTGCTGCGTTTGTGTTGCGACACTCGTTCTGAACATGCTTTTTGAAGTTTTTATTTGTACTGTCTGTTCTCTAACTGAACAAAATTTTATCACTATTAAAAAAAACATCTAAATTACGGTGGGGGGCGGTGCCACGGTGTGCGAGTGATGTAACCGGTGTGGAGTCTGAACACCGGTAACACAGACTATTATAGCAAGACTACACTAGACCCTACTCTGAAGTAGTCGAGATCCGCCTCTCACACATAACATGCTCTAAACACACCTCTAAACCATGCAGAATAATGTAAGTGGATTTTTTTTGTGTAATGATGGCTTAGAACGATCACATATTTGTGGCATCCGTAATCGTACTCACTAGGGATGCACCAAATATTCGGCCACCGAAAATTTCGGCCGAAAATGTTCTTAAAGGGCATTTTCGGTTTCTGCGGTGTGGACGTATGTGGTTCATCTCACATCTGATGACGCATCTATAATATGGGTTGTAACTTGAAAATAATGCTTTGTTTATGTTTCTGTTGATGAATACACATGCTGGCTCCTCAGTGATACACTACAACAGCGATAATAAAAGAAAAACGTGGGCAAAACGGTCTCTCTTTGTAAACTTTGTTCAAGTGCTGCCGTATGTTCGAATTTGACCAGTCGTTTTTGCCGTCATCACCGGGTGTAGAGCCTGAAGACACGAATGAGAACTTGCGCATGACAAAACAAATTTGCAGTACAAAAAATATTTGTTTTGGCACATCACCACATGCCTGTAAACACAGAGGCTTTAATGAATAAAGAAGAAACACTCTTTAACTGCTTGCCTTTTGTACAATTAACATAAACATAAACAAAAAATAGAAAAATAGAAGTGTATAGCACTGCGCTGAATATGGCCTGAACACGACTCTAAAAAGAAAAGGAGCATCAATTCACCCTTCGCCGCAAGTTTGATTGACAGGCGTTCTGACCAATCACATCGCCGAATCTGCCACTTTGTCCGACAAAGCAGTCAGGAGAGTTCGTAGATTACCGTTGGTGGACTTCAACTTGAAAAACGCTGTGTACTGACGTCTTTCCGTGGATGAAACAACATTTATTTTAGTATTCGTTCATGTTTATTTGATGCTTATCAATGAACTAGAAGGAAGAGATGATCGGTTCACGAGCAACATTAACTGAGGCGTTACAGTGATCACAACACATTAAAGAGCCACAAAATGCTATTTATTGTTTACATTTCTTTTTTTAAAAAGACGCAATTTGAAAGTGAGACTTTGTTTCATATCAAAAGTAACTTCCTCTGTCCTTTTTATCGGTGTGCTGTCAGTGTCCTCTTTGCTCTGCGATGTATTTTCTCTACGTGAGAGCATGTGTGTGTGTGGTGTGAGAACGCCATGGCTTGTCGGGCATAGCAACAGTAACTAAAACTTTTCTCGGATCAAGTTCGGTTTGAGACTGAGTGGTCGGCTGATTCTCGTCACTAAGACCTGGGTGTTCATCAATATCCATTTTGTTTATTTCCGAACAACTGCACTCACGCGACGTGTGAAAGGCGTGACTAAAAGGCGCTCATTTAAAAAATAAATCGTGAACAGGGTGAATCGAGATCGCAATTTTATGTCGATTTATCGTGCAGGCCTATTGTGCTGCCCCAGGAACCTCTAAAAACATTACAAACATCCTTAATCTCCAAAGAACCATTGACTTTAAAAAATAAAGTTTCCAAAAGGAGTTTTTCACAGCAATGCCATTGAAGAACTAATCGCAGTTTCCCCAAAGATCTTAAAAGATCCATTTCTGTCTAAGTGTGGAGAACATTTCAACAATCTAAAGAAACTTCTTCCATTACAAAGAACCTTCAGTGCTGCAGATGTTTAAGCTGTTTCATGAAACCATCGATCCCTAAGAGTGTTGCAACTCACAATTTGATGAATCGAACAACCACTGAGGAACCATCAATCACATCATTAGCCATCTTTAAAAAGACACATCCATCACTTTTTCAGTGATCTAGCATTTCAAGACATCAAGCCCGCACTGCACAAGTCGTAGAAGGAAATAAGATCCCTCAACAACGACAATCCCCTCTTACTTGCTGGAAGAGATTCAGGTGTCAATCCGCCTGAGACTTGATAGAGACTGACAGCGAAGAAAGAAACTCACCTGTGTGCCTTCGCTGATGCCCAATGAACTAGAAGAACCGTTTGCTTTTGTCTCCAAGAGACTGTAGGACATCTACACGCATTGGCTTGTTACTCCAAGGAAGAGAATGTGAATTAATTCTTGCATCTAGTTAGCAGCCCAATGCGTGCTTACATGCTGGTTTACAATGATGAGACTGATTGTATGTGCAGCCCAAGCCAATGATGTGTCACAGTGACATACACACCCACCACCCCCTTCCAAACCAGCAGATCTGGCTCCAACTCGCCGGAGGAGAAGACGAGGCTGCGTGTGCAGCTCAGCTCAGGAACAACCTCCTAAACCGTTGACAATGAGCTCTAATTCCACACGGCGCTCGTTCACTCCATTGTTTGTGCAAACGTAAGCAGCGCCACGCCTCTGTGAGATTTAACCGGCCTACAACGCTTTTTAAATGCTATTCGGATCACATGCCTCGCCGATGAGGATCCAGAAAACAGCAGTAGCAGTCAATGATATTATTGAGCTTGGGGAAACTGAAGCTAGTTTTTGTGGTCAGTGTAGTTTGAATGGCCACTTCCACATTCAAAGTTAGGAAAATCTTAAAGACCAGGGGCAGAGTTCAACGGAGCTGTCAATAAGCCCGACACTGATGTCCGTATGCAATGCCAAGACAAGTCATCTGAGAGAATTTCATCAAACATGAGGAACAGAAGACCTGAAAACACTGACAATCTAATGCTTATGAAACACTGAACTGACACATCTAAACCAACCGAGGACGAATCGATTCAGAATTTAATCAAGAGTGTGAATTGGAATTGAACTGGAATTTGAAATGTGATTATATTTCTCTATTTTTTGCCTAATTAATATTTCTTCTGTTTATCTAAACACAATGAATCAAAATATGAATCTATTGATTCATTAAAAAACAACAGTTAAAAAAAAAATGTATATATATGTATGTATATATATGTATGTATATGTATATATATATATATATATATATATATATATATATATATATATATATATATATATACATACATACATATATATACATACATATATATATATAAATTATTTTTATTTCTAGGAAAAGTAAATTTTTTCAGACATTATGTGTTGTTTCATTTTTCCTGGCAATCAAATGAAGGCATAAAACATTAATGTATCTTCTAGTCATATGAAATTAAACTTTTTGTCAAAGAAAGTGCTACACAATATTATTACATTGAGACGTATATAAATTAAAACAGTAATATATTTCACACTATATACACTAGCTATAGACACTGGTTTATGCCGCAATTTAATTTAAATGTACTGGCCTGCTTTTAATTTATTCATCATACAAATTCCGTGTAAAACTTCGTTACACAGTAAATTACGTATTTATGACAGGATTTCACAATTCCGTCCGCGTTTTCCGCATCACGGAAATCATAGGGCCCTAGATTTTGAGAACGGAGAATTGCACTCAAAAGTGGAGGCGAGTCTAAATGTGAGCTTGCAGAAAGGGGCGGCGTTTAAGCTGACTAAATGATTGGAGGAATCCTGCATACATCACACATACTTCTGTAGCCCCGCCCCTTTTCAGCACTGCAGTTGTTGTGTTCTGTCAGTTTGTATTTCCACAGCGTGAAGGTAAGATCTTACGGATTTATGAATGAATCGCTCGTTTTAAAATCCTCCCAGTCTACTGACACAATAGACTTGTCAAAAATATCGATATTTCAATATGTATTGATGCTGAAATATCTGAAACGATACCAATACTCCTTTCTACAGTATCGATACACCAATACCTCCTCTCCGACCGACAGTGAGTTGATGTGTTAAATAGAGTTGGTTAAATAGTGTTGGTTAAATAGTGTTGATGTGACGGGTCTGAATTTCAAACGATCACTCTTGACTGATTAACTTGTGTAACTTAAATGGATTAATCTGTATTTAATTTTTTACAATGAAGATTATCTAATGTCATTTTAAATTTGATTACTTTGTATCTTTATTCTATTGTATTTATTCGTGCTATAGTTAGTAATTTGTTTATTTGTTCTTATTTTATTACGGTTTACTTGTCTTGTTAAATTAAATTTACCATTTGAAATCAATCTTCCTTGGGCTGTGTAAGCTGTTGTAACAAAATTAGAGTTAGCAAATATTTGTGAGATAATTGTTATGGTAACGTTTATTTATGAAAAAAAAAAAGATTAAAAGCTTTATCATATAGCTAAATAGTGATCTCTTCAGAAGAATTTTTGATTGCCTAGACTTTCAATAGATGAACAAAAAAAAAAGAAATCATATAAAAAAATATCTATTTGATATGTAGCGGTTATTCTTCCCCGGGTATCGAAAATCGATACTTTTCCAGGTATCGTATCGAAGTTAGAAATTCTAGTATTGTGACGACACTAACATCCGCTTCAAACTTTACAAGTAAATCCACTCCATCAGCTAATTACTCTACAACAGTGATGCAATAGAAATATACAGAGCGACCACAAAAATGTAAAATGCACGCTTG
This sequence comes from Gobiocypris rarus, assembly GCA_023029165.1. Classification (NCBI taxonomy): domain Eukaryota; kingdom Metazoa; phylum Chordata; class Actinopteri; order Cypriniformes; family Gobionidae; genus Gobiocypris; species Gobiocypris rarus. The sequence continues at coordinate 26,759,598 of CM040922.1, read as the reverse complement.
TTCCTCTGGCGCATAAGGTCTATAGAAGGAAGGTTGAGTTAAAGTGTTAAAAAAACCTGCATGGATGAATCACTTAAAGTAAGTCAATTTCATGCCAACTTTAATATTTCTAAAAATAGTCCAGTATGAGTAATTAATTATTTAAAACTACACTAAAGTTACTGCATGTCTCTGATTTCCATTTTGTCAAATTCAAATAACAATTCTCCATCCTGCTACCTCATTTTCATCTCTAAACGGCACACGATACTGACATGCAAGTTACAACAAACACTCATTTGCCAGTGACCTTTATGCATGAACCCTGGAGTCATAAAGGAAAGACAAACAACAAAAAGCAACCTCCATGATGGAGGCTCTTTTCTAGATTCCCAAAATTGGTCAAATGTAATGCGTTACGTGTTTCACACCTCAATGCGTTTGCTCATTTCCAGTGAATCACATGTAATGGGGCCGCTAACAGCACAAAACAACATTGTGATACGCTATTTGCCTTGTCACAAAGCCCATTACATTGATGCAGATTGGCCTAATTCAGTAACAACATGAGTGTGGCCTGTCAGCCAATATCAGCGTCTTGTCTTAGCTCAAAGGAATTGCGGTACTCGAGTGAAAAATCTGGCCAAATATGTTTTTTGCAAACAAATAAAGGGATGCAGCAAAGGAACTGATCCTTCAGGAACTGATAAAGGAACTGATAAATATTCAGCATGCTACGCTCATGATCAATGCAAACCATGATGCAAAACAGGCTGGCTGTCGGTGCTTGAGCAACACAGTTAATGTGAAAAGTACAATGTGCATAAGTGTTGCATATATTCAACACTTATGGAAAAGCTATTATTTTTGTAACTTGGGGGAGATAAAACACCACGCTATTGCTTTGTCTACTCCCAAAGGATAAGCCACTGTAACCCCATGCATTTGATAAAAGAGCACGATGACAGTTTGCAACAAGGAAATGGGTTAAAAACAGCTGGTCGGGGGAAAAAACCTTTGAGAGTCGATGTGAACTTGTGCTGACGCGTTCCTGCTTATCCCAAAGAAAACACAGTGACGGGGGTGTTGTTTTTACGTGTCTGTAGCTAACAAAGGGTTGGGAAAGGCGTGAGAAAATGTGGTATGTGCCGCGTACCAGCAACAGAGTCATTTCCACTCTAACTCAAGTCCATTTTCACTACATATTCAATATAATAGCCCTGTATGGGTAGAGAGCTGTTTTCTAAGAGCCAAATGGTTCAAATATATATGGAAGTACAGTATAATGTCAAAAGCTATTATTCTAAGCAGCTTTTGGAGGAGATAACTATCATGTACAACCAATTTAATAATCTAAGAATGGTTCAGTTCTAATCTGAATACTGTTTTATTGCCTTCTCAAGGCTTTTAAGAATACAATGCACTGGCAATGTCGTTTGGATGCAAAATTCAATGCTAAAACATTACAGGTCAGATTTGTTAGAAATGGATGGCGTGAACAAAGAACTATTTCCTGTGTCCCACCCAAACGATCGCAATCATCATGGCTGCCGTCCACGTAAAAGATGCGCCAAAGTCACCCAGAATATGATGAAAGATGTCATGTTCATTTAGTAGCATTGAAAAATCCAATTGCAGTGTTAGTCAAGGTTTCTTGCATCAAAAACAGTCATAATTAGGTTTTACGTCATAATTTTACACCCTATACAGACGTCATGAAATGGATTGAGGCATTGGATCTTGTATGAGCAATTAAACCAGCATTTAATATGCAGAGTCGAGTAAACTAAGTCATTCCCTAGTTCCCTAATCATGACCTATTAAACATCAGGATTATGATGACCTCATTCCCAGCTGTTTAAGTACAGTGCAACTCAATAATGAGGATTTTCTCTTTTGGCCCAGACTGACCACCACCACCACAAAAAAAAAAAAAAAATTATCAATGCATTTTTATATTTGCTGGAAAATCTATATTTTAAAGCTTCAGAAGAAAAGTACTGTACTATAAAGTTTATATTTTATATAAAATATATATTTTTTACATAATATGTTTTACTCTGAAATTGCTATACAATTAAAGACATATGTCTAAATAAGTTATGTTCCAAATTTGAAGTTGATTAAAAAAAAATTAAAAAACGGTTTCCTGTGAGATATTATTTAGGCACTATACCAAAAACAGCCACCGGGTGACAGCCAAACTCCATTTAATTTTTTTCACAAATGTATATTTATTTTGCAATATTACTTCTATCATAAAATAACCACCAAATATTGAGACTCAGACCTTTCAGACGATATGCATTTTGTCAAGATTATAAAAAGTTTTGATAATAAAATATTAAATTTGTAATATGACACTTGACAACACCCACTAAGGGGGAGGAGAACGCTCAAGATTTCACAGAATGAATCTTGAGTTTAAATTTTCAAATGGTGATTACTAAAATGTATGATGGGGCAATGTGGGACGGCGTATGCAATTCAACGGGTTCAAAAAAGAGAACGTGCAACAAGCTGAACTTACACAACTATTATGCAACTCCATAAATTCGTAAACAGACAACAAAACCATGGCATACGCTGCGAAACTGATTGATACTGTAGTTTTCACACATTGTACTGATGCTTCCAAGACTATCAAGATATCCCAACTTCAACAAAACCTTGTCTGTGTAAGTCAGCTAACAGAAAACCAAACAAGCAAAGTATTCAAGGCATAATGAATGATGTGGTCAATGCATTAAAGTCTTTGGCTGCATACAGAATTGCATACTTCTCTACTATATAGTAGGGGTGTAAGAAAATATCGATACACATGAATATCGCGATATTATGATTGGCGATACTGTATCGATTCTCCAAAACACTTAACATCCCGCTTCATCCGCGCCGCTGAGAAGCGTTACGATAGAATATATAAAGCATATGCTTTCCTCTCAGTAACAAAATAAACACACAATAAAACTGACAGAACGAAAGCAGATGATCATAGCGATGTGGATGTGGATGCACCAGCTCTGCAGTTTAGTGCTGGAAATAGCACTTTGTACAATAGACTGCTTTAAAGAAAACAGCTTTAGAGTATTAAATATAAAACAAACAGTCCTTAAGTCATGGAATGGACTATGCACTTTCTGTAGTTTAAAAGTTTAGAAATGAAAAAAACTGCTATACTGTGAACCTTTAAAACAAAGGATCCTTCAGTCACTTTACTATTTCCCTTTACTTAGATTGCACAAAATAGTGATATGAATGATACTGTATTAATTAAAAAAAAATGTTACTTGTCATGTTTTAAGCACATGGTTGTGTCCTTTATTCTTTTAAATTAGATTAAAATTTCTTTAAAAAAAAAGAAACAAGAAAGAAATATCGCAATATATCGCCTTTCTTACAATATCGCAATATATAACAATATATCGTATCCCCTGTATCGTGATACGTATTGTATCGCCAGATTCTTGGCAATACACAGACAGCCCAACTATAAAGTAGGGACTAACGTTACTACTCAAGATTGTAAAGTGTGCATCCGACGGACACATTACTATCCCATGAGGCCACGGGAGAGGATTTATGAGGGTGAGATTCTGAAGTGTGCATATGATGGAAACTGGCTGAGTCCCAATTCACCCTTCACCGCAAGTTTGATTGACAGGCGTTCTGACCAATCACATCGCCGAATCTGCCACTTTGTCCGACAAAGCAGTCAGGAGAGTTCATAGATTACCGTTGGTGGACTTCAACTTGAAAAAAAATTTCTGTTAGTGTTCATTCTTGTTTATTTGATGCTTATCATTGAACTAGAAGGAAGAGATGATCGGTTCACGAGCAGCGTAACTGAGACGTTACAGTGATCATGACACATTAAAGAGCCACAAAATGCTATTTGTTTCAATTTCTTTCTTTTTTTAAATGACAAAATTTGAAGGTTAAGACTTTGTTTCATATCAAAAGTAACTTGCTCTATTCTGTCTGTCGGCGTGCTATCAGTGTCCTCTTTGCTCCGCAATGCATTTTCTCTACGTGAGAACGTGTGTGGTGTGAGAACGCCATGGCTTGTCGGACATAGCAACAGTAACTAAAGGGGGCGGGTCTTTGTGAACGGTCAATTCAGAGGCTGCTTCCCTCAAAGGCCGATTGAGAAACAGCAGCGCAACAAAGGCTGTCCCAATCCAAAGGCTCCTTAAATGTGACCTCCAAATTAGGGCTGGGCAACATCTAAAAAAATTGTATATCTCGATATTGTCAAATTTTTTACGATATTCGATATATCTCTCGATGTTTGCAATTTCTTTTAAATAGTAATAAAAAACATGATTTTCTTTTGCCCCCATTAAAAACAACAAAAACTATTTAGAACTAAATAAAATACATAATGTTTACGTTTACTGCTAATGTAAGCAGCAAAATCTAGATCAAGTGATCACTTACTGCTTTTTATTAAATGAACACGTGTAAATGTAACTGGAGTTGTGCATGTAATCCTTCTACGATGATCTCCCATATGTTTTGCATAGATTTGTTCATATGCATAGATTTGTTCATATGGAAAGTAACTAACAGTAGATTATGGTATTTTGATTGGTATCCCTTATCTGAAAACCAAACCACCCCCATACTGCAGATTAGATAGTGCGTTCCCTTTACAGACTATTTCATCACAGCCTCCCGTGTCTCTTTCCACACCTGTGTTGTTCGTCATCTCCATTTTGCTAACATGAAAAAAGGGAACGTAATAATGGATGTTCTGTGCGTTCTTTGGGAATGCTTGATTTTGTAATATTTTTGATATCCACGATATTTTCAAATTTTACATCGTCGTCAAAATTATTGCGATATTAATGAATGATACAACAGATCTACGCGGCCTAGAATACACCAGAAATCACTGCACGGCAGTGCCGACAGGATATTTTTTAGAGAAATTGCCGAATTACGCAAAGTATTGGGTTTCAGCTTACTTAAATATCTAATGATACAAGAAAAATTAAAGTGGTACAAATGTTGACACATTTTACCAAGATGTGATTATATAAAATCGACATATTTTCTCGTTCCTTCGGACAAGTAAATTGGTCATTCACTCCAAGTAAAACATTTGCTTGTGCGGAAAGAAAATTTGTTTTGTGTTATAAATCTAACTTATTCCAAAGTAATACTCACGTCAATGTTCCGTCAGCTTTGACATATTTTAATCTGAATATCTGTGATATTTTTATCTTGATGTATTAAATGACATGTATGGTCAATATTGTATTTAGATGATGTTCTAACCTGTGTAGAAGTACTGATAAATACTAATAAGTAATTATTGATGAATAGGTCGTCGTGATGCTGAAGTTATCCTGGTTTCCCTCTACATATATTCAAAACATTTAAAATTGTTACATATTCTGGTCATATTTGCTGTTGAGTGGAAGCAAAAATGAGTCAAGTAATTGTCTGTAATTTTAATCCTAAAGGTACAATACAACAAGATCTGTAAACAACTTAATACCAGTACACATTAAAGGAAAAATGCAAAACGTATGTCCTGATTTCGTGAGCATGTTATAAATAATTATTTTAGCGCGAGCGGTTTGAGTATTTATGCAGTTCAACAAAACTCTCAACTGCGCATGCGACGTCATCAAAAAGTGAAAAAGACACAGCGCATGCGCGTCCAGTACGTGTTGGATCTGGTCCAGCTACGTCATCGTGCTACAAGCTGCAGCGACGACTTTTTGTTCACAACACCTCAAAGCCCTGCTCTTTATTATATATAGAAATGGACCATGATGAAAATATCTATACTGTTTGTGAACGCGGTTGTTTCAAACTTTCAATAAAGTCCAAACCTTACTGACTCATCAACGTCAGCTGTCACAGTTGCTAGGCAACAAATACAATCCTCCGTAGTAGGCTAGAGTAGACCAATTTAACCATAGATATATATATAGCTTTGTAATATCTATGGATTTAACGCTCAGTCCGACAACCAGCCTCTGAATTGGGACATGGCTACTTTACTATCCCATGAGGCCACATGAGAGGATTTGTGAATGGCGGTAAAGCGACGCAACTGATAGGTCACATGATCAGGACAACATGGAATCCACATTATATTCATACCACAAACATTAATACTATATGAACGTAAGTTTGTAGCGGTTGCGAAGTAATTACTTGTTCAAAATAAGTACCTCCTCTCAAGAGAATATGCGATTTCGGACGCAGTCAACGCCACACGCCACACGCTTCAGCCCAACGGCTGTTTTTAAGAATTCATAACATCTGAAATGATTGATCAACCACTTCGCATGTGAATTGACTAACATCGCTTACTCACGAACTTGCTGTTGGGTCCGATGTAGTTTTAAATGCCCATCTTTCAAAATCAGCCTCTTTGTATCTCTTCATTATGTTGACGCAGTTAAACAATCCGCGCGCAAACTGAAAATGGGCGGTAAGTTAATACTTACATCATGTCCGGCAGTTGCCTGCTAGTATTTGTCTGGTACGGTGGGTCTAAATAATAATTTTATTTGGACTATTTACGGTGTATTTTCGAGTTAAAAGTACATTAAAATCTCTCAATATAAATATTTAGGTGTAAATTATTTTTTTAAATGTAGGCTACTTTACGTAGGTGGCCTGGTCACGTGGTACGTAATTACTTTTCTCAGTGCTGGTCAGGATGGATCAATCACAGATGTTTATGATCAGAAATCAGACATTTCATTTAATATTCAGCGATTTAACTGCACACTATCGGATGAGAACAAAACTTGAGCTGAATAGCGTATTCAGTAGAGATGCTTAACTCTAAATTGAACTTGCTTTATAATACACAGTTATTGAACTGAGCTGAATAATTTAAACTTGTCATATTTAATTAAATTTGCGTCATTTATTCTGTTTTTTTGTTACTACAGTGAAGCTGCTTTAAAAACTATTCCATTGTAAAGCGCTATAAAAAATAATAAATGTGACTTGAGAAATATTTCTACTTGTATTCCAGTCACCGATTCTTTACATTAATAGATGTAAATACGGTACAGATGTGTCAAATGAAAAAGCTCAGCGCCACCTTGAGGAAGAAGAACAACAACTTTACTTTTACTAGGAAACAATTACGTGTGCTTATCGTTCTGATATCGCAACTGAAACATTTCCGAATCAGCTTAGTTTTAATAATAAATAAATAAAAACATCACCCTAGTTTAGCTCTCAAATCTCGCGTGCTATGGCAAGCCATTTCAACATTTAATCCTTAAAATGTACTAGTATCTATTGTCATGCTCCTAGCCCTATAGTACTTCTTTTTTAGATACTAGTGCCTTTTTTAAAAGATACTAGTACCTATTAATTATACACTATTGAATAAGTACTAGTAGCTAATGAATATCTAGTTATAGCTACTAGTGTTTAAAAAAGAACTACTAGTATCTAATAAATATATAAACAGTCACAATTGTAATACACACTAGTCAGGACAGAATAGTTGATATATGAATGACAGATCCCCATAGAAGTCAATGGCAGAAAAATTAATATGTGTTATTAGTAACAAAAGAATAGTTACTCAACACTATCGAAATAAGTACTAGTATCTAATAATAAGTACTAGTACTTAAAGGATTATTTCACTCACCCCCATGTCATCCAAGATGTTTATGTTTTTCTTTATTCATTCGTAAAGAAATTAAGTTTTTTGAGGAAAACATTCCAGGATTTTTCTCCATATAATGGACTTCAAGGGGGACCAACGGTTGACGGTCCAAATCAATGCAGTTTCAAAGGAAGGGCTTCAGAGGCTCTGCACAATCCCAGATGAGAATAAGGGTCTGATCTAGACAAAAATCTAATTATTTACTTTTTAACCTAGATTGCTCTAGTTGCGAATACTACAAGCGCCTTTTACCAAAAAAAAAATTAAAAGTCGTCCGACATCATTGTTTTAGCTTTTTTTGCTAAAGGATGTTTGTGTTAGTCTTCGCACAAGCGCTTTGTAAACACGGGGGCGGTACTTCAGCCCTAGTCCAGCGTGACCTTTCCGACATGATTGCGCAATTCTTTGTGAGTCGCAGAGCAGCGAAAGACGAGCAATTTAGGTTAAAAAGTATATTCATTTTAATTTATTTTTAGAAAATGGCAGATGGTTTGTCTAAATAAGACCCTTTTCCTCAGCTGCGATCGAGTCTCTGAAGCCCTTCAACCCTTTAAGGACCTTCAACCGTTGGTTGCCATAGAAGTCCATTATATGGAGAAAAATCATATTTTTTTTCAACTGAAGAAAGAAAGACATGAACATCTTGGATGAGATGGGGATGATTAGGAAATGTTCGTTTTGAAGTGACCTAATCCTTTTATAGGATAGATACTATCTAAAAAAATAAGTACTAGTAGCATGAAAATAGATAATAGTTCGTTTTAAAGATTAAATGTTAATACGGCTTGCCATACACGCGCACTTGAAACACATCATTCACAAGACTGTTCCAACTCAATGTTTCCTTATCCTCACAGTGTGGAAAAAGGCAGACATCTTAATTATGTATTTGTATAATCTAATCTTCTGATTTATGCCAACTTAAGCATGTTCACAGCCATAGCTAGTATGCATTCATCCAGATAGTGTGAATGGTGAATCTGATGTCTTTGTATGTCTCTTTCATTAGCACTAATCTAATGGTAAATTAGCTGAAAGAGAAATAGCAATATAAAACCCTCACTACAATAGCATGTTGCGTAATCACAGCTGCTTTTACGTGATAAATTTGTATATGTGGGCCATTTATTAATCACAGAGCACATGAATGTCACCATGTCTTCATTAAGTGAATGTTTATTAATAGAGATCTAGTGCTCATTTCGCCTGCAGACAGCATTGATTGTAGTACAGCACAGAAAAGCTTTTGTTTGTCAGACGGAATCATTGAACATATTGTGATGAATGGCTGGCAAATCTCCAGTTTGGAGCAAATATTGATCAATACGCTCACTGATACTATTACTGATAACATGCAGTGTTGTTGTGCAGGTCACGCAACAAGTTCAGTTTTAGTTCACACGTACAGATTTTTAAATCATTGTGCTTTCAGAATGTGTGCATGAAATTATAAATCTTGGCAGCTGAAGTATTTATATGGCATTTGAACAAATTATTTTAATATCACTTTCATGTGCAGACTCATTTATTTAGTATTGAGAGGTCTGAAAATGGACAATGCTGTGAAAAAGCATTTTGCAAATCCTGCATGAATAAATTCATTTTCATTAGGGTTCTATAATAGAAACCAATGCTCTTTATTAATCTCCTAAAGACTATTTATTCTGTAAGGTTCTGTATAAAAAATAAAGGACCATATTCAGTTCATTTTAAATAGGGATGCACCAATATGAACATTTTGGCTGATACCAAACTTGCTCTGAACTGTATTTTCCTTTTGTGAAGTGATTTCAATCATATTTCAAGCAATTCAAACCCATCATGATGAACAGTGCACATCTGAAGTGTCTAAGCTGAAGGAAATAATACATTATTTATCGGCTTTAATATAAGTGGACACATTTTCTTATCGGGCCGATAACGATAACATTAAAAACTAACATATTGGCCGATATATTGTGCATCCCTAATTTTAAAGGTGAATTGATCACTCTGTAACTTTTGCACTTATATTGTGAATTAATAATTCTATCTGTTGCATTATATATTGATGTGTTTGCATATTAAATCACTATACACAAATCAGGCATAACATTATGACCACCGACTCACAGTGAATAACACTGATGATCTCTTCATCACGGCTCCTGTTTGTGGGTGGGATATATTAGGCAGCAAGTGAACATTTTGTCCTCAGAGTTGATGTGTTAGAAGCAGGAAAAATGGGCATAAGGATATGAGTGAGCGTAAGGATTTGAGTGAGTTTGACAAGGGCCAAATTGTGATGGCCAGACGACTGGGTCAGAGCATCTCCAAAACTGCAGCTCTTGTGGGCTGTTCCCGGTCTGCAGTCGTCAGGATCTATCAAAAGTGCTCCAAGGAAGGAACAGTGGAGAACCGGCCACAGGGTCATGGGCGGCCCAGGCTCATTGATGCACGTGGAGCGGGCTGGCCCGTGTGGTCCGATCAAACAGACGAGCTACTGGAGCTCAAACTGCTCAAGAAGTTAATGCTGGTTCTGATAGAAAGGGGTCAGAATACACAGTTTGTTGCGTATGGGGCGGCATAGCCGCTGACCAGTCAGGGTGCCCATGCTGACCCCTGACCCCGCCGAAAGCACCAACAGTGGCACGTGAGCATCAGAACTGGACCACGGAGCAATGGAAGAAGGTGGCCTGGTCTGATGAATCATGTTTTCTTTTACATCACGTGGATGGCCGTGTGCGTGGCTTACCTGGGGAACACATGGCCCCAGGATGCACTATGGGAAGAAGGCGAGCCGGCGGAGGCAGTGTGATGCTTTGGGCAATGTTCTGCTGGGAAACCTTGGCTCCTGCCACTATCAGGAGTCTAGTGGAGTCCATGCCTCGACGGGTCAGGGCTGTTTTGGCAGCAAAAGGGGGACGAACACAATGTTATGCCTGATCGGTGTATATTGATGCATCACTAATAGACTATAGCCTCTGGCATCGCTTATTTCAATGTCATCTAGCAATGTGAAAGCAATTTATATGAACTTATATGAAAACATTAAAATATTTATTCACTGTTAAAGCAAAACAAAATCTTAGTCATAGAGTAATTCCATGTTTGGAATCCTTTAAAGTTTCCATTTGACCTTTTGAACTTTTGGCAAACCTAAACATTCTAAATGGAACTTTCTGTGTGTTTCAGATGTAGCGAATGATAAAACTGTTTCTTCTGCGCTGTATTCTCATGCTATGCTATATTTAAACTGCTCTTTCAGAGCCCAACATCTCTCTCTTGTCTAAGCCGAGCTGAAACTGGATGGAGCCCAGAGGCTTCAGATATTGATCAGCTAGAAAGGAAAGTGACCTTCAAAAACTCTATCTTCAACTTGCCGGATGATTCACTGCCTTTGAACAGGCCGCTTAAAGAGATGTAATTAATGCGGAAACCTGCATGCCGGCAGCATTTGATTACCTGGAATAGAGCAGGGGAGCCCAGGGCCAGCTGGGACGTTTCTGCCGGATCAAGGGCTGTTTGAACTCTGACACAGAGAGAATTCACCGCATGCGTGCGTGTTTATGTCAGGCCACAGGCTTGTGAAGGAAAAAATATATTGTTGTGAAATTGCATGAGTAATAATTATGTTCATTTGTGAGTATAATTACCACCGGTTTCATTAGATTTATTTGTAGCTCCTGTTAGACATAATAATTAGAAGCGTGCGGATTTAGCAGGCATTATGCGTCTGAATGCATTTCAGCCATATTTACATATTTAACAAAGTCTCTGTTGTTGTATAATGCCACAGTACAGAAGGATAGGGGTGTTTGAGGTGTCTACATGCATGAATCCGCAGGTTCATATGTTCATATATGAGATCACATGCCATTACGCACAAGAGAGTGAACAATGTTCAACATGTCACTGCAGTGACCTTCACAAATGTCCCCGTTTCAGTTCAGTTTCGCTTTATTGGCATGACAATTGGAGTATAGTATCACCAAAGTATTGTACGATTATATTTATATATAGCTATATACAGTACCGGTCAAAAATTTGGAAACATTACCATTTCTTTTTTGAAAGAAGTCTCTTCTGCTCATCAAGGCTGCATTTATTTGATTAAAAATACAGAAAAGAACTGTAAAATTGTGACATATTATTTCAATTTAAAATAATTGTTTTCTGTTTTGATATACTTGAAGATATAATTTATATCCTGTGATCAAAGCTGAATTTATCATCATTACTCCAGTCTTCAGTGTCACATGATCCTTCAGAAATCACTCTAATATGATTTATTATCAATGTTGGCAACCGTTATGCTGCTTAATTTATTTATTTTTTGGAACCTGTGATACTTTTTTCAAGATTCTTTGATTTATATTAATAATTATAATTTTATATTAAAGATCTATATTGTTTGAAAAGATTTCTATTTTGAATAAAAAGTCTTCTTACCTTTTTATTCATTAATAAATCCTGAAAAAAGTTTCACAGGTTCCAAAAAAATCTTAAGCTACACAACTGTTGCCAACATTAATAAATAATAAATCCTCATAAGAGAATGATTTCTGAAGGATCATGTGACACTGAAGAATAAATTCAGCTTTGATCACAGGAATAAATGACATTTTAAAGTATATTAAAATTGCAATATTACAGTGTTCTTCTACATTTTTTATGAAATAAATGCCGCCTTGGAGAGCAGAAGAGGGTAATACAATAATAAAAACAACACTGAAAGGGAAAACAATTAAATATTTGTAATTTATTATTAATAATCATTGTATTCTTCTATTACGTTGCAGGTTTGTACTAAAATACAGCAGGTGTTCAGTGATGTTTTCTAAAAGAGATTATTAGTGCACTACTGACCTCTTGTGGAAGAAAGATGAAATACACATCTGGACACAAATACAGGTCCATCTAAAAAAATTAGCATATTGTGATAAAAGTTCATTATTTTCCATAATGTAATGATAAAATTTAAATGTCATATATTTTAGATTCATTGCACACCAACTGAAATATTTCAGGTCTTTTATTGTTTTAATACTGATGATTTTGGCATACAGCTCATGAAAACCCCAAATTCCTATCTCAAAAAATAGCATATTTCATCCGACCAATAAAAGAAAAGTGTTTTTAATACAAAAAAAGTCAACCTTCAAATAATTATGTTCAGTTCTGCACTCAATACTTGTTTGGTAATCCTTTTGCAGAAATGACTGCTTCAATGCGGCGTGGCATGGAGGCAATCAGCCCGTGGCACTGCTGAGGTGTTATGGAGGCCCAGGATGCTTCGATAGCGGCCTTAAGCTCATCCAGAGTGTTGGGTCTTGCGTCTCTCAACTTTCTCTTCACAATATCCCACAGATTCTCTATGGGGTTCAGGACAGGAGAGTTGGCAGGCCAATTGAGCACAGTAATACCATGGTCAGTAAACCATTTACCAGTGGTTTTGGCACTGTGAGCAGGTGCCAGGTCGTGCTGAAAAACGAAATCTTCATCTCCATAAAGCTTTTCAGCAGATGGAAGCATGAAGTGCTCCAAAATCTCCTGATAGCTAGCTGCATTGACCCTGCCCTTGATAAAACACAGTGGACCAACACCAGCAGCTGACATGGCACCCCAGACCATCACTGACTGTGGGTACTTGACACTGGACTTCAGGCATTTTGGCATTTCCTTCTCCCCAGTCTTCCTCCAGACTCTGGCACCTTGATTTCTGAATGACATGCAAAATTTGAGCGACAGTCCAGTGCTGCTTCTCTGTAGCCCAGGTCAGGCGCTTCTGCCGCTGTTTCTGGTTCAAAAGTGGCTTGACCTGGGGAATGCGGCACCTGTAGCCCATTTCCTGCACACGCCTGTGCACGGTGGCTCTGGATGTTTCTACCCAGACTCAGTCCACTGCTTCCGCAGGTCCCCCAAGGTCTGGAATCGGTCCTTCTCCACAATCTTCCTCAGGGTCCGGTCACCTCTTCTCGTTGTGCAGCGTTTTTGCCACACTTTTTCCTTCCCACAGACTTCCCACTGAGGTGCCTTGATACAGCACTCTGGGAACAGCCTATTGGTTCAGAAATGTCTTTCTGTGTCTTACCCTCTCGCTTGAGGGTGTCAATGATGGCCTTCTGGACAGCAGTCAGGTCGGCAGTCTTACTCATGATTGCGGTTTTGAGTAATGAACCAGGCTGGGAGTTTTTAAAAGCCTCAGGAATCTTTTGCAGGTGTTTAGAGTTAATTAGTTGATTCAGATGATTAGGTTAATAGCTCGTTTAGAGAACCGTCTCATGATATGCTAATTTTTTGAGATAGGAATTTGGGGTTTTCATGAGCTGTATGCCAAAATCATCAGTATTAAAACAATAAAAGACCTGAAATATTTCAGTTGGTGTGCAATGAATCTAAAATATATGAAAGTTTAATTTTTATCATTACATTATGGAAAATAATGAACTTTTATCACAATATGCTAATTTTTTGAGAAGGACCTGTACAGTAGCAAGTCCACCCCAAAAAAAGAGCATCAAAATGTACATTTAGAGTCTCATAGAAATTGAGGTGCACAATAGACATCCTTACATAATTATTCCACAAAACATAACCTGTTTTCTCTTTTATCTGCTTTTCAGTGGTAGATTGAGATATATATTTTTTGACAGGAATGAAGATTGATGTTTAGCACGTCTGTCAGCGTGCAATATTATTAACATGCAGAAATTAAATGCGCAAGAATAACATCATATAATTATACAGATTTATTTTGTTCTAACCAATAATTGTGATCACAGTGCAAATGTCCAAATCACAAATCAGTCACAAAAACTCGAAACATTGACACAAAACAGCGCTATTGAAAGAAATCTTTGCAATCTATTATTTTAGAAACACATGTAAAAGCTGCCGGGCTTAATCCAGTTTACAGAAAATAACAGGGAAACCTTAAATAATCTGTATTGAACTATAATCTTACAGTACTGTGAGTCGATCACAACCAGTTATAAATAATAAAGTGATACAATGTGAAGGTTTTCTTAATGAACTAACAAACTATACAAACTATAACTACTTCAAAACCAAAGAAACATACAAAAGAACCAAAGAAACATGGAGTGCTACAGTATCACACACAGAGCAGTGAAAATGTATAAAAATAAAGCCTGTATCAGTAGTGTTAGTGACAGTGAGATCTATCTGACAGCATTCATGAATCTATTCTCTCTGGAGACCAGCACAGACGTCCTCTGGCTGATCATCACTGACACGATTCCCCAGAACTGAGAGACGAACATCTGTGCCACAACTCCCACAGCTGGAGCTACAACTAAACCAATCACGGCTCCTTAAAAATAGAACGCAACTAATAGTAAATGTTACAGGATATTTAGATCAAACGAATAAAACGACAGGCACTACGGATGCAGCGCTGCTGGTTATAAAAACATGCTATTTTTACAGATAAATCTTATTAATAATTTCAGGCCCATTCTTAAAACAAGACACTACAGGTGAGTAGATTAAAAAAATCACATACTTTCCCCAGTTAGTACATTAGCACACTAGTTCAGTATTACATGTTTTTCTGAAATGTTATCTTTAAATATGCATATGAGGAATGATCTACTTACATATACAAATATATCAGATGAGTGATATATGAGCAAACCCTTGAGATTTCTGTGCAGAAGAATACTCGCATTTTGAGAAAGCATCTTCCTACACACTTGGCATATACACAAAAAATATATTCGACATGACTTTTGAGGCAAATCTTCATGACCTAAAGTTCAATGAAACTCGCAGCATATCTTAACTACAGTGATATATGACAAGCAATGTGGTTTAATACAAAATAAACGCTGACACAGCAAAGACGGTCAGATGAAGCACTGTCTCTGAACTCCACGGCGAATTAACACGAGCAACAATGAGAGGCAACAATGTTAAATAAGTAAATAAAAGTACCCAGTAACACTGGCAAAATGTGGTAACTAAAAAGATTTTAAAACCCCTTTCACCTTTAATCTCACTGGGTAACCATCAATCATCCACAAGATAACAGTCGGGTTCATTTTACCTTCTTAAGTGCAACTTTTATGATTACCAGTGTTTTTTATTTTATTTTGGGGTTTATTTATTTTTCTAAAACTTTTCCAAGCCTGGGTCATTTTAAAATTCCATGACTTTTCCCGTTTTTTCATGATCGTACGAACCAGTGTCGGGTGCTACGGTGGGGCATTCAAGGGCCGTGCACCCCCTAGCGGTCATTGATGCCCCTCCTACCACAGGCCCTTTTAGTTATTCTTTTAATATTAAATGTTTAAACTGTAGCCCCATGACATGTGGTTTGGTTATAATTGGTCAGTGCTGGTCGCTGAGTAAACTTGTTACATTTGATTTGCAGCGTGCAGAATCCATTTCAGTTTGTCCATCTATATCATAGACAGTAAGCGCTAACTGTTAGCCTAATTATCAACAAAAAATGGTTTTACGAAAATGGTTTAGACCTCCTCAGCAGACTTTGACACTCCGGCCATCACCTCCAGTAGCCTACCGCGGTCTCTGAGAGCCGAGCTGGTAAAACCACATAAAGGCTGTGCTCACTTTTCATAATATGAAATTAAAAAAATTATATTAAAGGCTAATATTTAAACACAGCCTAATTGCGAAACTAAATAGGCTACATGTTCTTAAACCCTCTGTCCGACGAAAGCATCGGCGCGCTCTAGTGGATTTTTTCCCACTTTATCACAGCGGGAAACAACTCTCACACCAATACTCCATCATTTCTAGCCATAGATCAGTGCAAGACATATTTATAAACTATAAACTGTCTACTTTTATTTGTGTACACTTACAATTATTTTGCACTCCACTCCAAACGCTGTCTTCCTTTCAAAAATGTATTGTTTGGCTTGAAACAAAATTTCAAGCCAAAATAACGAAATGGAAACAAAAAAAAAAACATGCAAATTCAAACATGTCGCTCTTTTAATTTGAATCAATGCTTGAATAACACCTATGTCTCCTTCCATTAATAATAATGGCTAGTGCGGTGGCTGGGATACACATACGTTGCATAATTTTTGGAATGACTTATCAGAGAGTGTAAACACGCTTTAGTCGCATAACAGTTAATGCAGGAAACGCCGCCATTTCTTTTTATCGTTTTGCGCAAATCTGTAACCTAATGGAAACGAGGCTACATTGACATGATATGGAAATGAACAACAACAATAATAAACGCATTTCACAAATATTAATTAATAATAATAATACTAAAAAAACGTGTTTCGCTTTTTTATTGCATTTCTGCTGTGTTGGACTATATTATGTCGCCACTGCGTCAAAAATATTTCTCAAACGGCAATGCCCCCCCGCCGATGATCAAATGCCCCTCCAGTAGATCTGCTCTGGCGCCGACTCTGGTACGAACCCTGATTGTAATTGAAATCTACAGACACAAAGAGAACAAGTGTAACAATATAAACGGGTTTTCTTTCCACTAGTCTAAAAGAAGACAAGTTATGGAAGCAAAATAACCCAAAATCATCTGATGTACCTGTGAACGAAACACTGGTTTTGCCTGTAGTGTCTTGAGTTAAACGGCTCCAATGCACAGCATTATACTTTCAATAATCCAACAATTCAGTCACCTGATCGCTGATTAGGTGTATTGGGTGTTTTTTAGATTCAGAATGTCATAGCACCACCTGTAATGTTCAGTAACATCTCTCCTTGACAGTAACACGTCACGTCAGACTCAGGCCCGAAAGCTCCAGCTCCTCTGGAAGGGCTGGAAGGGTTTCTTCAGCGTCAGGAACATCAGCTGAGGTTTGAGTCTCTGCGGTCTCTCTGGGAAAAGTGCCGCCTCACTTTCAGTGGTGGGAAAGCGTCTGCGGTAGATGTCAGGATGAGATCTCTGGAACTGACAGCAGAGAAAAAAAAAAAAATCACACAGGGAAAATAAACAGATTTCACCACATGACAGTGTGAAACACAGCAGGTTACTGAACACATTAGCCTTGAGTCTTTTAACAGCGGAACTCGTGGTGAAAAACTACATTACCCATGATGATGTAAAACAATTCCACCAATCAAATCCTGTCAAAAGAGCTCTTTAGCTCCACCAACTCCCATGATGCACTGCGTGTGACGCAATAGGTTGTGGCTGCATCTGAAAATCATATACTTCCCTACTATATAGTGGGCGAAAAACAATATGTGACAAAAGAACTGTGTCCGAATTTACAGTACTCAAAAGAGTAGGCAAAAATTTACTGGATGACCTACTATAAACACTGGGCAGAGTCAAAAATGTCCAGATATTTTGTGGTCTTTTTAAGCACAAATCACTGGTCAGGAAATTGGCACAAATAGTGTAGATAAAGTAACTTAGCACGAAATAGCCTTCCTCAACTTGCAGACAGCTTTTACAGGAAGAAGAGTCAGTGCTTTCCACTCAATGTTAATGGCTGCAACATTCTCCAGTACAACAAAGCATTACATTACTTTTACAGAGAACTAGCTCACCAATACCAGCAGGTTAAAGTATCATGTGTTTCACTGTGATTCATCACTGCAAAAACTTCATTCTGTCTTTGATGGTTTTCTGAGACAGCAATGGCTTTTTAAGTAGTGCATTTGCTTACATTTTGCTAAATTCCTGACCAATAATTTGTGGTTAAGACAATTAAAAGCTTTTGGCCCAGAGTGTGAGTGTGTGTGTGTGTGTGTGTATAAATATATGTTGAGGTTTATATGCGTGATTATTTTTAAATAAACTTAATAGATATAATCAACAACTTTACATGAATAGTTTGATCTTTTTCCATAGTTTTTACTTGAATTATTGAAAGGCTTTAAAAGTAATGCCGGTTTGTCTGGTTGAGGACAATGGATACTTTTTGCAGGACGACGTCACACTGAGTGAATCAACTTAGAATGGCTCTAATTTACATGTATTTATTTCTCCCATCCTACTTCCTAATGGCTGTGACCATTGAAAATATACCCAAAATCTATATGATCTAAAAATGAACAAATACTAAACAATATATATGTGTTTGATATCATTGGAAATTTCTTAGTGTGACTGGTACAAATATCTCATCCCCACAGAAATATTCAAGAAGATAACAATGGTTTTAAGAGTTTAAAGAGATGTTGCATATATAGTATGGTAGGTGTGGCTTTCAACCATTTGGTCTTCTGTCAATACAGGTCTGTCTGTATCAATACAGGTCTGAGAGAGTGATTAAATGTAAATTCCTTTGTTAACATATGTTACCATTTGAAAGAAGTTATTGTCAGATTTGAATACTTAAGGCAGCGTAGCAGAAGAGTCAGGGCGCAATTTTGTATTCAGATTCGCCCGTAACGCTGTGTCCAGTCAACGTTACGTAACCTATGGAAAGTCAGGAACGCATCTCTTTACTTAAGAGTATTCGATGTGTTGAGGATCTTTGAATTGATTATGTAATTGGAATTATACCTGACTGTTTAATAAATTGTTACATTTTGATTTATTCTGACTTACTCTGGAATTATTAACGATCTATATGAGATCATGAATGGGTACTTTCCACAAAGGGTTAAACGGAATAATTAAATGTGTGTCTAACTATTAAATATGAATGACCAAATAACCAAATTGGCATTCTAATCTAAATTCTAAATTCTAATAAAATGGAGTCAGATAAAGAGGAATTGGAATTAGATCCATTTTGCCCAGCTGAGAACACCGAACGCGCAGATACCTTCACCCGCTCTTCGCTGCCGCCATTGGAGCGATTTCAGCGGTCTTACATTATGTAGTTCGCAAAGCTTCATGGGATTGTAGTTCTTTACACAGTCTTGTTGCCTTTGTATTTTCGTCCGACTATTAAATAATTGTTTTGGTTCAAATAAATGTTTGTAATGTTGTGATGCACTTCGTAACTGGACGGTTTGCTTCATGCATTATAGTTCTTTGATGATAATAAACTTTTTATAAATCATTATGAGAAAAATGAATGCCAAAAATACTTCTGGACCAACGCCGCTGAAAAAGTGGGCTCTAATGCACTCTATACTTTGCTGTATGCATTCGCTAAATGGTAATGAAGTATACTTTGAAAACGGGTATAATAGATCCCCTTTAAGCCCGACATCTTGTTTTTTTGGGCTCTTCTAGAGCAGGTTTTCCTGCTTGAATGTTGATTATTCCTCATATTCTCCATTGTTGCGGCTCCTCTCTTCCCAGTCTGTCAGTAACGCTCTGTTTAGTTCCTGTCTCTATGAAGCCCCGCCTTCTGAAAGCACACTGTGCTCTGATTGGTCGGCTGGAGCAGTGTGTTGTGATTGGTCAAATATTTGTGAAATGTCCCGCCCCTTACTATAACCGGCAGTTTCAACACACTACTAAACTAACTCAAGCAGGCCCCGCCCCTTTATTCTGCATGTTAATTATTTAAATGAGGAATATTGTGACGTGTCCGTTCCCGGAAGAAATCAAGACTTCAATGGAGTCTTTTCAGGGACTTTGGAAAAGTTTTTCATGCTCAAACAGAACAAATCAAAAACATGCACAGATATTCCTTTATCAGGCCAGAACTGATGTCAAAAGAGTCCTTTCTAACCTGCTTCAGCTTCTTCTTCTTGTCTTTAATAGACATGTTCCTGTCTTGTACGATGCTCTCCAGCAGCTCCACGATGGCACCCTGAGATGCAGAGACCCTCTGCTGCTCAAACTCCTCTCTGCTGATCTGTCTGCAGAACGAGTGAGCCGGAGACGCCACGGAGGTGTCTGTGTCCGCACCCGCGTACTTTATCTGGAAGAAACCAAAGAATGATGCGAGGAAATCAGAATGAGATGTCCATCACAAAGCTCACTACACAAAAGCATCTCAACACAATTCATATTTACATTACATTGCAAGCTTGAATTATTTAAAGGCACAGTATGTAAGTTTCACCACTAGAGGTCGCGTATTCAAAACAAAAGCGTAGCTTGATGGCGCCATGAATGAGCGTGGAATCATGGGAGTCACTTCCGCAGCCGATGGAAAGCAATCCAGCGAGATTTAGGGAGAAATCATGTTCATGTGCGAGCTAATGTATCATAGTTTTATCATTGTTACTGTGGTATGAAATCGAGGGTAACGCGTCATTGACAGGCCGTTACTCTGGTTAAAATGGCTGATTTCTCTGGATTAAACGTTATTGTAAATGTTTAGGATAATGTGAGCACTAGGGATGGGCATGATTAATCGACGATCGATAATTGATCGTTAAGAATTTCGTCGATCACGTTAATTTGTTATCGATTAATCTAATGCATTTTTTATTTTATCTAATGCAGGTTGCGTTGCGTAGTGTGAGTCAGCAATTAAATTAATTTCACTGTGTGGCAGCAATTAAACATTTTACCACCAGGGTGCAATACCACTCAATGCGAGGCTGGCATCGAAGTAGAGGTCTGCATTCCCGCGGGAACCGACCAGATGTTTTGCGCCGCGGGATTACATTTCCGACTACAACACGATAGCGGTCGGTAAATCTGGTGTAATTTGAATGGGAGCGGTCGGTCATTCAATATCACGTTCCCGACGTCCTTTCACAACAGCATATCTTTGCTTTACTTAATCTTATTGACCACCCAATATACAGCCTGCACTCAGGACCGTTATGCACGCGCTGCACGCATGGACCAGTTCTTTCTGCGTCATGCATTGTATTTGCAAGGTTTGTGCGGGCAGCATGTGCATAACGGTCCTCAGAGCAGTCTGTAGCCTACCGGTGGTAAATATACGCCCCTCAGAAAGAACAGGCGGGTTGTCGATGACTGACAGCAGAATATGGCAGAGCAAAGTGTGGATGCAGTGTCCTCGAAGGACTGGAAAATGCTCAGTTTACAGCTAAGAAACCCACGTCAGGCAAGTCTGGTGTATGGGAGTCTTTTTCATATATCATAGACGCAGAAGGAAAAAAGTACCCTTAGCGCAATGTGATAAATACCTAAAAGTGTTCCCGTTCAGCAGTCAAAATGTTAAATTTATGCAGACTACATTTTTATTTTCTCCGTGGAAATTTAAATGTTAAAATCTGGAAACGAGATCTAAATTTAGCAGGATGGCCGGGTCGGGAGGAAAATTATTCTAAGTGAGTGAACAAAGACTGTATAAAGCCTATATCGGGAACGGGTGGGTGCAGAATATAACCCCAGCGGGAGCGGGACTTAAAAAACAGTCCCGCGCAGACCTCTTCATCGAAGCAGATCTTCAGAACTTTCTGAGGGAGACTTCCCCACCCCTGAACTGCACATCTACAGACTTGTGAAAAGTGAACGGAATAAGGTTTCCCGGGCTGGCCAAGTTAGCGCGGAGGTCTGTGCATCCCGGTAACGTCAGTCCCCTCAGAGCGGGTGTTTTCGGCGGCTGGACTGACTGTCACCAGGTTGCGGCCGGTCACATCTGATCCCAGATCATGTCAACATGCTTATATTTAGCACAAAACATGCGTGATGGTGGCAGTTTTTACCACAGCGGTGGTCTAGGTCTGTGCCGGTGAACGTGACATCCACTCCGGAGGTGGTCGGCCAAACTCATTTTTTTGTATGTGAATGCTGTTTTACGTGAATATTATGACAGGAGTGAAGCACAATGCTTTATTTACAAAATAAATAATAGGTTCGGAATTAAATGTTACCTCGCAGCCATGGAAACATAACATTAACGTACATGAAAAATATATGTTGGGTTAGCCTAACTGAGCGTAGTTTAACTGTCTGCCACAAGTTGATCTTGTAAAAAAGGTCTCATGGAGGAAAAACACGCTGTATTTTGTAATCATTGTATTTTTGAATTATAAAAGTTAAATAATTCATTTTATTATAAAAAAATATTAATGATTAATCGATAGTCGATCGTTAATTCTCCCGACGATCGACTAAGAAAATTTTATCGAATGCCCATCGCTAGTGAGCACACAAGTCAGCCAAATCTAACATCGTTCTAGTGTGTTTGGATATTTGAATCCGAAAATCTTACATATTGTGCCTTTAAAGAAAAAGAAAAAATGAATAGAGAAATAAGCCCTACTCAAAACAGAAAACATCAAAATTGACTTACTATTCTTACTTTAATACCTTTTACACTTTGCAATAATTTGTCAACATTAGTGCATTAGTTAACATGAACAAACTGTGAGCAATATATTTTTACAGCATTTATTAGGGCTGTGTGATATTTAATTTAAATATATTTATATTATTTATTTAAAAGAATTGAAAGAGCATTTTCATGTCCATCCTTGTATTGTTGTTATGGGATTTAGAAAGGAAATAGTCATAAGTAATGCAATACTTTTTACTACAGTAATCTAATTACACTGGTGAACATGTAATTAGAGTAACTTACCCGCTTATTATTCTGTTTCTCTCAGAAATAGTTAAATATGCCGTTTCATGCAGTTATCAAGCATATCGTGAGGCACTGACCTGAGCTCTTCTGAGGTGGGACAGATGCTCCTCGACTGATTTTCGCAGGTTGGACGGCACCTTCAGCACGCTGTCGTGGTTATCAATCATAAACGTGACCAGCTTTGTGGCCAACAGCTCATCCAAGTCCACCTCATCCGCAGATCCCAGAATGCACCGGGAGAAGGTCTGGACCATCTGCACGGGAGCGTCAGCACCCACAAGAGACAGACCGTGTGAAAGCTGCTTGTCCAATCTACTGAACGCTGAGCTGAATTATGAATGAACTATAGTGACGTTCTCTACAGAGCATCTGTCTGAGGAGGTGAGTGAGTTACCAGAGTTCGTGCTCCTATGGTGTCGTTCAGCGGGGGGAGAGAGGGGTTGGCGCAGACTTTAGCCATCAGACGCATTAACAGCTGCAGTTTACGGCGGTTGGCCGGAGGAAGCAGGAGACAGCAGACCTGCAGCGCTTCAACCGCAACCGACTGCTGCTGCAGAAGACCTGCGAGAGGAACACCGCAATAACACACACCACTTATACAAATTCAGAGACTAGTTGATGTGAACCCATATATATTAATAATAAAATAAAGTCTTATACACACACACACACATGTTGTGTTTCCATGTTTTATGGATATTCCATAGGCATAATGGTTTTTATAGCGTATAAACTATATATTCTATCCCCCTACACTGCCCCTGCCCCTAAACCTACCCATCACACACACACACACACAAACACACACATATACACACACACACACACACACTGCCCCTAAACCTATACCATCACACACACACACACAAACACACACACACACACACACACACACACAAACACACACACACACACACACACACTGCCCCTGCCCCTAAACCTATACCATCTCACACACACACACACACACACACACACACACATATATACACACACACACTGCCCCTAAACCTACCCATAACAGGAAACATTCTGCGTTTTTACATTTTCAAAAACATCACTTAGTGTGATTTATAAGATGTTTTCCTGCACAAGGATTTTGGATATTGCCATCTTTTCACACACACACACACACACACACACACACACGCACTAGGGCTTGGTAAGATTGGATGTCTCTCCTGCTCATCAGGGCCGCATTTATTTGATCAAAATATTGAAACAATATTACAATATAAAATAACAGTTTTCTGTGTGAATATATAGTGCAGTGTGATTTATTCCTGTGACCAAAGCTGAATTTATCATCATTACTCCAGTCTTCAGTGTCACATGATCCTTCACTAATCACTCTCATATGATTTGATGCTTCAGACACATTTATGATTATTATCAATGTTGAAAAGAGTTCAATGACTGACAATGACTGGAGGGAATGACTGACCCCAAACTTTTGAACAGTAGTCAGTTCAAAAGAGTGCGTGAGCCACTTTTATGCAGCACACAGTTGATAAACTGAACCAATCTATGGAAACAATGTCACATGTGCATGCTCTGCCGCCACCTACTGCCGGTTATAGTATTTCATGTCTTTCTAAAATAAAAGGGCTTGTTTGCCACAAGGTTACCACAAAGTTGCCTGAAGCTTCACATTTTTAGTTTTACAAATCATCACATTAAAAATACGTTTTTAAGTGCTGGAAAAAGTGAGACCCTTGAAACGTGCTTGAATTTCACTCTCAAAAGGTTATACCAACCCTGAGATGAATAATGACAACATAAAAAAAAACATTAGACTATTTATTTCACAATCCCATGTGGTGTTACTACAGTAAATCATGGTGAATGTTGGTGATGTGTTTCACATGTTTCTTCTGGTCTCCACGTCAGCTCAGTTTGATTTGATATCTGTGGTTTATAACACCGAACGCTTTCACTAGATCTTGCAGTAGTGATGTTATTAATACTGAAGTGAATTCAAACTCATTCTCACTGGATCTCCAGCACTGTGTAGTAACGGTGTCACGTGATCGAGATCAGCCCGTGTGTGAGCTCACGCTGTGCTGTCTATTATTGCTCCGAGCTGAGAAACGGTCCGCGCAGCTCAAACGAGTAGTGCGGTTCGGTTCCGCTTTCGTTTTGTTCGATGTTTCTCATATGTAGCAGAAATGGCACTGTGGTGGTGCACCAGTGCGACCTCTTACAAAATGTAGTTGCACCAGCAGGAAAAAAAACTGACTGTTATTGATATGAGGCATGCATGAGGCAGGCATGCATCACTGATCGTAAGAATAGCTTGTAACTCACCCAAAATACTGACAAATATTTCATACAGATGGAACGTCAAAAGTGGTTCTTTCAGTCTCTGAAAATGTTCCGCGACTGTCCTGAAGACGTCCCTCTCAAACCCTGGATACATAGGCTGCCTGGTGTCACTGCCATTGGGCCCTAAAGATGATGCCAATTCAGAGATGCATAAAGTATTATAAAACAGACCAAAATCTACAGGGGTTGTAAAATACATGCATACAGACATACATATTTAATTCCACATTAACATGGCAAGCAGCTTGACAACCTATACATAGACTAATGAACTATATCACTTATTGTGATTATAAATAATTAATTATTGAGCAGTATTATCTTTGAGTTGATGACAGCAGGTCATCATTCACTCACAGTTTGCCAGGCATTTCATTGCAGATAACACCCAATGAGGCACGTCTTCTACAGAAAACAAAACAGAGAAAGATCTGTCAGAAATGAGCTATGAGAGCATTTAATGTGTTAAAATATAACCCTTGCTCACCTGTTTTGTTCTTCAGGACAACAATGCCCTGCTTATTAACACCAAACACGTTGTGAACGATGTGCTTCGGGCTCAGAAGTTTGGCATCTACAACCCCGTCCAGAGACTGAAGACCCAGAACAGCCTGTAAACTAATGAGAGAGTTATCTCGGCTGTAGTCCTGCCATTATTTCCTTGATTTAGCTAAGTCACTTTGTTACACATCTGCATAATGCCGTCCTATTGGCTGCTTTGGCTCTCACACAAAGAGAGGCAGAAGAAGAAAACTCAAGACTACAATGGAGGCGTTTCAGGGACAATGATCTAGAGAATATACTGGAACTTTGCAGAGCTTTTTCATTTTTACAGCAACATTACACACTTAAAGAAGTCAATATCAACATGGAAAAAAGAATAATAGAAGTCCCTTAAAATAAACAAACCCTTTGAGTAGGATTAGAGCTGTGTTCTCTCTGATCGGAAAAGACCAGGTGTAAACGCCCTCAGAAACACTTGCTAGACAGACTTAAATCCAATCACTCCAACCATTTCAGGAAGTGTTTTGAGACGCATTGCAATCGAAACTGGACGAGTGTAAATGCATCTGATCGCTCAAACCACATCACAAATGTCAATTTTACTTCATCCAAAATGTTCAAAAATAAACATGTGAGAGTGTTATAGGCTATTAGGGGTGGGACTCCACAATACGATATTATCTTGATTTTTTAAAAATTGCGATCTGCTGAGTATTGCAGTAACATTAATACAGCCATTATGAAAGGCCATGCACATTTTACTTTCGCTTTAGAATTAGCAGCAATTCGGAGGCGGCAATTGCTTGAATGGTGGGTTTGTTGTAATTCTTAATGAAAAACACAACAACAAAAGAGTACAATGACAAACTCACTTAAATAGGCGCTTTTACATTTCGCTTTGAAATGAAATCTTCCGCGATCATCTTATCATCAGCTCCTTGTGAAGAATGAAATCTAACTTCTGCTGCTGGTTTGTGCTGCGACTCTCGTTCTGCTCACGCTGCACATTCAGTTTTTAATTGTAGTGTTTGTTCTCTAACTGAACGAAATGATTCCACCGGGGTAGCAGTGGCTCAGTGGTTCATGTAGGTTGGCTACAAACTGGAAGGTTGGTGGTTCAATCCCCGGTTCCACCTGACCAAGTGTCCATGAGCAAGACACCTAACCCCAGCTGCTCCCATGCATGGCTGACACCGCCGTCGGTGTATGAATGAGAGAATGAATGTGAGGCAATATGTAAAGCTCTTTGGTGGCCATGGGTCTGTAACTATAAGCACTATATAAATGCAGTCCATTTACCGGCAACACTGACTATCGCAGCAAACCTAGTGTGTTGTTTAATGAACGAGTGCAATGACAGTGTAGATATAATGGCATACTATAAATAGCTTCTTTGATTGTAATTGCGAGCGAGAGTTCTGTTGCAGTGCGCAGCTGGTTACAACACGTTACTAACACATAAACATGGACAGAACGGTCCACGTTCAGAAACATGCGAGAATGTGCTCACGTGTGTGTGAGCGAGAGTGATTATTACTGTTTGAAATAAATATTAAAGGTCCCATTTTTCCTGTGTTTTTGAAGCTTTGATTGTGTTTACAGTGTGCAATATAACATGTGTTCATGTTTCGTGTGTAAAAAAAACAGTATTTTTCGCACAATTTACTTATCTGTATACCGCTGATTTCTCTGTCCTAAAAACGGCCTGATGATTTCCTTGTTCTATGAAGCCCCTCCTTCAGAAATACGTAACGAGTTCTGATTGGGCCAGCGGTTCCCGTGTTGTGATTGGACAGCAGCTTAGCACACGCTGCCCGGAAAGGTCACGGCTCTTACCGTAACGGGGAGACGCATGCGCTCAATGTTATTGTAGTAATGGTGACAAACACACTCTACAAACGCAACACTTCCTCTCCTCCATGTGGGAGAGCGACAAGACCACGCCCCCCTTTTTTGCGTATTCTTGTGGGCGGAGTTTAGTCAACAAACTGTTCTAGTGACATCATAAAAGCAGGAAGTGCAGGGATGTAGTCCAAACCGGCCGTTCGCTGTAGGCTTTGAAAGGGAACTTCTGTTAAATAAAATATCTCGCTTGGCATTGAACTTTGAGCTTTATAATTTTACAGGTATTATTTATGCTCTAACAGCAACATTACACACTAACTAAAGTTTGAAAAATGGGATCACGAAGAACCGGACCTTTAAATTTAGTATTATTACTATAGTTTATGGTAAAAAAAAATTGCACAATACGAGCTGAAATTCAGTTCCTGAAAATATCGATACTTGCCATCCTTGTGTCGATACAATATCCCCACACAAAATATTGCAATACTATGCTGTATCGACCCCCCCCCCACTCCTATAGGCCATATGCCATGTTATAGCAAGATTGACGCCACAGATGAGTAGCTGATTATCTCTTCATCAAGCTGACTACAAACTGCTGCAATTGAAGTCGCAAACGCTCTACACAATCATCTTCATCAAAAGCAATGAGACAAAATGATCATTTTACTAGTGCTGATGCTGCTCTTTCTCCTATTGCGGTCTTTGATCTTGAAATTAGCTGTTTCTTTCATTAATGTTTACTCCGTATATATTGCATATAGTGCGGGATTGAAGATTGGATTGGTTTTGAGGAGACACATTTATTTGGCCAAGTGTAAACCATTTTAACAAATCCGATCCGATCAGTTGAAACACATGGCCAGGTTGAAGCTTACTGTGTTAGTGTCAATGACTTCCATATCTGGTCCACGTGTTTCGCGGTTAACTCCGTCCTCCGGATTAACCTGCATTCAGGCACCTCACCGATGGCGATGCTGTGCCTCTTATTCCACGACTCGGAATTCTAGGAGCAAATTCAAAATATACACAAAATTTCAAAACATATCAAAACTATTGCTCAGTATGGTTAACATTGTAAATAGCTATTTTTAAGATGATACAGCATTCACAGCCAAACGTTCTCTTACCATTAGAGGCTTCATGGGGATCTTCTCCGGCACGGAAATCTCCTCATAGTCATCCCAGCGTGGGATTCTGGGAAATGGGCCGTGACCTCTTACAGGTGGACGCACCGGAACAGGTTTCAGAGGTGATTGTGGAGGAAATCTGACAAATTTAAAGCATTTATTAATAATTATTTTGAAGAAAAAAAATTAAATAATTTTTGGAAATACTTTATTTTAGGGTTCAATTCTTGCTGTTATCTAGTTGCTTATTAGCATGCATATTGCTAGGATATTAGCACCTTTAAAACACATATTAATGCCTTATTCTCACCTTTTTCAACATCTCTTAATCCTACCCAATACCTAAACTTAAATGCTACAAAAACTACCTTACTAAATATAAATAAGCATTAAATTAGGAGTTTATTGAGGCAAAACATGTGTTCCCCATACTAAAGTGTTACCCAACTTTTTTATTATTATAATGCAACATACAGTACCTTTCAAAAGTCTGGGGTCAGTAAGATTTTTTTTGATCAGCAAATCATAATAGAGTGATTTCTGAAGGATCATGTGACACTGAAGACTGGAGTAATGATGATAAATTCTCCTTTGATCACAGGAATAAATCACACTGCACTATATATTCACATAGAAAACACCTGTTTTAATTTATAATAATATTTCACTATTTTTACTGTATTTTTGATTAAATAAATGCAGCGCTGATGAGCAGAAGTTAATTAAATTAAATGTTGTTTTTTTATATAGCGCTTTATTCTAGTGCTGTCAAAATGCAATACATTTTTTTCCAGCGCAATTAACGCAGCATCTGTTTTTCGATCATCCTTTGACTAGTGTTAAATTACATGATCACGCTCTTAATCATGCACATGCTTTTAAACCATATAGGCACTTTTGTCTAGTATTCTCATAAGAGCAGTCTTAAATTATTCGTCAAATTATAGCGTCTTAAGTTGTGAGAAAATGAGATGTGCATGACAAAGTTATTAATGTTTAAAAAAAATTAAAAAAAATTCTTAGAGACATCAGTGATACTGGCCTTCGTTCATTAAAAGATCCATTACAACAAATATTTAAAATATACTGTCTTTAAGTTGTTTCTACATTAATTTGGAGAGTAACTGTGAAATTATTACAATATAAATACATTAAAAACTGATTAATTACAGAAAAATGTGAGATTAATTAGTTAATTTTTGTGTCAAAGCAGCTTCACATTAATAAAGAGGAAAATAAAGCCATTTATGAAAGATTCACCGGTATAGGTGTCCGTTGTCCTCAAAGTCCTCTCTACCAAACCGTCCTTTGACATCCTCGATGACGTGATTCTTCAGGAATTTTCGGAGTAACTGGAGCGTTTGGTAGCGCGTCACCTCCGGCCCAAAGTTCTGGTTTTGTCTGAGCAAATCGTGGAGGAAGTCGACAGCCTCGGCTCCTGTGAAACTGCGATCATAGCTCCTGAAATGAGCCCAGTGACGTCTGACCGGCATTCCACCACGGAAGAGCTTGATGGTCTCATTCCACTGGAGAAAAGAGAAGACACTTCAGATTTAATGCTGCTTTAGCTTGCTGAGATGTGGTACATCATTGAAACAATAAGGCTTTTAAAATCAATTCTAAGACTTTTTAAGACCTGCACAAATGAAATTTGTGTGCATGTTTAAATACTGTTAAAATGCAAGTTTAAATACTCAAGACATGTTGTATTCAATATTTTACTGAATGTATTGAAATCAGTTTATGTTCTCATATATCAATACACATTTGCTAATACGATAATGTGTTTAAAGAAAGGCAATAAAAAGATTATTGTGCTAATACTAATAAAAATCTATACAATGAATGTGTTAAATAATATTTTCCTGTGACAGGGCAACCCAGAGAGAAGATGCAAGAGTTAACGTTGATTAAAACACCAGATACAGTTTACTATGTAACTAATATAAAAATAGCCAGAGGGAAAAAGATTGCATGCATAATGAGGGATTTTTTAAATCATAAACAAGCCCGAAATACACTGGGACTTTTTTTGAAAAGTGTATCACTTCCAGCTGCCCATTTAAAATAATGAGAGACATAAAATATGCACTCTTACAACAATCTACAACATATTAGCTTTGTTTCACAGATAAGGCTTAGTCAAGCCAGGATTAGGCCTTAGTTTAATTAGGACACATCAAATCATCAATTTTCTCATAGCAGCGCCAGTGAACGCACACAATAGCATTATAGCATCACTTTAACACACTCAAATGTGTGTAAAATGATAAACAACGCTGCGTAAAAAAGTATAACGCAGAATAAAAGCTCCACTGCTCTCGAGCCGTGTGTCGCACTCGTCTCTCATTAGCATTCGCTCCAGCGGCCTCGTTCACCCCCACCCTGCTTCATACTACAGTAACGTTAACAGATCTTTAAATCTTTAATCTGAGCCCCGTTGTGTTTTTTTCCACCGGCTGTAGAGGTGAAGACAACAACTCCCATGATTCCTTGAAATCAAGGCGTCTTTGTTTTGTGGCAACCTCTGGCAGCGGAAATTATATATTGTGCCTTTAAAGGGTTAGTTCACCCAAAAATAAAAATGTACTCTCCCTCAAGTCATCCCAGGTGTCCATGACATTCTTCTTTCAGACGAATACATTCAGAGTTATATTAAAACATATCCTGGCTCTTCAAAGCTTTATAATGGCAGTGACTTGTTGCTTTGTTTTTGAAGTCCATAAAAGTGCATCTATCATTATAAAAGTGCATCAATCCATCATATAACTGCACCACATGGCCCCGAGGGGTTAATAAAGGCCTTCTGTATTTTTCTTACACGAACGCGCCACTTCGCCTTTATTAACCCCCAGAGCCATGTGGAGCAGTTATATGATGGATTGATGCACTTTATGATGGATAGATGCACTTTTATAATGGATAGATGCACTTTTATGATGGATAGATGCACTTTTATAATGGATAGATGCACTTTTATGATGGATGGATGCACTTTTATAATGGATAGATGCACTTTTATGATGGATGGATGCACTTTTATGGACTTCAAAAACGAAGCAACAAGTCACTGCCGTTATAAAGCTTAGATTAGCCAGGACTTTTCTAATATAACTCTGATTGTGTGCGTCTGAAAGAAGAATGTCATACACACCTAGGATGACTTGAGGGTGAGTAAATCATGGGATAATTTTCATTTTTGGGTGAACTATCCCTTTAAACCTTTCGGTAGCATACAGTGAAGTAAAAAAGAGATTTTGGCACCATAAAATTATCCCCAAACAGCTGTAAATATCAAACAAAAATATATTTTAGTGTTTTTTTGTGAATCACTATTTTTAAACTACATAAAAGATGAACCAGTCAAAAGTTCTTTGCAAGCAAACTTAAAGTTTTGCAGGTGAACGCTAAGCAAAAATTTTGAGAGAACAAACTTTTAAATATTCCAGATTAAATTTTTTGAACAACTGGGCCCTGGATATTATTTAATATAGCTCAGATTGTGTTTGGCTGAAATAAGAAACTCATATTCATTACATGAGGGTGAACTGATTATGGGATCATTTATTTTTGGGTGAACTATCCCTTTAAGGATAATTCTTAAGCATCTCGAATTTTCTGATATGTTATGCTTAAATATGCAAATGAGGAATTATCTAATTAAATAACCACTAATTTGCATGAATCAAAAAAGAAATATGAAGAATGTTTAAAGCCATTTTGGTGATATTAGAGTTTTTACAGAAGACTCCTTTGAATCAATCCATAAATCATAAAAATACTGTCAACAGCCAAGTTTTTATACACACGTTAAGTAAAGCTCTTCAGAATATCGATAGCAATAAAAAAAAGTTTGTAAGTTCAAGAGAGAAAAATAAAAACTAATTTTAAAGAATACGTCTTAATGTATTGGGATTGAAATCTTCAGACGCAAAATAGACAGTTTAATAAATCATTTAACTTACTTAATGTTAGTCAGAAAGACAAGATATGCAAGCAAAATAGCTCAAAGTACGCAAAAGTAAATTTCTTTACAAGTCCTAGTGATGCGTGTGGCGCTTTATATAATACATTTTAACAGTTTAAAGAGACAATACAGTACTTAAAATACACTAAATCGGCGTTAAAAGAAAGTCAGCGACTTGAAAACTGTTCTTACCAATTTCGTCGCCCTATAAGGCCCAGGTCCAATCATTTTGCCATCCATTTTAGCCCTATTATGTTTTAATAGCGTATTATTTAGCCATTTATTGCGATTATATCTATGAACATCTCCACGCCAGTTAATTCACTTTTGAAAACCGAAACGTTCCTGAACATAATGTGATTGGCACACGAAATCAACCACGTGAGGCTTCTTTACCAAATATGGGCATCAGCGTGAGCGGGGCTGACAAAGTGCAGTATGGGAGGTGTAGTTTAACTGCGCGGTTTAATGTACAAGTAATGAAAAAGCACAAGAAAACAGATAGTAACAAATAATTTATTTAGCTTCACTATAAAACAGTCAAACTTGTCACAATTGTACATTTAAAAAAACAAAAACAAGGAAAAACTATTTTGATATTGTTTTGGTCTTCCATTTCTTCAGATCAGAATATAAAAGCATAACAGGTAATACCTAAAGATAGAGTCCATTTCTTCTTTTTTTTTTTAAAAGATCACATTAAGAAAACATCAACATTAAATAAAGAATAAATAAAATCACAGCATAAACAAAATTACTTTAGATGACATCACTTCTGCAGCAACCAGGTTCGAGCACAGTCAGGTTCCTCAAGGGGTCAAAGGGCATCAGGCTCATTCAATTACAACCGTCAAAAACCCCAAATGTTACGTCACCTTTGCTCTCATAACCACTTCATATTTGGCTAGCAGTTCAATCATATTCCAAAGCTGAGAATTTCAATATTTACAGGTAAATTGGAGGACATAAATACTGTACTTCCCACCCCATACTCATTTCAAAGCCTTAAGTGAAAGACAACAAAAAATGAGGACAGAATCGCTAGTAAATAAAAACACCAGTGTGCAAATTCAGAAGTCTTAAATCCAGTGATAAGGTGGCTGTATTCCACATTAGTTTTAACATAAAACAGGGGAGTGGAACATGAACGCATGAAATAAAATGGAATATTCCCACTTAACAGGTTAGGCGCATCACTTTTAGCTGGCCAAAGGGAAAGATCACTCAGACTTCTTGGGAAGGTAGTTTCCATTCTGCAGTACTTTGGGAAGCCGCTTGCCCTTGGTGTAGGCGTGATAGTAGAAGTGGAGGAACAGGATCAGGAAGATCAGGCCATACAGGCCGATGACGTAGAGGAAGACGGGGAACTGGTAGGGACAGTCCTCCATGAAGAAGAACTGGCCGATGTGAGCTGTGATCAGCACAAACTGAACCTGAGCAGAACGGTCAACCAGTTTAGAGACAGCAAGAGACACTGGGATGGGTTGAGAAGCTCGTGAAGGGGGAACTTACCAGCTGGATGGTGGTCATGTACTTTTTCCACCAGAGGTACTTCTGGTAGGCGGGTCCCATGGCAGAAAGAGCGTAGTAGGAGTACATGATGACATGGACGATGCAGTTCAGCAGGGCGTGGAACGTTCCCAGACCACCTGAGAAAGACAAATATCCATTAGCACTGAACAGAGTTCAATTAACCCGACAATTAAAGACTTCATAAAGCAAAAATTAAGCTGTTTGAGTGAATGAGCACAGCTGCTCGTCTTCAGAAGACTAATATTGCATAAGACAAGACACATATATACATATGGGGAGTATATTCATTATATGGGGATTATATTAAAAGATTTTTGGATTAAAACATCCACACAAAAAAAAAAAAAAAAAAAAAAAAAAACACTAGAACGGTGTTCAATTATCCCAAGAAAAATAAGCAATTTTAACCAGGACACAGCCTGCACATCACCTATCAAATGACATCATGCCCCCGATACCGTTGATTTTACTTTGTAGAAATCATGGAAACAGAGATGCGTTAATAAATGCATTTTATTAGACAGGTAAGCAACGGTTTCGATCATTCATAAACAGGAAAGCTAATTTGGTTGCCCGCCTATCCAATAAACACATCATATAGTAAAGCGTCTTTGGGTTTTCCATGGTTACTACAAAATAAAACCGGAAAAATCAGGGGTAACACAGGTATGATGTCATTGATAGGCGACACACGCTCCGAGTCCAGGTTAATTTATAATTTCTCTAGATTTAAACATTTGAGATCGTGCAAGTACACGAGTCAATGAAATGTATAACAATGTTGATATTAAATAAAGAAAATTACATAGTGCCTTTAATTTAAAAAAAGTCAAATTCAAGCATCTTGTAACAGAACTGTTTCAGTCCAGGTAACCAAAACTTAAACCCCAAAAGGTCATACGGGCATTGTAAAAATTAATCCACATGTTTAAAAGCAATCACATCCCTTCACAAGACTTTTACCGCATAAGTCATACAAATTAATTTCACAACGCTCACATGACCTTTCATGACTTTCAACGGAAGGGACAGAAACCTCACTAAAAGGTTGTCGAATAAATGAAGATGTTCATTTTCAGGTGACTGTCCCTTTAAGTGTCAATCGTATAATACTTTACCTGCGGCGAATCGGACCCCAAACCACCATGTGAACGGCATGATGGAGTGATGGTAGACGTGAAGGAAAGTAACCTGGCTGTTCTTTTTCCTCAAGACAAAGAAAATCTACAAAAACAAGGAACAGAAGAGGTTTAGCAATAGTCTTCTTTCATAAAGATACAATGTCTTGAATGCAAAAGAAATGCACTTACAGTATCAAGCATCTCAATGAACTTGGAGAAGTAGTACAACCAGCAGGTCCATGCCATCTGAAAAAGGAAACAAGACGGTAAAGGAAATGACTAACTGTTGCACGCGTCATCAGACAGTAACAAATGCACAATCACATACCCTGAGAGCCTGAGGAGAACTGGAATAATCCACGAGGTCACACCCATAGGTGTATCCGTTCGCCCAACCAGACATGAGAAACTGCAAGGAGGGAAGAGATACTGATAAACACATGGACAATAGAAAGGAAATCTTCCATGATGCAACAGACCGTTCACAAACCTCATAAATCATGTAGAGGGAAAACGCCACAATGCTGAAGTTATAGACGATCATGACACGCTTGAGGTCAAAGGGCTTGCGGTTCTCCATCAGCCAGGGACCCAGGGATGTCACAAAGTAGATGTAGGCTGCGATGATGATGGTTTGAGGGAACGGGGAGGCCATAAGCAGCCAGTTACCAGTCCGTGGATCTGCAGGAGATGCAAAACACGTCGTCATTTCCCAGCCAGAAACCTCTCAGTCGTGCATGATGAGGATGAAGAAGCAAACTCACCTGCTTCCTTAAGCCACTCATCATACATAAGAACGGCTCGTGAGGTCAGGGTGTTGAAAGCCATGTCTAAGGAGTCTTTAGGCTTCTCTTCTAGAGAAAATAAGGAGATTAGAGTCTGTTAGTGCCTGAAAAGCTAGATAAACCTTTAAATGTATAAAGAGGCATTTCCCAAAACTCTCACGCCACTCCCAGAGAGAAACCCACACCCAAACACAACTGGAAGGACATGAAATCTCAGTATATCCCAATTATTTTAGCATTTCAACTGTTTCAATATATTGAAAACCAGCTAGACTTTATAAAAGGGCGATAGGTGTTTTCAAAGCACCTTGTTTACATCAACAGGAAATATTTAGTCTAAATAAGAGTCCTAGGACAGAAACTCAAACCTATTAAACCCGATGTTGTGCTCCTTCCACGCGTTCCCTCCTCCGCTTTGCTCCTGGTGTGTCAATTGCATGTCTTTCTGGAAACCTGCAGTACTTATACAACCTGTAACCCTGGCCCCGCCCACAATTATTCATATATGGAGATTCCGTCCCATGAAACTTCCGGAATGTAGGTCGAAACTTTGAGGCGGCCGCTCATTGGCGTTTCCATGGTGGCGAGCGTGAAAATATGAGCGGAACGCGGTACGAATGTCAACAGCAGGTGTGTGTCATTATTTTGCCCCCAGAAAAAAGCTTCGAAACGCCGTGGAAATGGTGGAAGATGTGCAAATATACGGACTTCAATGTGAATATACTAAAAAAAAAAAAAAATCCACCTCAGAAACAACAGAAAACGGGGCTAGTAGTCACACTTATAATATTTCTCAAGCTTGGTTTATCCTTCAACATCAACTTCTGTCCAGACACATTCCTTAAAGTCTGCAAAAAAAGGTTTAAACACAGCTACTCTTGTGTAAAAATGACTTTTTGTGACAACATGCCCCAAATTGACCCATTTTTACAATAACAAAGCCTATTTGATTTATAATATCTGTATAATTTATAATTTAATATGATGATTACAAAACATCGCAGTAGGCTACACACAAAAAAATGCTGGGTTGTTTTATCCCATGTTTGGGATAAAATATGGACAAACCTAACTGTTGTGTAAAACATTTAATTTAAAATTTGAACCCAACGGTTGGGTTTGTCCATATTTGACCCAAATTTGGGTTAAAATAACCCAGTCATTTTTAGATACACGTTGACCTTTTGTGACAACGACCCCAATTGAAACCATTTTTATTACAAAAATGTGATAACCTACTAGAATTAGCTTAAAAGTTATATACTAAAATTTTAATATCTGTGTAATTTAATAAGATGATTACAAAACATTATAGTATACAAACAAGCAATAATACTGGGTTAAATAAAAAAATATATATTTCTCAATATTTGACTCAAATCATTTTTTACATTTTACCCAATTGTACCCATTTTTATATAAAAAAAT
The DNA here is from genome assembly GCA_023029165.1 of Gobiocypris rarus. NCBI lineage: Eukaryota > Metazoa > Chordata > Actinopteri > Cypriniformes > Gobionidae > Gobiocypris > Gobiocypris rarus. The sequence continues at coordinate 26,721,944 of CM040922.1, read as the reverse complement.
GTGATAGCCTGCTAGAATTAGCTTAAAAGACAGCATGATACTAATACAAAAATTATAACATCTGTATAATTTAATATGCTGATTAAAAAACATTGCAGTACGCTCTAAAAAAAAACTGTGTTGTTTTAACCCAAGTTTGGGTCAAATATGGACAAACCCAACCGTTGGGTTAAAAATGCACTTTAAAAATGTAAACCAACGGTTGGGTTTGGCAATTTTTGCCCCAATTTGACTCATTTTTATTACTTATTATGTTTGTAATTTAATATGATGATTACAAAACATTGCAATATGCTCTTAAAAAGCTGGGTTGTTTGGGTCAACAGTTTTGGGTTAATCCATTTTTGACACAACCCAGCATTTTTTAGACTGGGATGTAGTAGGAGAAATATGCTTTATTTCCATTATCTAATTGATATGTTTTTACTTTTGATTTTCGAGTGAAATGCATGTTTGTGTGTGATTCACCCATACGCCTGTTGACTGGTTTCAGTTTCAGGGCTGGGTCGCCCCATCAGTGAACACAATCGTCCAGAATGAGCAGAGGGGTTCTGCTGCTCTCACAGTCATTACTGCACAATAGAACAGCCGTAGAGTTGGGTGTGAATAATACAACTAAGCTATGGGTGGGAAAAGGAGGGTGTATGTTAACCAGAGAAAGGAAATGAAAACACAGGCCCGTTGGTCCCAGCATTTCACACACTGCCTATTTTGTATCTTTCATAAGTGCACACTCTCCTAAACACATGTTTTGTAAAATAATCATCACCGTTGTCCATTGCGCTGGCCCTTTAAATTTAGTTGCATGCTGTATGTGCACAGCAACAACAAAAAGAGAAATTAAATGATGCATTAAATAATTTGAAACAAAATGCAAATGAGCAGATCATTTTAATGGGATGCATATTTGGTTTTCTTTAAGAATGCACACATAAGCATGATTTTGAACATTGAGCAACACATCATCTAACCCTGAACATACCTGAGCCGTGACAAACATTTCAGACCAGACTGATCTGTTGTGTTTTTTTCATAACAAAAAAGGAATCCATTGTGATAAATCACAGCCAAAGGCTCACCTTCTTAAAGGGATAGTTCACCCTGAAATGAAAACACAAAACAAGTCATAAGGTGCTCATCCTGGTGTTGTTCTAATGCCTTTTTTAATGGAGAAAAGACGCAAAAGTATCACAGAATGATCCGATGTGACGTGTCGTGTTATATTGCCATATTGTCGTATATCCCAAAGTGTTTTAGGGAAATTGAATGAACTATTTCATCAAAATCCTGACCTTGGCCGTTGGTCTTCTGTGCGTTCGTGAGACTCTATTAGTGCCACAGTTGTAAAAAATCGAGATTAACAAAAGTGTGACATGAAATACAACGTTTAGAAATCCCAAAAAAGTATCTATGTCCTTTCTTTACTGAGTTGAATATCGCCGGACCGGAACTTCATTTGTCTGATGACAGTCATGTGATAAATGTGAACGCAATAACTTCTTGTTACAACGAATAAAACAGATATATTCACCCAGAGAAGAAGGTACATGTTCATTAATTAGAGTTAAATTGCTGCGCTGATAGAGTCTCATGAACGTGAGCACAGAAGATCAATGGCCAAGCTCAGGATATTCATTAAATAAATAATACATTAAATTTCATATCGCATAGCACCAGAACACTTGGAAACTACGACACGTGTAATATCGGATCGTTCTGTGATAATTTTGCATATTTTTTTAAAGCTGAATGCTGGTCGCTATTAAAAGAGAGAAGGGTGTATTTCATGAGAACAACACCAGGGTGAGTAAATAATGACATAATTTGAATTTTACGCTGAACTGTCCCTTTAAATATGTTCAGTGGTTCTATATAGAACTCTGGGGTTCTTGACTCAGCTTCAAAGAACCCTTTATGCCCCACTCTCAGAAAAAAGGTACAAATGCTGACACTGGAGCGGTACCTTTTCAAAAATGTACACTTTTATTCCTTTTAGGTACTAATATATACACTTTAGGTACTAATATATACACTTTAGGTACTAATATATACACTTTAGGTACTAATATATACACTTTAGGTACTAATATATTCACTTTAGGTACTAATATATACACTTTAGGTACTAATATATACACTTTAGGTACTAATATATACACTTTAGGTACTAATATATACACTTTAGGTACTAATATATTCACTTTAGGTACTAATATATACACTTAAGGTACTAATATATTCACTTTAGGTACTAATATATTCACTTAAGGTACTAATATATTCACTTTTTAGGTACTAATATATTCACTTAAGGTACTAATATATTCACTTTAGGTACTAATATATACACTTTAGGTACTAATATATTCACTTAAGGTACTAATATATACACTTTAGGTACTAATATATTCACTTTAGGTACTAATATATTCACTTTAGGTACTAATATATTTACTCTAGGTACTAATATATTCACTTAAGGTACTAATATATTCACTTTAGGTACTAATATATTCACTTTAGGTACTAATATATTCACTTTAGGTACTAATATATTCACTTTAGGTACTAATATATACACTTAAGGTACTAATATATTCACTTTAGGTACTAATATATTCACTTTAGGTACTAATATATACACTTTAGGTACTAATATATACACTTAAGGTACTAATATATTCACTTTAGGTTCTAATATATTTACTCTAGGTACTAATATATTCACTTTAGGTACTAATATATTCACTTTAGGTACTAATATATTCACTTTAGGTACTAATATATACACTTAAGGTACTAATATATTCACTTTAGGTACTAATATATACACTTTAAGGGGCCAATAAGCACCCTTTAAGTATACCTTTTGAAAAGGTACCGCCCCAGGAACAGCACTTGTACCTTTTTTTCCAGAGAGTGCAAAACAGTTCTATATAAGGAGAAATGGCTTTACCTGTTAAACATTAAAATATTATGCTATCATTTATTTCAATTCATCTAGGGAGAAAATGTGACCCTGGAGAACAATGCATCTCACAGGTATATCTGTGGCAATGGCCAACAATACACAGTATGGGTCAAAATGATCTATTTTATGGCAAAAATCATTAGGATATTAAGTAAAGATCATGTTCCATGAAGATTATTTGTATTTCCTATACCGTAAATATATCAAATGTATCATTATTAGTAATATGCATTGCTAAGGACCTCATTTGGTCAACTTTAAAAGCGATTTTCTCAATATTTCAATTTTTTTTGCACCCTCAGATTCCAGATTTTCAAATAGTGTATCTCAGCCAAATAACAAACCACATCAATGGTAAGCTTATTTATTCAGCTTTCATATGATGTTTAAATCTCAATAAAAAAATAAAAAAACGACCCTTATGACTGGTTTTGTGGTCCAGAGTCACAAACATGTTTATTATTTATCATTCATAAATTTTAATAACAATTAAAAACTAAATTAACCCCTAAAAACCATCTGACAGAACCATGTTAAATGTGACATCAAGAACATTTTATCTCCAAAAATGATATATTGCTCAACGCAAGAACCCGATACAGCCCAAAACGGTTATGGGTTCTCTTTCCTCACGTCAAGTTTGTTCTCTTCAGAAATGACAGCGACACAAAAAATGTTGTGATAGTGTGGATGGATTCCATTGTAAAGGACTCATCTGAATGAAGTTATTACAGAAACTTGAGATGGTGCTGGTCTTTTTGCTCAGTGAAACCGGCTAGTCGAGCTCTGTCAGGACGGAGCCAGATTTATCTCCACTCTAGTCTCAAGGGCCGTTTACATAACACCGTTTTCAAATAAAAACTGAAAATGTTTTATTCATTTTAGCTGTGTATTTCCCCGACAACAGCGTTTTGGGGGCCTGAAAAAAGACAACTTTTGAAAACGATACCGTTAGGTGTAAACTACAAAAACACAAATTTTGTGAAAATGGTGCATGCATGTTACGGGCCCTATCATACACACGGCGCAATACGATGAATATTGTCGAGCAGCACACACACATTTTTAAATATGAAAAATAAAAGGATTCCTCTCTTGAGAAGCGTTCAGTTTTTCCGCTCACATGTAAATAGCAAATCCTCTATTGTGCGAGCGCAACTGGCTTTTAAAGGGAATGGGAGATGAGCCTCTGATTGGATCGTTAAGTGGAAAACACACCTAGGGACCCTTTTGGATCATGTGCCTGGCAAACTAGCAAAAGTGGATTTGGACACACCCTAAGAGCTCAGATCGGTCAAATAGGGCCCAACGTGTTCAGTCTATAGGCGTGTCGTTTTTATATGATAAACAATAAATGAATTTTCTTTAACATTTCTAAGTCTTCTAGTCTTATTAGTAGTGGCTCCAGATTCTGTAAAGGTTAGAGCTCATAAACTGTATAAAACATTATATATAAAATAATGCATGACTAAATGCAGATAGAGGTTATGACTGTTATATTTTTATTATGATCTTATTTTATCATACCTGTATGTGGTTAAAAGAAAAAAACCTGTATTGCTGTGCAGCTTTCAGATGTTGATGTGTGGTAAAGTACTTTACAGAAGCCCTTGCACAAAATGCATTATATAACGTGTAGTTGAAAATAAACAAAGGTGGTTGTGACATCACAAAAATGTGAATTATGCTACTGATAAAACAGGTTCAGCTGGTAGAGTTAAAGAGCATTGGCCTGTTTCTGAACATGATGCACATCTTGTTAAACACAATAATATAGTATCTGATGAGATTATTAAAGCCATTCAGTATGTTTGGATGGTGTTGCTCTTATTGTTGTGAATATAAGCTACCTTTACATAAAGGGAAACAAGATTATTGTCTGCACTCATATCAGTCACATAAATGAGGCGGAGATTCACAGTTGAAATTCAAAATGCATGAACTTGCTGAAATGCACAACGGTATCTACAAATATTTTGTGTAAAGCTCCAAACAGAACAACATTTCAAGTGTGTTTTTGAGTAACAACAGCCATTGCTCTGAAAATCTAAGCATCTTCACTGAAATTGTGGTTAGTAATACCTCAAATGCCATAGGTTCGCTGTCTTTTAGCGCTAGTGTATAATAAACATGTTTAACCTTTTATAATCTAATCGCTGAACACATGCAGACACACTTTAAGCAGAAGTCTGATGTCCTTTCAGCCTCAGCCGGAGGGTGGCGCTCTAATGTTGATTGACAGGCATGCTTAGAATGCCTTAATGTAGTACAGTATTTATTGCATCCAAGTGTTTTAGAATGTTTGAGAATGTTACAATGCTTTAGAATGTTACAGTGTTTTAGAATGTTACAGTGTTTTTGAATGTTACAGTGTTTTAGAATGTTACAGTGTTTTAGAATGTTACAGTGTTTTAGAATGTTACAGTGTTTTTGAATGTTACAGTGTTTTAGAATGTTAGAGTGTTTTAGAATGTTATAAATGTTTTTGAATGTTACAGTGTTTTAGAATGTTACAGTGTTTTAGAATGTTACAATGTTTTTGAATGTTACAGTGTTTTAGAATGTTACAGTGTTTTAGAATGTTACAATGTTTTAGAATGTTACAGTGTTTTAGAATGTTACAATGTTTTAGAATGTTACAATGCTTTAGAATGTTACAGTGTTTTAGAATGTTACAATGCTTTAGAATGTTACAATGCTTTAGAATGTTACAGTGTTTTAGAATGTTACAATGTTTTAGAATGTTACAGTGTTTTAGAATGTTACAGTGCTTTAGAATGTTACAGTGTTTTTGAATGTTACAGTGTTTTAGAATGTTACAGTGTTTTAGAATGTTACAATGCTTTAGAATGTTACAGTGTTTTAGAATGTTACAATGCTTTAGAATGTTACAGTGTTTTAGAATGTTACAATGCTTTAGAATGTTACAATGCTTTAGAATGTTACAGTGTTTTAGAATGTTACAATGTTTTAGAATGTTACAGTGCTTTAGAATGTTACAGTGTTTTAGAATGTTACAGTGTTTTAGAATGTTACAGTGTTTTAGAATGTTACAGTGTTTTAGAATGTTACAGTGTTTTAGAATGTTACAATGTTTTTAGAATGTTACAGTGTTTTTGAATGTTACAGTGTTTTAGAATGTTACAGTGTTTTTTGAATGTTACAGTGTTTTAGAATGTTACAGTGTTATAGAATGTTACAGTGTTTTAGAATGTTACAGTGTTATAGAATGTTACAGTGTTTTAGAATGTTACAGTGTTTTAGAATGTTACAGTGTTTTAGAATGTTACAATGTTTTAGAATGTTACAGTGTTTTAGAATGTTACAGTGTTTTAGAATGTTACAGTGTTTTTTGAATGTTACAGTGTTTTAGAATGTTACAGTGTTTTAGAATGTTACAATGTTTTTGAAATGTTACAGTGTTTTAGAATGTTACAGTGTTTTAGAATGTTACAGTGTTTTAGAATGTTACAGTGTTTTAAATGCTTTAGAATGTTACAATGTTTTAGAATGTTACAATGCTTTAGAATGTTACAATGTTTTAGAATGTTACAATGCTTTAGAATGTTACAATGTTTTAGAATGTTACAATGCTTTAGAATGTTACAATGTTTTTAGAATGTTACAATGTTTTAGAATGTTACAATGCTTTAGAATGTTACAGTGTTTTAGAATGTTACAATGCTTTAGAATGTTACAATGTTTTAGAATGTTACAATGCTTTAGAATGTTACAGTGTTTTAGAATGTTACAGTGTTTTAGAATGTTACAATGTTTTAGAATGTTACAATGCTTTAGAATGTTACAATGCTTTAGAATGGTACAATGCTTTAGAATGTTACAATGCTTTAGAATGTTACAATGCTTTAGAATGTTACAATGTTTAGAATGTTACAGTGTTTTAGAATGTTACAGTGTTTTAGAATGTTACAATGCTTTAGAATGTTACAGTGTTTTAGAATGTTACAGTGTTTTAGAATGTTACAATGCTTTAGAATGTTACAATGCTTTAGAATGTTACAGTGCTTTAGAATGTTACAGTGTTTTAGAATGTTACAGTGTTTTAGAATGTTACAGTGTTTTTTGAATGTTACAATGTTTTAGAATGTTACAATGCTTTAGAATGTTACAATGCTTTAGAATGTTACAATGCTTTAGAATGTTACAATGCTTTTAGAATGTTACAATGCTTTAGAATGTTACAGTGTTTTAGAATGTTACAATGCTTTAGAATGTTACAATGTTTTAGAATGTTACAGTGCTTTAGAATGTTACAGTGTTTTAGAATGTTACAGTGTTTTAGAATGTTACAATGTTTTAGAATGTTACAGTGTTTTAGAATGTTACAATGCTTTAGAATGTTACAATGCTTTTAGAATGTTACAATGTTTAGAATGTTACAATGTTACAATGTTTTAGAATGTTACAATGCTTTAGAATGTTACAATGCTTTAGAATGTTACAATGTTTTAGAATGTTACAATGCTTTAGAATGTTACAGTGTTTTAGAATGTTACAATGCTTTAGAATGTTACAATGTTTTAGAATGTTACAGTGTTTAGAATGTTACAGTGTTTTAGAATGTTACAGTGTTTTAGAATGTTACAGTGTTTTAGAATGTTACAGTGTTTTAGAATGTTACAGTGTTTTAGAATGTTACAGTGTTTTTGAATGTTACAGTGTTTTAGAAATGTTTTTTTAGAATGTTACAGTGTTTTAGAATGTTACAGTGTTTTAGAATGTTACAGTGTTTTAGAATGCTTTAGAATGTTACAGTGTTTTTGAATGTTACAGTGTTTAGAATGTTACAGTGTTTTAGAATGTTACAATGCTTTTAGAATGTTACAATGTTTTAGAATGTTACAATGTTTAGAATGTTACAGTGTTTTAGAATGTTACAATGCTTTAGAATGTTACAGTGTTTTAGAATGTTACAATGCTTTAGAATGTTACAGTGTTTTAGAATGTTACAGTGTTTTAGAATGTTACAATGTTTTAGAATGTTACAATGCTTTAGAATGTTACAATGCTTAATGTTACAGTGTTTTAGAATGTTACAATGGTTTTAGAATGTTACAGTGTTTTAGAATGTTACAATGTTTTAGAATGTTACAATGTTTTAGAATGTTACAATGCTTTAGAATGTTACAATGTTTTAGAATGTTACAATGTTTTAGAATGTTACAATGCTTTAGAATGTTACAGTGTTTTAGAATGTTACAATGCTTTAGAATGAGTGTTTTAGAATGTTACAATGCTTTAGAATGTTACAATGTTTTTAGAATGTTACAATGTTTTAGAATGTTACAGTGTTTTAGAATGTTACAATGCTTTAGAATGTTACAGTGTTTTAGAATGTTACAATGCTTTAGAATGTTACAGTGTTTTAGAATGTTACAATGCTTTAGAATGTTACAATGTTTTAGAATGTTACAATGTTTTAGAATGTTACAGTGTTTTAGAATGTTACAATGTTTTAGAATGTTACAATGTTTTAGAATGTTACAATGCTTTAGAATGTTACAGTGTTTTAGAATGTTACAATGTTTTAGAATGTTACAGTGCTTTAGAATGTTACAATGTTTTAGAATGTTACAGTGTTTTAGAATGTTACAATGCTTTAGAATGTTACAGTGTTTTAGAATGTTACAATGTTTTAGAATGTTACAGTGTTTTAGAATGTTACAATGTTTTAGAATGTTACAGTGTTTTAGAATGTTACAATGCTTTAGAATGTTACAGTGTTTTAGAATGTTACAATGTTTTAGAATGTTACAATGCTTTAGAATGTTACAATGCTTTAGAATGTTACAATGTTTTAGAATGTTACAATGTTTTTTAGAATGTTACAGTGTTTTAGAATGTTACAGTGTTTTAGAATGTTACAGTGTTTTAGAATGTTACAATGCTTTAGAATGTTACAATGTTTTTAGAATGTTACAATGTGTTTAGAATGTTACAGTGTTTTAGAATGTTACAATGCTTTAGAATGTTACAATGTTTTTAGAATGTTACAATGCTTTTAGAATGTTACAGTGTTTTAGAATGTTACAGTGTTTTAGAATGTTACAATGTTTTAGAATGTTACAATGTTTAGAATGTTACAATGTTTTAGAATGTTACAGTGTTTTAGAATGTTACAGTGTTTTAGAATGTTACAATGCTTTTAGAATGTTACAGTGTTTTAGAATGTTACAATGAATGTTACAATGCTTTAGAATGTTACAATGCTTTAGAATGTTACAATGTTTTAGAATGTTACAATGCTTTAGAATGTTACAATGCTTTAGAATGTTACAGTGTTTTAGAATGTTACAATGCTTTAGAATGTTACAATGTTTTAGAATGTTACAATGCTTTAGAATGTTACAATGTTTTAGAATGTTACAATGTTTTAGAATGTTACAGTGTTTTAGAATGTTACAATGCTTTTAGAATGTTACAGTGTTTTAGAATGTTACAATGCTTTAGAATGTTACAGTGTTTTAGAATGTTACAATGCTTTAGAATGTTACAATGTTTTAGAATGTTACAATGTTTTAGAATGTTACAGTGTTTTAGAATGTTACAATGTTTTAGAATGTTACAATGTTTTAGAATGTTACAATGCTTTTTAGAATGTTACAGTGTTTTAGAATGTTACAATGTTTTAGAATGTTACAGTGCTTTAGAATGTTACAATGTTTTAGAATGTTACAGTGTTTTAGAATGTTACAATGCTTTAGAATGTTACAGTGTTTTTGAATGTTTTAGAATGTTACAGTGTTTTAGAATGTTACAATGTTTTAGAATGTTACAGTGTTTTAGAATGTTACAATGCTTTAGAATGTTACAGTGTTTTAGAATGTTACAATGTTTTAGAATGTTACAATGCTTTAGAATGTTACAATGTTTAGAATGTTACAATGTTTTAGAATGTTACAGTGTTTTAGAATGTTACAATGTTTTAGAATGTTACAATGCTTTAGAATGTTACAATGCTTTAGAATGTTACAATGCTTTAGAATGTTACAGTGTTTTAGAATGTTACAATGCTTTAGAATGTTACAATGTTTTAGAATGTTACAATGCTTTAGAATGTTACAATGCTTTAGAATGTTACAGTGTTTTAGAATGTTACAGTGTTTTTGAATGTTTTAGAATGTTACAGTGTTTTAGAATGTTACAGTGTTTTAGAATGTTACAGTGTTTTAGAATGTTACAGTGTTTTAGAATGTTACAGTGTTTTAGAATGTTACAGTGTTTTAGAATGTTACAGTGTTTTAGAATGTTACAGTGTTTTAGAATGCTTTAGAATGTTACAGTGTTTTAGAATGTTACAGTGTTTAGAATGTTACAGTGTTTTAGAATGTTACAATGCTTTAGAATGTTACAATGTTTTAGAATGTTACAATGTTTTTAGAATGTTACAGTGTTTTAGAATATTACACAGTGCTTTAGAATGTTACAATGTTTTAGAATGTTACAATGCTTTAGAATGTTACAGTGTTTTAGAATGTTACAGTGTTTTAGAATGTTACAATGTTTTAATGCTTTAGAATGTTACAATGCTTTAGAATGTTACAGTGTTTTAGAATGTTACAGTGTTTTAGAATGTTACAGTGCTTTAGAATGTTACAGTGTTTTTGAATGTTACAGTGTTTTTGAATGTTACAATGTTTTTTAGAATGTTACAATGCTTTAGAATGTTACAGTGTTTTAGAATGTTACAATGCTTTAGAATGTTACAATGCTTTAGAATGTTACAGTGTTTTAGAATGTTACAATGCTTTAGAATGTTACAATGCTTTAGAATGTTACAATGCTTTAGAATGTTACAATGTTTTAGAATGTTACAGTGTTTTTGAATGTTACAGTGTTTTAGAATGTTTTAGAATGTTACAGTGTTTTTGAATGTTACAGTGTTTTAGAATGTTACAGTGTTTTAGAATGTTACAATGCTTTAGAATGTTACAGTGTTTAGAATGTTACAATGCTTTAGAATGTTACAGTGTTTTAGAATGTTACAGTGTTTTAGAATGTTACAGTGTTTTAGAATGTTACAGTGTTTTAGAATGTTACAATGCTTTAGAATGTTACAATGCTTTAGAATGTTACAATGCTTTAGAATGTTACAGTGTTTTAGAATGTTACAGTGTTTTAGAATGTTACAATGCTTTAGAATGTTACAATGCTTTAGAATGTTCAGTGTTTTAGAATGTTACAATGTTTTAGAATGTTACAATGTTTTAGAATGTTACAGTGTTTTAGAATGTTACAGTGCTTTAGAATGTTACAATGTTTTAGAATGTTACAATGTTTAGAATGTTACAGTGTTTTAGAATGTTACAGTGTTTTAGAATGTTACAGTGTTTTAGAATGTTACAGTGTTTTAGAATGTTACAATGCTTTAGAATGTTACAGTGTTTTAGAATGTTACAGTGTTTTAGAATGTTACAGTGTTTTAGAATGTTACAGTGTTTTAGAATGTTACAGTGTTTTAGAATGTTACAGTGCTTTAGAATGTTACAGTGTTTTAGAATGTTACAGTGTTTTAGAATGTTACAGTGTTTTTGAATGTTTTAGAATGTTACAGTGTTTTAGAATGTTACAGTGTTTTAGAATGTTACAGTGTTTTTGAATGTTACAGTGTTTTAGAATGTTACAGTGTTTTTGAATGTTACAGTGTTTTAGAATGTTACAGTGTTTTAGAATGTTACAGTGTTTTTTGAATGTTACAGTGTTTTTTGAATGTTACAGTGTTTTAGAATGTTACAGTGTTTTAGAATGTTACAGTGTTTTTGAATGTTTTAGAATGTTACAGTGTTTTTGAATGTTTTAGAATGTTACAGTGTTTTTGAATGTTACAGTGTTTTAGAATGTTACAGTGTTTTAGAATGTTACAGTGTTTTAGAATGTTACAATGCTTTAGAATGTTACAGTGTTTTAGAATGTTACAATGCTTTAGAATGTTACAGTGTTTAGAATGTTACAGTGTTTTAGAATGTTACAGTGCTTTAGAATGTTACAGTGTTTTAGAATGTTACAGTGTTTTAGAATGTTACAGTGTTTTAGAATGTTACAATGCTTTAGAATGTTACAATGCTTTTAGAATGTTACAGTGTTTTAGAATGTTACAGTGTTTTAGAATGTTACAATGCTTTAGAATGTTACAATGCTTTAGAATGTTACAGTGTTTTAGAATGTTACAGTGTTTTTTAATGTTTTAGAATGTTACAATGTTTAGAATGTTACAATGCTTTAGAATGTTACAGTGTTTTAGAATGTTACAATGTTTTAGAATGTTACAATGTTTAGAATGTTACAATGCTTTAGAATGTTACAGTGTTTTAGAATGTTACAGTGTTTTTGAATGTTTTAGAATGTTACAGTGTTTTTGAATGTTACAGTGTTTTAGAATGTTACAATGCTTTAGAATGTTACAATGCTTTAGAATGTTACAGTGTTTTAGAATGTTACAGTGTTTTAGAATGTTACAATGCTTTAGAATGTTACAGTGTTTTAGAATGTTACAGTGTTTTAGAATGTTACAATGCTTTAGAATGTTACAGTGTTTTAGAATGTTACAATGTTTTAGAATGTTACAATGCTTTAGAATGTTACAATGCTTTAGAATGTTACAGTGTTTTAGAATGTTACAATGCTTTAGAATGTTACAATGTTTTAGAATGTTACAATGCTTTAGAATGTTACAATGTTTTAGAATGTTACAGTGTTTTAGAATGTTACAATGCTTTAGAATGTTACAATGCTTTAGAATGTTACAATGCTTTAGAATGTTACAGTGTTTTAGAATGTTACAGTGTTTTAGAATGTTACAGTGTTTTAGAATGTTACAATGCTTTAGAATGTTACAGTGCTTTAGAATGTTACAATGCTTTAGAATGTTACAGTGTTTAGAATGTTACAGTGTTTTAGAATGTTACAGTGTTTTAGAATGTTACAGTGTTTTAGAATGTTACAATGCTTTAGAATGTTACAATGTTCTAGAATGTTACAATGCTTTAGAATGTTACAGTGTTTTAGAATGTTACAGTGTTTTAGAATGTTACAATGTTTAGAATGTTACAATGCTTTAGAATGTTACAATGCTTTAGAATGTTACAGTGTTTTAGAATGTTACAATGCTTTAGAATGTTAAGTGTTTTAGAATGTTACAGTGTTTTAGAATGTTACAATGCTTTAGAATGTTACAATGTTTTAGAATGTTACAGTGTTTAGAATGTTACAGTGCTTTAGAATGTTACAGTGTTTAGAATGTTACAATGTTTTTAGAATGTTACAATGTTTTAGAATGTTACAGTGTTTTAGAATGTTACAGTGTTTTTGAATGTTACAGTGTTTTAGAATGTTTTAGAATGTTACAGTGTTTTTGAATGTTACAGTGTTTTAGAATGTTACAGTGTTTTAGAATGTTACAGTGTTTTAGAATGTTACAGTGTTTTAGAATGTTACAGTGTTTTAGAATGTTACAGTGTTTTAGAATGTTACAGTGTTTTAGAATGTTTTAGAATGTTACAGTGTTTTTGAATGTTTTAGAATGTTACAGTGTTTTTGAATGTTACAATGTTTCAGAATGTTACAGTGTTTTTGCATGTTTTAGAATTTTAGAAGCTGTGTAGGAATTCCGACAAGGAAAACAAAGCCATTTATATTCTCAGATCAAACATAAAACACAAATAACAAAACTACACTATATAAAGGCTATTCACATTAGCACGTTTAAATTTTCATTAATTTGACACGAAGAACACATAACCTAGTTACTAATACATAATAATATACACATAGCTAAAGCTAATGATATTGTTTTGTTCTGGAGAGAAGGTATACAGGTATAAGCGCTGCAGTTAAATTTTTCACCACAGATTTACACTGGGAAAACTGTGGGGTGCTGTAGAGCAATGATGAATAAATCAACCGTTAAGATCAGTTTATCGGGGTTTTTTGAAGGTGATAAACTACTTAAATTTATAGAACGAATCACTTTCTTAGAGTAAGACCTTTTACCTGGTGACAGTTAAACACAAAAACAGTTTTTTTAAACTGTGCATATTATGTTGTACTATATTGTTTTATGCAAAAACACAAAAATTCATTGCATATTATTAAAGTTGTGAGGTGCTAATATTTCTGAAGAAACAAAGGACCATATTTATAACGAAATATATAGGCCTAGTGCTAAAATAATTTTAAATATAAAATAATAGCGATAACGGCTCACTTTCAGAATGATGTTATCCAGCTGAACGATACAAATATTGACAGCCAATCAGAATCGATCCTTTCGAGCATTTAAAGTGACAGACAAACACGCACTTAATACTCCGATAATGTGTTCTGAGTGGTTGCCAAGGCATTGCTATGGTTTCTAAGGTGTTCTGAGTGTATTTAATTTTTTTACTTTGAAGGCCTGTTCACATTAAGAAGGATAGCTATAAAAATATAGTTCTATACTAAAACGATGATGACACAGAAACGTTTTTTTTTTCAGTGGATGAACGATACAAACATTGACAGCCAATCAGAATCCATCCTTCTTTAATGAGCTCGAGCATTTAAAGTGACAGGCACAATGATACCCCAGGCACGGAGCAAGTGTGTTCTGCTCGGTTCAACGACGCAGTTCTCATGTTCACGTCCAGCTCCTCGTTGTTTAAATAGCAAATGCACTGGGGCATCTGTTGACCCATGGGCGTCTGGTCTGAACACCAGGTGTGTGTGTGTCTGAACAACAGGTGTGTGTGTGTCTGAACACCAGGTGTGTGTGTGTGTGTGTCTGAACACCAGGTGTGTGTGTGTGTATGCGCGTGAGCGTGTGTGTGTGTGTGCATGTGTGTGAACACCAGGTGTGTGTGTGTGTGTCTGAACACCAGGTGTGTGTGTGCGCGTGTGTGCGTGAGAGAGTGTGTGTGTGTGTGTGTGTGTGTGTGTGTGTGTGTGTGTGTGTGTGTGCGTGTGCGCGTGCGTGTGTGAACACCAGGTGTGTTCAGGAGCAGTGTTGGAGCGTTGCTTTTGTAAGGAACTGAAAACGACTGACCATTGACCAACACACACCTGCTCTAAAGTCAATAGTGCAGTATTTATGTGTTATTTAAATGGTGTGTTAGTAATATGAGCCTTAAGGCAGTTGCACAACACACACACACTCACAAAAATTAAAAGGATTCCTCTCTGGAGAAGCGTTCAGACTTCATGGCTTTTAAAGGGAAAGGGAGATGAGACTCTGATTGGTTTATTGCACATTACGCCCAAAACACACCCATGACTCATTAAGAGACTAGGGAAAGCCCTTTTGGATCATGTGCCTGGCACGCCAACCATTTTTTCCTTCGTTAAACTAGCAAAAGTGGATTCGGGCAAACCCTAAGAGCACCCATGAGCTCAGATCGGTAAAATAGGGCCCAGTTATCGGGCAGGCGACCAAACTCAGCGTTCCCTTTGAAAAAACTACAATATCATTGTTGGTGAGCATGCGCTGCAGTTTTGTCACCTGCCACTTTAAATGCTCAAGCAAGAAGGATGGATTCTGATTGTCTGAAAGAAAAAATATGGATCCAAAAGTGATTCTCTGTTATCATTTTAGTTGTGATGTGGACTCTGCTTT
The DNA here is from genome assembly GCA_023029165.1 of Gobiocypris rarus. Lineage (NCBI taxonomy): Eukaryota > Metazoa > Chordata > Actinopteri > Cypriniformes > Gobionidae > Gobiocypris > Gobiocypris rarus. The sequence continues at coordinate 26,706,366 of CM040922.1, read as the reverse complement.
TCTATAGAACTATTTTTAGAACTGAATCTTCATAGTGATCTTTATAGTTACTGTCCGTGGTGTGAGTGCTTAATACTTTGCTTAATATTAGATGAATTCATAATCATAATAATTCATATTGCTGCTTGACCTGTCTCATTATATCCACTAGAGTGCGCCAAACACCAGGTTTTCTTGATCTCCAAATCATACAGGGAACTCTCTTTATTCCATTATCTCTCCTTCATCCGACACTTTTTGTTATTTATTTTTGTTATGAATTATTGAATAATTAAATGTAAGATCCAGAATTTTTTTCTGAAATTTTTTTTTTTTTCATATGTAATACTATGTAAGTGATGCAGTTGTGCAAAAGATTCAGGCACAGATATAGGCAAAAACAATGGGATTTTCTTTTTTACCCACCAATGAATTTTCATTATTTTTTTGTTTTGTTTTTTAACCAAACTTTGTTTAAAGATGATTCTCAACTATGTTATTAAAGATATAACGTAATGATATACTATTTTACTTTATGCAATATGTGGGAAAAATCGCCATAAGGTTTTCCCATTCAGCATCTACACACTGTCTCTAAAGTTTTCTTGTTGAAACGTGTAATAAAAAATAGAAGTGTAATAATGGGAGTAATAGTTGGCATTTCCATAATAATATCTAATCTTTAATAGGAACATTGATATGTAATGTATGTCCCTATTCACTTGTTGTGTCTCCCAGAATGCCCGATAAACATGATTTAAGTCCCGGTGTCCTCTAGTCTATTGTGTATGAAATCAATGCCCTGTCATATTTTGATTAGAAACCCCATTTTCCTGAGATGTTAGTCAGTTTCCTTAAAATTAGTCAGATTTAGGCTAAATGATAATTACAGTATTTCCATAAGAGTGCTAAATTGGATCATTCAGTCATTTTAAAGCCCAAGGAGTTGTTGTTGTCCTGGTGAAACCTCAAACAAATGGTATCTCTGAAAAGCTCTGAATGTGCTCTTTACAGGACGTCCAGACTCAGACTGTCAAATATAATGTCCTCGCACAAGGACAGCGGCACCCAGGAGGTTGTGAGTGACCATTAAAGACATGTTTTAGCCTATCTCAGCTATCTGATTAACATAAGAACTGAAATGTGACATACTCACACTTACTGTTTACGTGTGTTTGAGAGAGTGTCGCACAGCGTTTAATTCAGTGCTGTCAAATCCCACTAACAGCGTCTTATTCAATAGGCGGCCGCTGGCGCCACCTAGCGGCGATACTGTGCGCCGCACTAGAAATTAATCAAGATAATTGTGGAATTGAATACTACTGTTTAATAAGTAGATGAAACTAAAATGTGTAGTTGCTTGTTATAATGGACACACACACACACACACACACACACACACACACACACACACACAGACACACACACACACACACACACACACACACACACACACATGTTGTGTTTCCATGTTTTATGGGGACATTCCATAGGCGTAATGCATTTTATACTGTACAAACCGTATTTTCTATCCCCTACACTGCCCCTGCCCTAAACCTACCCATCACAGGAGACATTCTGCATTTTTACTTTTTCAAAAACATCACTTAGTGTGATTTATAAGATGTTTTCCTCATGGGGACCAAAAAAATGTCCCCACAAGGACAAAAATTTGGATATTGCCATCTTTGTGGGGACATTTTGTCCCACACACACACACAGGGATTACCAGTCACACACACACACACACACACACACACACACACACACACACAGACACACACACACACACACACACACACACACACACACACACACACACACACACACACACACACACACACAGACACACACAGACACACACACACACACACACACACACACACACACACACACACATACACACACTGCCCCTGCCCCTAAACCTACCCATCACAGGAGACTGCGCAGTTTACTTTCTGTGATAAAAACCTCATCCTGTGTGATTTATAAGCATTTTGAAAAGTGAGGACATGCCTCTCATATTTCACCCTCTTTTTGTAATACCTATGTCATACCCATGTAGTGTGATTTATACACACACACACACACACACACACACAAACACACACACACACACACTGCCCCTACACACCTACCCATCACAGGAGACATGTGATTTATACACACACACACACACACACACAAACACACACACACACACACACACACACACACACACACACACACACACACACACACACACAGTGTGATTTATACACACGCACGCACGCACGCACGCACGCACGCACGCACGCACACACACACACACACACACACACACACACACACACACACACACACACACACACACACTCACTCTCTTTCTCTCTCTCTCTGTCTCTCTCTCTCTCTCTCGCTGTTTTGTCTGTTGTTCTGCACATTGGCAAATGTAGCAAGTCATCCAGTCATGTGCATACTATAAAGTGCATGAGAGTCTAGTGCTCCACAGGTTGGTTTGTCTCAGTTTAATCAAGGGATGTTGTGCTGCTCCAGTCCTCGGTGTAGGACGGTCAAGGACATTGTCTCGGGCTGAATGAATTTCCTCTCTGTGATAAAGGGTTGAATCTGCTTTGGCTGTGATAGAGGTCAAGAGGTCACAGCGCAGCAGGTGACGGCAGCCGTAAAGGAATGACCTCATCGACAGGTTCGGACCACAAACCCCACCGACTTCCCTTCTGATGAATGGCACTTGACAGTGTGAGGACTTCTGCCAGCGCTATCAGAACAGATTGATTGCTAAGGTGTTATTTCTTTATTGCCATGGGGGAAGAATTTTGAATCTGGCTTTATCCGGTGTTTAGATTTCTGTGCTGGATGTCTATGCAAATGGTTGCATATTTAATTAGGCAATGGATAATTTGCATATTTCAACATAACATTTCGGAAAGCGTGTAATACACAACAATTGTCTTAATGTCCTGTGACATATCAAATGGGGAAAGTGTGATGCACCGGTATTCACCTGTAGTAGATGCTTTAGAGTAAATAGTGAAGGTAAAGTGTCCATCAAGCACGTTCCTCCTTCAACAGTGTTCAAAAGCAGACCAGGATGCACCTCATTTAGTTAGTTTATGAATGTTTTAGACCTGGGGTGGGGAACGTTGATCCTGAGTTTAGCAGGGCAGTGGCTCTCCAGGATCAACGTTCCCTATCCCTGTTCTAGACAAAGAAGCAGCTCACATATAAGAGAGATTTCCTTTATTAAACATAATTTGGTTACTACATAATTTCCATATTTCCTTTAGCACTATGTAATAGTTTTGTTGACTCACTAATAAAGAATGTGGAAGAAAAATAAGAACGACTGCCCACACCTCTGCCAGCTTGACCACTAGGGGCGCCGTTTATCCACATAAAAGATGAGAAGAAAGCAACGTTTGAAGATTCCAGCAGTAGTTCAAACAGTTGCTCATTATCTTGGTCTTTATATATTATTAAAAATCATATTTATCCTAAAGAGGTCTGCTATTCTGCTTGCACCTGTCTTCAGTGTGTGATGCTGCTGTTTGAGCATGAAAAAGCTCTGAGTTCGTCTCTATATCAGTGTCAGTGTTTCTGAACTCCTGAAACGCCTCCGTAGTCTTGAGTTTTCTTCCGGGAACCAACACGTCACAATATTTCTTATTTAAATAATTTGTATGCAGAATAAAGCCTGCTTGAGTTAGTTAGTAGTGTGAAATAAAGTCGAATTAAGAGGAAAAAGTTGCAATGACTAAGAATTAAGTCAGAATTATGAGGAAAAATCTAATTATAAGATCATTCACCAATCACAACACTGCTCCCGCCGACCAATCAGAGCACAGTGTGCTTTTCAGAAGGCGGGGCTTCGTAGAGACAGGAACTAAACAGAGCGTTACTGACAGACTGGGAAGAGAGGAGCCGCAACAATGGAGAATATGAGGAATAATCAACATTAAACCATGTAGGTTTTTGTGTTTTGCACAAAACATTTTTAAAAGATGTCTAAATCTAGTGTGGCTCATGCTAATATTTTTAATATGTTGTTGTCATGTTTCACAGTACACTTTAGACACCGCAGCCATGTCAGGCATCGGGGAAAAGGACCACCGGTTTGTTTTTAACACAACAACAGATGGCTCAGTGTCAGTGCGTTCTCCTCCAGCCCTAAACCTGAAGGAAATATCGCAGAGAAATGCGCTCCAGATTGCCGGTTTGTCGGGCGCCAGTCGTCCCCTGGGTAAAATTGGGGAATTTCGGCATTTGTTTTCTAGCCAAGAGAGCCCCGAATGTAAGAAACACAGACAGACAATGAGCACAAAATCAATAGTTTGTTTACTGGTCTGTTTTTTTGTTTTTTTTCAGAATTATTGTGCAGTCGTCTTCATTTGGCTTTGTGTGAGCGGCGGACATTGTTCCTAATTTTCCTCAAATAATTAAATCTCAATCGCCACCACACCATTTCACAACAGATGCCACAGATGATCCAAGTTTTTAGATGAAAAATGTTGGTCTTCCTGTCTTCTGAGCTCATTTATTTTTATTTATTGCATGTTTGTGACTAGAATTGAAATCCCTGGCCATGCTAAAATTGTATTTTGGAGACTAGGCCACATTGTCTGTCTGACTGAAATAATAGTGCTTCATTTGAGAGTTCAGACCATTTATGGCACCATATTATCACTTCTACAAAGTTTCTTGTCCCATATGAGATGTTGTTCTATCAGCGCAGGTTTATTGAAAAGCTCCTCAGAGGTTACAGCATTTCCCTCCTGAATTGTACAGAGATGATTCATCTGTGTTAAACATTAATTGAATTTTGATTTTAGGCAATTATTCTTCATTTTTGTGGGTATTTGCATTAATCTAAAATATTAATGGGTTCATTTGGCTGAGCTGAAGAGAGAGTTTGGCCGCAGAGGACCCTTCCTAACTCTGAAGCCCCTCCAGCCGTTTCTACACTAATCTTATGGGTCTTTTAAGAAAAAGAGAGGAAACAGAAATCGACTAGGATCACTATGGAAGCTTGTTTCCGCTACTGAAAAAAAGATAAAAGATAACAACTTGTAATTGCGAGAAATAAAGTCAGAATTGGGAAATAAAAATTTGCAATTGTGAGAAATAAAGTCAGAATTGTGAGATAAAAATTCGCAATAGTTAGAAATACAGTCAGAATTGCAAGATAAAATGTCAGAATTGCAATAAAGACAGAATTGCGAAAAAAGATGTGATTGTGATAAAGTCAGAATTGGGCAATTGTGAGAAATAAAGTCAGAACTGCACTAAAGTCAGAATTGCAAGAAAAAAGTCAAAATTGCGAGAAATAAAGTGAGATTTCCACGAGAAAAATGCAATTGCAAGTCAGAATTGTGAGATAAAAATTCGCAATAGTGAGAAATAAAGTCAGAATTGTGATAAAGTCAAAATTGCAAGGAATAAAGTCAGAATTGCGAGATGAAAAGTTGGAATTGCGATAAAGACAGAATTGCGAGAAAAAAAGATGTGATTGCGATGAAGTCAGAATTGCGTAATTGTGAGAAATAAAGTCTGAATTGCAAAAAAAGTTGAAATTGCGATAAAGTCAGAAATGCAAGATTAAAAGTCAGAATTGCGATAAAGACAGAATTGCGAGAAAAAAGATGTGATTGTGATGAGTCAGAAATGCAGGATCAAAAGTTGGAATTGCGAAAGTCAGAAATGCAAGAAAAAAGTCGCAATTCCGAGAAATAAAGTTTAATTATTTTAAAAAATAATTGTGAGATAAAAATTTACAATAGTGAAAAATAAAGTCAGAATTGCGAGATGAAAAGTCTGAATTGCGAGATCAATAGTTGCAATTGCTATAAAGACAGAGTTGCGAGAAAAAAGACGTGATTGCGATGAAGTCAGAATTGCGCAATTGTGAGAAATAAAGTCGGAATTGCAAGAAAAAAGTTGAAATTGCGAAAAATAAAGTTAGAATTGTGAGATAAAAAGTCCCAATTGCGAGAAATAGTCAAAATTGCGAGATAAAGAGCCGTAATTACAAGTCACAATTGCGAGCTCATATAATTTAATTCAATAGCAATACATTAAATTTAACTCACATAAAAAACACTTATTTTAAATTGGAATAATATTTAACAGTTTTTCCAGTAATTTTGACCAAATAAATGCAGCCTTGGTGAGCAGAAGAGACTTCTTTCAAAAACATTAAAATATCTTACCAACCCCAATCGTCTGAATAATAGTGTATATGAATAATGCAATTAAATAGTACTATGGTAAAGATCAAATGACTATGGTATTTTCACTGTACTTTTTTGTACTTTTAGGTATAGGTATCTGTCACTAATGGTCATGTGTGGAATATATACAGTATATATATATATATATATAAATCACATTTGTTGTTGAAAGACATGGCCAGCAGAATGTGGTTATAAGCCTCACCGTACTGTCTGCATGTATCTCAATATTTCCATGATATGAAATTCAAATTTTGAGGCAGGTGGGAGGGCAGGGGGGAGACGGAGAGAGAGGTTTCCAGACATTTCTCTCCTCGCCGTGCGGACTGTCAGACGTCACGCGGCAGATTGTTTTGACACCCCGTTAAGAAATTCAGGAGGAAGATGGACGGCTCATGAAATTTGCAGGCCCTGATTGAATTTATGATATTTTCATAAAGGCCATCAAGTGTGGACGCCTGCGGGGAAGAAAACCTGACAGACAGATGCAGAGAAGAAAACGATGTGCGGGCTCAGGACCCGCTCCGAGACTATCACACAGCACATATTACTGACCACAGGAGGCCGCGGCTCCTCGCGCTGATGCATGTGCTGCTTAACGCTGAGCTCACGTCCAGATCTGCTTCAGAAGATCCGCAGCTCGCCGTCCTGCAGCTGCTGCTTCACTGGTTCTTTGTTTAACAAAGACATTTAAAGATCATTTTAAAGACAACACGAATCACAACACTTTATTATTGTTGCGTTGGCTTGAGTCAACACTGAAATGCTATTGAAACGTATTATTCTTCGGTCTGAGACTCTAATTCCTAGAGCTTTATAGATACCTTCAGACTGTTCTGATTTAGTGTGCTGTATCGTTTCTAACTGGTCCAAATTCCGTGTCGGACTTCCGAACAATCCCAAATTCCCAAAGACTTTAATTGAGGGGGCACAACAATCTAAAAAATGTTGACTAGCGATGTGATACATCATGTTAGCAAAACATGCTAAAATATGTTATCAATGTGCTAATTCATGCTAGCAATGTGGTAGTTAATGTTATAAACAACGTGTTAAAATCCTGTTAAATCATGGTATGTGCTAATTGATGATAGAAACATGCTATCAGAATGCTAACCAAATGTTCAAACATGCTAGCAATGTGATAAATCATGCTAGCAAATTTGCTTATTAATGCTAGCAAACCTGCTAAAACATGTTAACAATGTTCTTATTAATGGTGGAACATTCAGAATTTGCTAATTCATGCTAGAAACATGTTTAAACATGTTAGCAATGCGCTAATTCATGATAGCAAAGTGGAAGTTCAACATGCTAACAATGTGTTAAATCATGTTAACATGTTAAAACATGGTATGTGCTAATTGATGATAAAAACATGCTAGCAATGTATAAAATCATGTTAGAAACATGCTTTCAAATGTTAAAAAATGCTAGCAATGTGATAGATCATGTAAACAATGTGCTAAAACATAATAGCAATGTATTAATTCATTCTAGAAACATTCTAAAAATTAGTTAATTTATGCTACAGCAACATATTAAAACATATCAGCTATTACACAAATTAATGCTAGCAATGTGCTAGTTCATGATAGAAACATTCTAGCAATGTGCAAAATCATGTTAAAAACATACTGGCAACAAATAATGCTAACAAAACATGCTAGCAATGTGATAAATCATGTTAACAAAATGCTAAAAACGTGCTAATTAATACTAAAACATGTCGACAATTTGCTAATTCATGCTAGCAATAATCCTAAAACATGTTAGCACAGCGGTAATTCATGCTATAAACTATGTTAGCAAATTTGCTAATTAATGCTAACCACATGTTAAAACATGTAAGCAATGCGTTAATTCATGCTAGCAATGTGGTAGCTTATGCTAGAAACATGCTAGCAATGTTTTATACCATGTTATCAAAATGCTAAAATATGGAATGTGTTAACTGATTATAGAAACATGCTAGAATGCTAGCAAATGTCATGCCTGCAATGTGCCATCAAAATAAAACTCTCAAAAGCAAGCGCGGCCTACGTCACTTCAGTTGACGTAATTTTAAAGATAGCAGAAGTTTAAACAATATAATACAGATATCTTATTTTTGGCTGTTTTTAAAGTTAACGTGAATATGACACAATCCAGACTTGTTTTCACGGTAGTTGGTATAAGAACACGCAATGTTCTCGTTGAGTCATGGCACCCCCTTGTGGTGTACATGTACATGTAAAAAACTATATCACAGCCTAACATACTTCGGATGAGTTCAAAGTGCATGAAATACAATAAAGATAAACCCTGCATCTAAAACTGCACCTCTCCAGCAAAAGAACGACCTTGTGCTGAGATAAATATCTGTCTTCAAAGACCAGAGCCTTTAGTTCATTTTAAATGAGTTTGTCAGAGTTGCACCACCCCAAACAGTCTTTCCTTCATTATTCAAGCAACTGAAAAATTAATATAGTGCTTTCTGGGTGCAAATGCCTCCGTTTGCACTGCAAAATTGGGAAGAAGGATATTAAATATTTATACATGCACAATCCTTTCAATTACTATCCGACACTTTGATAATCAAGTACAATCTTAAATGAGAATGTCTTTAATGCAGAATGCACAGCTGAATGACCTCCTAACACAATATATGCACTTCAATTATTAAAACTAGATGGAGATCTCGGCGCATTATACATTTATATTTCCAAACAAACTTGAGCAGATTTCTGCCCAACTTACATAAAAATTACATTAAAATAAAGCTTTTTTTTTTTTAGCAATTTAAATAGGGAACAATTTTAGACGTGTGTGAGCTTTCAGGCTAATGCTTCCTCAGATGAAACAACAGGAGTTGATTTGATTTGACATCAGGGCCTAAAATTAATGCTAGCCAAGCACCAAATACTAGTAAAAATGCAATCAATGTGCTAATTGATGCTAGAAACATGTTAGCAATATGTTAAAACAATGCGGCAATTCATACTAGTTCATGCTAGAAACAAATTAGCAATGCACTAGCAATATGTTAAAACATGTTAGTAATGCGCCAATTCATGCTAGAAATGTGCTAGTTCATGCTAGTAACATGTTAACAATGTGTTAAATCATGTTATCAAAATGCTAAAGCATGGTATTGATAGAAACGTGATAGCAATGTGCAAAATCATGCCTGCAATGTGCAAATTGAGGCTAGAAACATGTTAACAATATGTTAAAAAATGCTAGCAATGTGCTCATTGAAGCTAAAAACGTTAGCAATATGTTAAAACATGATAACAAAATGCTTATTTGGGTTAGTTATATGTTAAAACATGTTAGCAATGCACTAATTCATGCTAGCAATGTGCTAGTTCATGCTAGAAGCATGGTAACAATGTGTTCAATCATGCTAACTAAATGTTAAAACATGGTATGTGCTAACTGATAGAATCATGCTAACAATGTGCCAATTGATGCTGGATTCATGCTAGCAATATGTTAAAAAATGCTAGCAATGTGTTAATTGAAGCTAGAAACTTTAGCAATATGTTAAAACATGATAACAAAATGCTAATTTGGGTTAGTAATATGTTAAAACATGCTAGCAATGCACTAATTCATGCTAACAATGTGCTAGTTCATGCTAGAAACATGATAACAATGTGTTCAATCATGCTAACTAAATGTTAAAACATGGTATGTGCTAACTGATAGAATCATGCTAACAATGTGCCAATTGATGCTGGAATCATCCTAGCAATATGTTAAAAAATGCTAGCATTGTGCTAATGCAAATAACTTTAAGCTTAAAACCACTTTACCCAAATGTGAGTAAAAATCGGATTGAGTTCTCTTTGACGCCTTCTTGCGCTTGAACAGACAATATTTAAACAAAATTGTGTCAAAATGCCCATCTTGGCATGTAATAGTATCCTAACATATTCGGTTATGTTTTAAATGAATGTAAATAGTTGAGAAAATAAAACGCATGTGTATCAGTATATTGGATCTGTGCATTCGCTCTTAAAGTGACAGTAGCCTAATATTCCTGCTGCTGTGTGTTGTTAATCCAACAACAAAAGACAAAGAACAATCATTGCCTGCTCTTGACTGCTTTTGTAACTTTAATAAGGATGAATCTATGTTTCATGGCTGGCAAAAAATATATATGGCTGGTAAATTTTCTTGAGTGTGGGGCAGAAAAGTTTTATGTTGTATAGTGTTGCAATGTTAAGAAAACACTTCTTGTGTAAAATTATTTCTGTAAACGGAGTGATCAAATGCTGTGGGTCTCAATTTTCAGAGACAGACTCATGACTAGTGGCTTTTGTGTGTGTGTGTGTTCGTGTTTGCAATTACACAAAGCAGTAGGCCTTTTTTTAAAGGAAAATTAGAAGAAAAAATAAGATTTAAAAAAGATGAAAAAAAAGTAGGGAGAATGAATGAATTATGAATAATTTACCTCCACTGTGAGATTAACATGTACTTATGTAAGCAATTACATTTTTCACTAATGTTTTAAAAAAGTTTTAACGTTTAAATGCATCATTATGCAAACACACGAGGAGAGTCTCTGCATTAAAGACACTAATGTTTTGAAATTTCACTAATGATCTTTTAAAAAAGAAATATCTATATTAATGTCTCACTGACTTTGAATCTGTATTATTTCAAAAAGAATTGCAACCATCAAATGTGGCATCAGACTCATCAAAAGGCAGCAGACTTTTGTAGAAGTTGCTCTGCAGTCATCCGGCATGGAGGAAGTCATCATTTTCAAACGCTCAAATGTTATCTGGCTAAAGATAGGCTGGTCGTAACCATGACGACCATTGCTGTATCACTTATTATCACAAAGGAAATTGGTGGGAGAGTGCAGGTGCCCGAGAAACACACACACCCTCTCGCTGAAGTCTTCATAGAGCTGTCCATTAGCATGCAAGAGTCTCGAGGAAAGCAGAAACATTCAATCCATAGTATCATTGATATCTGTAGCACAAACTCTGAGAATTATGTGCCAAATAAGCAATTCCGGAAGTGAGAACTCCATAGGGAAAAGGATTTTTAGAGATAACTTATAAAACCTTTAAAGCCAGTGAGCTACAAGGTTGTTAATCGATAGTATTTGTTTCTGTTGAAGCCTTCAGTCTGCATTATTTTAATTTGTGGTGGGAAAACTACATTACCCATGATGCTGTGCAGAACATTCCACCAATCAGAGAGTCAAGATAAGCAAAATGCGCCAAAAGAGCTCTTTAGCTCCAGCCACTCCCATGAAGCACTGCAAATAATGTAATAGATTCACCCTGCGCCCCAATTCACATACTATACACACCCTGAATAGAATATGAGATTAATAAGTGTTTCCCAAAGTATAGTATGTTGAAGAGAGTCCCAGGATGGTGTACCTTTGCCCACAACCCATTGCGTTTTGGAGGAGGATTCGTTTCAGAACGACAAACTCGAATACACAGTGTTAAAAAACTACAAACATGGCGGATATGCAAGACCAATGGTTAAGAGGTTTAGATAAAGAGGTTTGAGTGACTAATAATCAACATTTAACCTGATCAAAGTATTTTTTTATGTTATATGTGTTATATTTCAACTACAACAACAATGTGAACTTTTATAAAGATACATTTGACCATTAAAGGGTTGGTTGATTATGATTTGACTTCAACGAGCTTCTTCACGTGTTAGTGACATCACTAACCCTAAAATTTACATAAACCCCGCCCCCGGGAACACGCAACAAAGGCCATGATGAGAAGAGAAGGAGTTGTAGTAGAGCACCAATGGGAGTTGCTCAAGCTGTCATCCATCTTTCACATTTATTGATACAGTACGAACACAAATGCAATAGCATGTCATAAAGCAAGTAAGTTATAACCGTAATAAAACTAAACTATCCCTGTGCTCTCTTCATCAGCAGATATTCTCTGGCTCATCTCACAACAGTTCCCACACCAGCGGATTATAGATTATCATGACAGAACATGCTTGAAGATAATTAACTTTTTTTTAAATTATTGTCTCATTCTATTTGTTGTAACTTCTTCTGGAGTCTCTCCATCATTGCCCGACTCCAGTTTGATCATAAAAGGCTGAACAGTTTCTGATATTTTCAGTGTGTGTCTGTAATCGGAGCTGCTAACATGAGCTCTTGAAGCTCCGCCCTCTTCCTGAAAGGGGGGCCGGGAGCAGCAGCTCAATTGCATTTAAAGGGACACACACAAAAAATGGCATGTTTATGCTCACCCTCAAAACATCAGAGACTTATTTTACATCTTGTAGAAAGGGACATTACAAGACCCCTTTAACGTTTAAATGCATCATTATGCAAACACATGAGGAGAGTCTCTGCATTAAAGACACACAATTGGCAGATCAGCCAGTTAAGTGACAGGATGCACGTAACTATGCAGTCTTTTATGACGTGATAGTATGTCCCAAAGCTTGTCTACTTTTCTTCACAAAAAAGTACATACTTTTGAGGTTTAGTATATAAGTAGGCGAATTGGGATGCTCTCAAAATATACATGAATATTAAATGAGGAGTTTTATATTTCTCAGTAGTTTTTAAATTCAGTTATGTTATTTGCAAAGCTTCCTGGGATTGTAGTTCTTTACCTCACTAAAGAACAATTAAGTACACAGTCTTGCACATTTGTCAGATTCACCTGGTAGCTGCGGCTGCCTTGGTTCAAGGCTTGTAATGCTTCAATGAAAACTTTTTTAAAAATCCCCATGGGAGAAAAGAATGGACAAAATACTTCTGGAACCAGTGCTGCTGAAAAAGTGGACACTAATGCACTCTACGGTCATGCCTGCTTTAGTGCACAAAACGTATCTTTAGCTAGGTTTCCAGAGGGCTTTGGAGGATTTGAAAGAATAACTAATCATAAGCGCGGGTGGGGGAGGCTCCTTTTATGGAAAATATAATGAATATGGTTATTCTGACAGCTTGTTCACACCCAGCCTCCCACAAACCTGGCAGATTCACACTCTCCACACCCTGTCACCCCAGCTCCTGAACCAATCCACAGGCACAGGGGAAGAGAAGCACCAGAGCCAGACAATACTGGACCTGTAGACTAGCGCAGCCGGAAAACAATGCTTTCTTTAAACACTCGTGCGTTTTGAATAAATAAACAGACAATAATGAAGCACGTGTCGTCCCTGAGTAATGCAGCGTTACAGCTGAACTGATAATGCAAACGCCCTCTGACAGTGACTTACAGCATGAAGGGCAACGCCAGGAGGGGGTGGAGCCTGCTTTCAGTCAGGTCCTGTTGTAGTGCACACTAATATAAGAATCAGGCAAACAAATGAAATCTAACACTGCTCACAGCTTAGTCATTATACTTTTGTTCAAAAACAGGAACAAATGCTTAAACGAACACTCACAATGGATAAAATATCAGTAACAGTTATTTGTGTTGAATAGCATGACCTTTTTATTCACTAATGTTGTTTACTGCATGAAGCATCACTAGAACTATTACTATTATTACTACTTTAAGTTTGTCATTTGAACAAAGCCCAAACTGCTAGAATAAAACATTGACACGTATATGATATGGACAGCATTTTAGTACTATCATAGTATTACTATAGTATTTATTAATATTGTTTTTTATTTTAGTAAGTTGCCAGTTCATCTAATATTTATATTTTATTTCAGTTTAATTTAATATCAAATGTTCTAGTGAAAGTCCCAATTAAATCTAAATGTTTTGTCGTTTAGTATGAATATGTTAGCTACTGTATGATAGTGTGCGCCAAAACAATGACAAAATTCATATTTAGAAGATTGAAAACCTACAGACTCTCACTTCCGCCAAGATGGATCAGTGATTCTGATGACCTCACTTCAGCTTCTAATCATATTTTCTGTCCAATCAAATGCTCTCTAGAATCTAAAGGCCCGCCCCCTACATTATAAACAGCCGCATCTGAAATCTTTACTAATTCTTACATGATGAAGGTTACATAGTGCACTATATAGGGGATAGGGAACCCTTCAGACAGTGCAGTATCTAGGGATAGGGAACTATCAGACAGAGCAGTTTATAGAGGATAGGGAACTATCAGACAGTGCACTATTTAGGGGATATGGAACCCTTCAGACAGTGCAGTATATAGGGGATCGATTCAGACAGTGCACTATATAGGGGATAGGGAACCCTTCAGACAGTGCAGTATCTAGGGGATAGAGAACGATCAGACAGTGCAGTATATAGAGGATAGGGAACTATCAGACAGAGCAGTTTATAGAGGATAGGGAACTATCAGACAGTGCACTATTTAGGGATATGGAACCCTTCAGACAGTGCAGTATATAGGGGATCGATTCAGACAGTGCAGTATCTAGGGGATAGGGAACCCTTCAGACAGTGCAGTATATAGGGGATCGATTCAGACAGTGCAGTATATAGGGGATAGGGAACCCTTCAGACAGTGCAGTATATAGGGGATAGGGAACCCTTCAGACAGTGCAGTATATAGGGGATAGGGAACCCTTCAGACAGTGCAGTATATAGGGGATCGATTCAGACAGTGCAGTATATAGGGGATAGGGAACCCTTCAGACAGTGCAGTACATAGGGGATAGGGAACGATTCAGACTGTACTATAAAGGGGATAGGGAACTATCAGACAGTGCACTATATAGGGGATAGGGAACCCTTCAGACAGTGCAGTAAACAGGGGATCGATTCAGACAGTGCACTATATAGGGGATATGGAACCCTTCAGACAGTGCAGTATATAGGGATAGGGAACCCTTCAGACAGTGCAGTATATAGGGATAGGGAACCCTTCAGACAGTGCAGTATATAGGGGATAGGGAAGCCTTCAGACAGTGCAGTATATAGGGGATCGATTCAGACAGTGCAGTATATAGGGGATAGGGAACCCTTCAGACAGTGCAGTATATAGGGATAGGGAACCCTTCAGACAGTGCAGTATATAGGGGATCGATTCAGACAGTGCAGTATATAGGGGATAGGGAACCCTTCAGACAGTGCAGTATATAGGGGATAGGGAACCCTTCAGACAGTGCAGTATATAGGGGATCGATTCAGACAGTGCAGTATATAGGGGATAGGGAACCCTTCAGACAGTGCAGTACATAGGGGATAGGGAACGATTCAGACTGTACTATAAAGGGGATAGGGAACTATCAGACAGTGCACTATATAGGGGATAGGGAACCCTTCAGACAGTGCAGTATCTAGGGGATAGGGAACCCTTCAGACAGTGCAGTATATAGGGGATCGATTCAGACAGTGCAGTATATAGGGGATAGGGAACCCTTCAGACAGTGCAGTATATAGGGGATAGGGAACCCTTCAGACAGTGCAGTATATAGGGGATCGATTCAGACAGTGCAGTATATAGGGGATAGGGAACCCTTCAGACAGTGCAGTACATAGGGGATAGGGAACGATTCAGACTGCACTATAAAGGGGATAGGGAACGCTTCAGACAGTGCACTATATAGGGGATAGGGAACACTTCAGACATGCAGTGCACTATATAGGGGATAGGGATAAATTCAGACAGTGCACTATATAGGGGATAGGGAACACTTCAGAAATGCAGTGAACTATATAGGGGATAGGGAACGATTCAGACAGTGCACTATATAGGGGACAGGGAACGATTCAGACAGTGCACTAAATAGGGGATAGGGATCAATTCAGACATGCAGTGAACTATATAGGGGATAGGGAACGATTCAGACAGTGCACTATACAGGGGATAAGGAACGATTCAGACAGTGCACTATATAGGGGATAGGGAACGCTTCAGACATGCAGTGCATTATATAGGGGATAGGGAACGATTCAGACAGTGCACTATATAGGGGATAGGGAACGCTTCAGACATGCAGTGCATTATATAGGGGATAGGGGATAGGGAACGATTCAGACAGTGCACTATATAGGGGATAAGGAACGATTCAGACAGTGCACTATATAGGGGATAGGGAACGATTCAGACAGTGCACTATATAGGGAATAGGGAAAGATTCAGACTGCACTATATAGGGGACAGGGAACACTTCAGACAGTGCACTATATAGAGGATAGGGAACGCTTCAGACAGTGCACTATATAGGGGATAGGGAACGATCAGACAGTGCACTATATAGAGGATAGGGAACGCTTCAGACAGTGCACTATATAGGGGATAGGGAACGATCAGACAGTGCACTATATAGAGGATAGGGAATGCTTCAGACAGTGCATTATATAGGGGATAGGGAACGATTCAGACTGCACTATATAGGGGATACGGAACGCTTCAGACAGTGCACTATTTAGGGGATAGGGAATGATCAGACAGTGCACTATATAGGGGATAGGGAACGCTTCAGACAGTGCACTATATAGGGGATAGGGAACGATCAGACAGTGCACTATATAGAGGATAGGGAACGCTTCAGACAGTGCACTATATAGAGGATAGGGAACGATCAGACATTGCACTATATAGGGATAGGGAACAATCAGACAGTGCACTATATAGAGGATAGGGAACGATCAGACAGTGCACTATATAGGGGATAGGGAACGATCAGACAGTGCACTATATAGGGATAGGATCAATTCAAACAGTGTACAATATAGAGGATAGGGAACGCTTCAGACAGTGCACTATATAGGGGATAGGGAATGATCAGACAGTGCACTATATAGGGGATAGGGAACGCTTCAGACAGTGCACTATATAGGGGATAGGGAACGATCAGACAGTGCACTATATAGGGGATAGGGATCAATTCAAACAGTGTACAATATAGAGGATAGGGAACGCTTCAGACAGTGCACTATATAGGGGATAGGGAATGATCAGACAGTGCACTATATAGGGGATAGGGAACAATTCAGACAGTGCACTATATAGGGGATAGGGAATGATCAGACAGTGCACTATATAGGGGATAGGGAACGATCAGACAGTGCACTATATAGAGGATAGGGAACAATTCAGACAGTGCACTATATAGAGGATAGGGAACGCTTCAGACATGCATTGCACTATATAGGGGATAGGGAACGATTCAGACAGTGCACTATATAGGGAGCGATCAGACAGTGTAAATATGCTTTCCATTGGGGCGAATGAAGTCTGGTTTGACACTAGTTTCACATGAACTGCCGCAGCTCCAATCCGGAAACACGACAGCACAGAGCGGATCGTGTGATCGAGTCACCACAGACCAGAAAACATATCTGACCCATTTGAATTCTGCACAGAATGATATTTTAAAGCGATATGGAGGAGATTAGTGGGAGAAACGGTTAGAGATTAGAAGGAAACGGCGGCTTTATTGAGCTCAACGGGTCTGAACGAGCTGTGATATAAACTAAATGCTTTTGGCTATTTAAAAAAAGGGGAGGAGCTGTTCGATATGTCCTGTGCTGTCTTCCTGTTTCAGTGGAAATTACGTCAACACATTGAATAATGCTGAGCGTTTCAAGGCACTTCAGTGGGACTTACACATAGGTTACACATAGTTATGTGTGAATTTGACCGTCTGCTCAAGTATCCTCGTAAACACATTAATTTATGTCTTAACCAAACATAAACAGTGGACAATAAAACACAGGAAAGAAAACCACATAAATGAACCATATTTAGGGACAAAAATTCCTTTTGACTTGGCAACCATTCTGATTACCCTAGCAACCACCCACAGCACCCTATGTATTTATTTATTATTATACATTAGTCAAGTGCATTAAAGTCAAAGATTGCCGTCTGTACCGTTTCACTGCTAATTCAGGTCAATAATTTCACAGTTTCCAGCTTTTGAAATCAAGCGTAATGGTTCAGTATGTTCCGATATGATGCAATTAATGAGATTTGAGGTGTTTTTGCCAGATATAGCATTACTACAAATTGCATTGCCCTTGCTAATCAAATCAAACACATATAGGCCACGTATGATGTTTGTCACACAATAATTTCACAGCAAAGCTCCTGTTTTAATTAAACCAACCCACACAGGATAGTCCAGGCATTTCGAGGAATACTTGCCCCTCCTTTGTCCTTTTTTTTCATCCTCAGTGCAGATTTGCATGAGCCGTTGCAGCGGGAGGCAACTCCCCCATCCTGCATTTACATACATAAATCTGTGGAGCACATTTGTCCATTATAGCTGAGTATCCTAAGAGCAGGGCCTCGGGGTCCGGCCGTCTAATAAGCCATGCGCTGTCAGAGCCATGGTGCATCATCATAAATTGTGCATGGAGGTTATGTTTTAAACATTGCACTGCTAGCACGCACACACACACACAAATAAACAGTGGCCTACTCGCACAAAAACGCCGTTGAGCTGTATATACAGTAAATGCACAGGCCTGTAGGATCTCTTTTCTTGTCTGAGCGGGTAGTGTTGGTTTCACCAGACGGAGGGTGAGATGCAGCCCATCTGGATCAAGCTGAGCACTCATGTAGGCGCCCATATTGCCCAGTGGTTTGAGTCTTCATATGAAGGGGGGATGTGTGAGTCTGAGAGCACATGTCTGTATGCATGTGTGCACACGTGTGCTAAAGCATGCCTCATTGCATTGTGCATTTTGGCAGCGCACAATCTGTATGTGCAAACGCGTGGACAGGACTGAAGAGGATTATTAAACTCGAGAGTTTCAAACAAAACAACATGCAACCGACAGCAAATGAGTGGTGTGAAAATGCTAATTCCCTCAAATATGTCTTTGTCTGCATGGGCAAATGATTCGTTCGGTGTAATCCAGAGTGAATCCCAGCTCCCAGGCAAAGATAGCAAGGTTTTTTGTTTTTGCAGTATGTTGTATATTTCTTGGAGAGCATAAAATGGGTGCTTCATTCTGCAAAAGAAATGTGTCTGATAAACTCTACATATGACTATAAAATACAAATATACTTTTATTCAGATGCATTTAATTGATCAAAAGCGACAGTAAAGAGGTCTGTAATGTTAAAAAAGATTCTATTTCAAATAAATGCTGTTCTTTAGAAGCTTCTATTCATCAAAGAATCGGTTTTCCACAAAAATATGAACTGATTTCAGCATTGATAATAATCATAAATGTGTCTAGAGCAGCAAATCCTCAAATGAGAATGATTAGTGAAGGATCATGTGACACTGAAGACTGGAGTAATGATGATAAATTCAGCTTTGATCACAGGAATAAATAACACTTTACTGTATATTCAGAACAGCTGATCTACACTGGGATAATATTTTACTATATTTACTGTATTTTTGATCAAATGAATGCAGCTTTGGTAAGCAGAAGAGACTCTTTCATTGAAAAATATTGACAACCCCACATTAGTTATGTACGGATATCACAATAAATAGACTAACTTTTGAAAGGGAGTAGAAAGCAGTTTCGCTGTTGATATCAAAGGCCTTAAATCTGAAAATCCAAATTGGCCTGTCTTGTTAGAAGCTTTCCAAAAACGTGTATGCCATGCCCTCATCCTCAAAAAACATGAACAAAACTAACAAAACG
Organism: Gobiocypris rarus; assembly: GCA_023029165.1. NCBI lineage: Eukaryota > Metazoa > Chordata > Actinopteri > Cypriniformes > Gobionidae > Gobiocypris > Gobiocypris rarus. The sequence goes on along the minus strand of CM040922.1, from coordinate 26,686,664 downwards.
TAGAAGAAAATTACATTAAACAGACAGAATACATTAAATACAAGTTCACTTGCAAAAAGGATAATTACTATAAAACTGATGAAATTACACATCATTCTGAAGAGAGAATCGACCAATCAGAGATTTGTTGATAGCATGGAAATGGAATAAAAAAATATTTAGCAATAAAGGTCTTTTTTTCTACGTCCAAGCAATACAAATTAGTCTGTAGTTTTATATAGAGTGGAAGATTTTTGTAGGCCAAAACCCAGAAACAAGTTCCTCACTACTAAATATTCCACGCTCAACTGATAGTGGGATTATAACAAAGTGGAAGTGATTGGGAACAACAGAAACTCAGCCATGAAGTGAAATCCCAGAGCGGGGTCAGCGCATGCTGAGGTCACAGTCTTGAAGTCACCAACTTTCTGCAGAGTCAATCGCTCCAGACCTCCAAACTCCTGTGGCCTTCAGATGAGCTCAGGAACAGTGCGGAGAGAGCTTCATGGAATGGGTTTCCATGGCCGAGCAGCTCATCCAAGCCTTACATCACCAAGAGCAATGCAAAGCGTGGGATGCAGTGGGGTAAAGCACGCCACCACTGGACTCTAGAGAAGTGAGCGTGTTCTCTGAGTGACCAATCACGCTTCTCCGTCTGACAATCCCATGGATGAGACTGGGTTTGGCGGTTGCCAGGGGCAGGACTTGCCTGACTGCATTGTGCCGAGTGTAAAGTTTGGTGGAGGATTATGGGGTGGGGTTGTTTTTCAGGGTTGGCCCCAGTGAAAGGAACTCTTAATGCTTCACCAAGACATTTTGGACAATTCCATGCTTCCAACTTTGCGGGAACAGTTTTGGGACGGCCCCTTCCTGTCCCAACATGACTGCGCTCCAGTGCACAAAGCGTCGCTCCATAAAGACATGGATGAGCGAGTTTGGTGTGGAGGAACTTGACTGGCCTGCACAGAGTCCTGACCTCATCCCGATAGAACACCTTTGGGATGAATTAGAGTGGAGACTGCAAGCCAGGCCTTCTCGTCCAACATCAGTGCCTGACCTCACAAATGCGCTTCCAGACGAATGGTCAAAAATTCCCATAAACACACTCCTAAACCTTGTGGAAAGCCTTCCCAGAGGGGCTGAAGCTGTTAGAGCTGCAAAGGGTTGGCCGATTCCATATAAAACCCTACGGATTAAGAATGGGATATCATTAAAGTTCATGTGCATGTGAAGGCAGGTGTCCCAAAACTTTTGGCAATGTAGTGTATAAAATTAATATATATTCATGGGAGTGGGCAGAGATGAAGAGCTCTTTTGGTGAATTTAGCTTGTTTCTTCTCTCCGATTGGTGGAATTTTCTGCACAGCATCATGGGTAATGTAGTTTTCACCACAAATTCCACAGTTAAACAAGATTATTTTAAATCTAGGTTCAAATAATGCGAGTTTCCAGCTTCAACAGAAGCAAACACTATTGATTAACAACCTCGTAGCTCACAGGCTGTCTTGGTGTATAAGTTATTGTTTAAAATCAATTTCCCTATGGAAGTTTTTACTGGTGTCTTGATGAATCAGATTCTGCCACCTCACACTATATTTGCATTGTTTTAGGGTTCAGGGTAGGTATGGACATTAATAAAGCCTCAAACCAAATTACACCCCATGAATATAATGCCGGGAGCACAAACCCGACTGCTGCGCTCTATTCCTCCTCGGCCTGTGGAGATGCAGCGATTGCTGGTTGTTCATTGCACTGGTTGTTCTCCATCTCTCTCCAAACCCCCTTCCACCGCCGCCCGTCCGTCAGCCCTTCCCCAACACCCCCCCTCCCTTCCATGAGTGTAGCATTTAGTGATTAATGTGAGTTTTAATTGTCAAGCTCACTTTTATGCTCATTAAAGTGTATTATGCAGCAGTTAGGGTATTAAAGTTCAGTGAGAAATTTCATGCATACTAATCAGAATGCAAATGAGCCTGGCATAAAAGAATCCCTAGGTGCTGGCAGAAGTGTCGTTAGTTATCTCTTGCCGTGGCTGTCTCCAGCAAAGGGAAGAAATGACTCGGGTTAAATAGATTTTTTTGGTACATGTGCAGGGATGGAGCGGGCCATGTAAAAAGCCAGCTTAAGAATGGAAAGGAGCATGATAAAAAGAACTATTCACTGGCGTGTAACAATTAGGACAATGGCACAAGATGGAAATAGCTTTCCGTACAGAAAGGGAAAAGGATGAATGGAAAACGTACATTGTGCGACACTGTTTGCTCTGGAATCTTGTGTAAAAACAGGCAAAATCATTGCAGCTTTTGTGAGCATGCATGCACAAAGGAAATGTTTTCTATATATTAAGATACTTATTTGATTACAGAGAAAAGAACCAAAACAAATAATTTAAATTCACTTAAATTTCATGTGCACGCCCTCATGTTCAAACGCTCTTTCTTCTTTGGAGCACAAAAGCAGAACGTTGCTCTTCCATGCATTAAAAAAGCATCTTTAAAGTAGTCCACACATGAATGAAACATTTGTAGTGCATTGAAACAATATTCAATCAGAAATTGCAGGTAAATTTCACAAATAATTGCAAAGAAACGGTAAGTAACGCATCGAATTAAACATTACATTTTTGTACTGAAATTGTGTTTTCTTGTCAAATGTGCTCCAATAATAATAAGTTTTATTTCCAACGACTTTTTTTTCCCCATAAAGCAAATGCAAGTGGTCAGATAATGTGTCATAGAACAAAAAAATCATGCATTAAGCTTTCAAAGTGGTCCTATGATGCCTTTTTCCATCTCACTGAAACCATTGTAATCTTGAGTTTTCTACCGGGAACAAACGCATCACAATATTCCTCATTTAAATAATCCAGGGGCGGGGCCTGGTGGAGTTAGTTAGTAGTGTGTTGAAACTGCTGGTTATGGTAAGGGACGGGACATTTCCCAAACACTTGACCAATCACAAAACACTGCTCCAGCTGACCAATCAGAGCACAGTGTGCTTTCAGAAGGCGGGGCTTCACAGAGACAGGAACTAAACAGAGCGTTACTGACAGACTGAGAAGAGAGGAGCCGCAACAATGGAGAATATGAGGAATAATCAACATTCAAGCAGGAAAACCTGCTCTAGAAGAGCCAGAAACAACATCAACACTTTAAAAAAGAGCATATTTAAAACTAAATTATGTTGTGCATTGTTATTGCAAAAGCAAAGACGAATGTATGAAATGTGCATGCACGTGTGACTAAGAGTATAGATGAATGCCCTCTCTTGCCCCCTCACAGTGGCACACGCAGGGAGAATAGCTTCTGTCATTATAACTGCTCCATATTCCTGTCTGCAGGGCAAGATGGAACAATAATAAAGATATTCAAAATGAGGCCCATACATTTTCTCCCCAGCGTGACGCGAGTGCAGAGATATGACAGCGCTGGTCCGATTGCTCGGCACCAGGAGGGGTTACTGGATGCTAATGAGATTCACTCAGGTATTTGGGAACAATGCAAAACGTTACTGGCTAACCACAATTCTCAGAAGCTTCGGCTGGCATTCTATTGCAGGAAATGAGCTTGTTTTTTCACCCCCATCTCTTGATTTTTTGAGCATGTGAAACCTGAGATGACATATAAGTATTTGGTTACACTTTATTTTAAGGTGACGTAGTTACATTGTAATTAGTCAAATAAGTACTTACTATAGAGTAACAGAAACGGTTAGGGTTTGGTTTAGGATTATTTACTGGAAATTATGCAATGTTTACTGTAATTACTATAGCATGGACATGTGTAACTCGGTCACCTTAAAATAAAGTGTTGCCAAGTTTTTAAATGTATAAATTATAGTGCTGTCAAAACAATTAATCACGATTAATCATATCTAACATTAAAGTTTGCATTTACATAATATGTATGTATATTATTATATTTATACATAATTTGTGTGTATGTGTGTATGTATAAATGTACCTACGCACGCACACACACACAATTTATATTACATTTAAATATAATAATATACACACACATATATTATGTAAACGCAAACTTATGTTAGATACCGATTAATTGCGATGACAGCAATAAAAATTATTTTTAATATATTAAATAACTGAACTCAAATCTAAATGTAAATCATAAATCAACTAAAATGTATTTTTATATAATATTATAATGCAATAAAAAGACTAAAATAATGAAAATATTTATTTTCCCAACTCAATAACAGTTTTTTTGTCATTTAAACAACACAGTTCTTGAAACTTATGAAATCAGAAAATTAATTGTGGCTGATTTAATACATAAATATTCCCAGTTTCTGTTAATACATAAAGTTTAAAAACAAGCTTTGAAAATTAGAAATGTTGAAATAAGTTTAAGTTGAAATGCTAAAATGATTAATTGGAAATAAATAAAAAACTAAACTTAAATAAAAAATGTATTCAACCTAAATAGCAACATAAAAAAAGAAAAGCCAATAAAGTGACAAAAGCACATAATGAAATTAAACTTAACATGAAATCTATAAATCTAAAAAATAAAAGCAAATTCAACATAATAATAAAACTAAAATAAACACTAAAATACTGTTAGAACAGATATTTTTTGCATTATGTTTAATCATTGCAACATTATATCAATATGATATTATACTACAATATTATATTATATTCGATATTATAATCATAAAGACATGGTTTATTGTCAGCGAGACTTGTAAGTTTGAAAAAGAGCAAATCATACGAACATTATATGGAAAAGAGAAACGTAAACACAAATATTTACAGAATAGCACTTGACCTATGACACTTTATTCTTGCACTTCTCTTTGGAATAAAGTGTCAAATGAGTAAAAACCCTCTCACTGTATTATCTCTGAAATAGTTATGTTTGCACATTTCACTTGTCATTCTGAAATTGCTTGGGACAAAAGCTGATGCCGTCGTAAATCCATCGACACACTTTAAAGGGAAACAAAAGTGTTAAGAGTTTAATACCAGCAAAGTAGTCTTGCTCTGATGAATATATGTGTGTCTGTATAATTAAAAACATGGGAAAGATCAGAGTACAGGGGACTCGGGCCAGTCCAAATCCCCCGACTCTCGGTTTTGCCAGCTGTCATTTACATGATGCCAAAATGTTGTCAGATCAAACAGATTTGTTTTGGCCAAGCCAGTACGGCTCCTTTGATCAATTATCCTAATTAGCAGGGCAGTTATCCAGGATAGAACTCCATATGCATGAATAAAAGTTTGTCCTCTATGACGGAGCAACCTGAACTTTTCAAGAGTAAAGCAACACCTGAATGTCACACTGCTTGCTAAGACAGCTTATTGATAGGGATTTTATATGGACAAACTGATTAGATTTAAAATGAATTAAACAGCATGCAAACACTTTATCACTAAACTATTCAAATAACCTGTTGAAAATATATGGCATATGAAATTAAAGGCAGTTTGCTTTATAAACACCTTTTGTTATACTGATAGAAACACTCTTCACATCCTGATATCAATCAATGATAGAAGTGGTTAAAATATTAAAACACATACATATACATATTCTGTGGAAGTCTCAGGACCAAAAGATATTCATCCAACCATTGCATTCGGTCCGATATAAATAAAGACGATAATTACAAAGTATAATGCCGTTCTCAGAGCCGGCGTTCAAAATAAAAGTCCCGCTTCCAAGTTTTTCTGTTTGGCCGATATATCTGTAACATGTTTGGTTTACTTGTTCATGTTTGAGTTTGTTAATCTTCTAATCTGTTTATTAGTTCAATTCAGTTCTCCGTTCTCTCCCTGTTTGTTTTGTATGGTTTCTAATTGATTGTGTTAGTTCAGTTCAGGTGTTTCATTAATTATCTCGTCAGCTCCTGTGTTTGCCCTTCTGTTTAATCCCTCGTGTTTCTGTCTGTGTCGGCCTATCTTTGTTCTATGTCAGTGTGCTTGTATGTTTTCTCCTTGTTGATTCTTCTGTTTATATTTTGGATTATTATATTACAAGTCTCCTTGAATACACACTATATTGCCAAAAGTATTGGGACACCCCTCCAAATCAATGAGTTCATGTGTTTAATCACTTCCATGGCCACAGGTGTAAAAAATCAAGCACTAGGCATGCAGACGAAAGAATGGGTCGCTCTCAGGAGCTCAGGGAACTCAAGTGTGGTACCGTGATAGGTTGCCACCTGTGCAAGTCCATTTGTGAAATGTCCTCACTACTAAATATTCCACGATCAACGGTCAGTAGGATTATAACAATGCGGAAGCAATTGGGGAACAACAACAACTCAGCCACGAAGTGATAGGCCATGTAAAATCACAGAGCGGGGTCAGCACATGCTGAGGGTCACAGTGCACAGCATGTGCAAAGCATGGGATGCAGTGGTGTAAAACAAGTCACTACTGGACTGTTTTATAAGTGAAGATCACAACGTAATTTCGGGAGGAGTGAACCCATCTAATCTTTCAATTAACAAAGTTCACAAACGCAGGTCTGGGAGGAGTGAATAATCTTTCAATTAACTAGGCCAAAGCATATAAGCAGCCACCTACCTCCTTCTGTCATTAGTAGTCTTTGCATCCCTCCACCTACATAAATTCACCAACTCCACCAACATAAATTTAGGGATCCCGTGTAATGTACTCTTCTTCCTAGCACTAGTAGTCCCTGGGGGGTAAATCTAAGCTTGAGTTGAAGCTGCTTCCTCGAGCAAGCCATATATGCTTAAACTTTATTTAGCTAAAGAGTACATTTACATACATTACATTTAGTCATTTAGCAGACGCTTTTATCCAAAGCGACTTACAAATGAGAGTAATAGAAGCAACCAACACCAGTCAAGGGCAACAATATGCAAGCGCTGTAACAACTCTCACGAAACACAAAACACATAGGACTTTTTTTTTTTTTTAAATAAACAGAAACGAATAGAGTGATAAGTGCTATTCTTTATTGGTCAAGTGCTGCTGGAAAAGAAGTGTCTTGAGATGTTTTTTGAAAATGGCTACAGACTCGGCTGCTCGAACTGAGACAGGCAGGTCATTCCACCAGGTGGGAACGGTCCAAGAAAAGGTCCTAGTGAGGGATATATGGGTAAACAAACTCGTGAAACATTTTTATAAAACAGACATGCACGAATCTGGCTTTGGCGGTTGCCAGGGGAACTGGACTTGCCAGACTGCATTGTGCCAAGTGTAAAGTTTGGTGGAGTGGGGATTATGGGGTGGGGTTGTTTTTCAGGGATTGGACTTGGCCCCTTAGTTCCAGTGAAAGGAACTATTAATGCTTCAGCATACGAAGACATTTTTGGACAATTTCATGCTCCCAACTTTGTGGGAACAGTTTGGGGACGGCCCCTTCCTGTCCCAACATGACTGCGCTCCAGTGCACAAAGCGTCGCTCCATAAAGACATGGATGAGCGAGTTTGGTGTGGAGGAACTGGACTGGCCTGCACAGAGTCCTGACCTCATCCCGATAGAACACCTTTCGGATGAATTAGAGTGGAGACTGCGAGCCAGGCCTTCTCGTCCAACATCAGTGCCTGACCTCACAAATGCGCTTCTAGAAGAATGGTCAAAAATTCCCATAAACACACTCCTAAACCTTGTGGAAAGCCTTCCCAGAAGAGTTGAAGCTGTTAGAGCTGCAAAGGGTGGGCCGACTCCATATTAAACCCTACGGATTAAGAATGGGATGTCATTAAAGTTCATGTGCATGTAAAGGCAGGTGTCCCAAAACTTTTGCCAATATAGTGTCTCTCCTTTGTTGTGCGCTTCAGTGCTTCAACCAGATTTTGACAGAAAGCTGACCCAAAAAAACATGGAATGGGCTGAGCTACAGAGACTGGCTGAGGATAATTTTCTCTTCTCCCTCCAACAGAGCTGTAGGCCTCTGGAACAACATGTGGAGGAGTTTTTGCAGTATTACAATCTGGTAGGCTGGAGCAATCATAAAGGGACTGGACGAACTGTATCAGTTCCAGCCCCTGACCAGAGTCCAGTGACACTCCAGCCCCTGACCAGAGTCCAGTGACGCTCCAGCCCCTGACCAGAGTCCAGTGATGCTCCAGCCCCTGACCAGAGTCCAGTGATGCTCCAGCCCCTGACCAGAGTCCAGTGACGCTCCAGCCCCTGACCAGAGTCCAGTGACACTCCAGCCCCTGACCAGAGTCCAGTGACACTCCAGCCCCTGACCAGAGTCCAGTGACGGCTCCAGCCTCTGACCAGAGTCCAGTGACGGCTCCATACTCTGACCAGAGTCCAGTGACTGGTCAGCCCCTGACCAGAGTCCAGTGACGGCTCCAGCCTCTGACCAGAGTCCAGTGACTGGTCAACCTGACCAGAGTCAGTGACTGCTCCAGCCCCTGACCAGAGTCCAGTGACGGCTCCAGCCTCTGACCAGAGTCCAGTGACTGGTCCAACCCCTGACCAGAGTCCAGTGACTGCTCCAGCCCCTGACCAGAGTCCAGTGACGGCTCCAGCCTCTGACCAGAGTCCAGTGACTGGTCCAACCCTGACCAGAGTCCAGTGACTGCTCCAGCCCCTGACCAGAGTCCAGTGACACTCCAGCCCCTGACCAGAGTCCAGTGACACTCCAGCCCCTGACCAGAGTCCAGTGACGCTCCAGCCCCTGACCAGAGTCCAGTGACGGCTCCAGCCTCTGACCAGAGTCCAGTGACGGCTCCATACTCTGACCAGAGTCCAGTGACTGCTCCAGCCCCTGACCAGAGTCCAGTGACGGCTTCAGTCCCTGACAAGAGTCCAGTGACGGCTCCAGCCCCTGACCAGAGTCCAGTGACGGGTTCAGCCCCTGACCAGAGTCCAGTGACTGCTCCAGCCCCTGACCAGAGTCCAGTGACGGGTTCAGCCCCTGACCAGAGTCCAGTGACTGCTCCAGCCCCTGACCAGAGTCCAGTGACGGGTTCAGCCCCTGACCAGAGTCCAGTGACTGCTCCAGCCCCTGACCAGAGTCCAGTGACGGCTTCAGCCCCTGACCAGAGTCCAGTGATGCTCCAGCCCCTGACCAGAGTCCAGTGACGGTTCAGCCCCTGACCAGAGTCCAGTGACTGCTCCAGCCCCTGACCAGAGTCCAGTGACGGGTTCAGCCCCTGACCAGAGTCCAGTGACTGCTCCAGCCCCTGACCAGAGTCCAGTGACGGGTTCAGCCCCTGACCAGAGTCCAGTGACTGCTCCAGCCCCTGACCAGAGTCCAGTGACTGCTCCAGCCCCTGACCAGAGTCCAGTGACGGCTCCATACTCTGACCAGAGTCCAGTGACTGGTCCAGCCCCTGACCAGAGTCCAGTGACGGCTCCAGCCCCTGACCAGAGTCCAGTGACTGGTCAGCCTGACCAGAGTCCAGTGACTGCTCCAGCCCCTGACCAGAGACCAGTGACACTCCAGCCCCTGACCAGAGTCCAGTGACACTCCAGCCCCTGACCAGAGTCCAGTGACTGCTCCAGCCCCTGACCAGAGTCCAGTGACGGGTTCAGCCCCTGACCAGAGTCCAGTGACTGCTCCAGCCCCTGACCAGAGTCCAGTGACTGCTCCAGCCCCTGACCAGAGTCCAGTGACTGCTCCAGCCCCTGACCAGAGTCCAGTGACACTCCAGCCCCTGACCAGAGTCCAGTGACTGCTCCAGCCCCTGACCAGAGTCCAGTGACGCTCCAGCCCCTGACCAGAGTCCAGTGACGGCTCCAGCCCCTGACCAGAGTCCAGTGACTGCTCCAGCCCCTGACCAGAGTCCAGTGACGGCTCCAGCCTCTGACCAGAGTCCAGTGACTCCAGCCCCTGACCAGAGTCCAGTGACGGCTCCAGCCTCTGACCAGAGTCCAGTGACGCTCCAGCCCCTGACCAGAGTCCAGTGACTGCTCCAGCCCCTGACCAGAGTCCAGTGACACTCCAGCCCCTGACCAGAGTCCAGTGACACTCCATACTCTGACCAGAGTCCAGTGACTGCTCCAGCCCCTGACCAGAGTCCAGTGACTGCTCCAGCCCCTGACCAGAGTCCAGTGACTGCTCCAGCCCCTGACCAGAGTCCAGTGACACTCCAGCCCCTGACCAGAGTCCAGTGACGGCTCCAGCCCCTGACCAGAGTCCAGTGGAGTTCAGCCCCTGACCAGAGTCCAGTGACTGCTCCAGCCCCTGACCAGAGTCCAGTGACTGCTCCAGCCTCTGACCAGAGTCCAGTGACACTCCAGCCCCTGACCAGAGTCCAGTGACACTCCAGCCCTGACCAGAGTCCAGTGACGGCTCCAGCCCCTGACCAGAGTCCAGTGACACTCCAGCCCCTGACCAGAGTCCAGTGACACTCCAGCCCCTGACCAGAGTCCAGTGACGGTTCAGCCCCTGACCAGAGTCCAGTGACTGCTCCAGCCCCTGACCAGAGTCCAGTGACTGCTCCAGCCTCTGACCAGAGTCCAGTGACACTCCAGCCCCTGACCAGAGTCCAGTGACACTCCAGCCCCTGACCAGAGTCCAGTGGCTCCAGCCCCTGACCAGAGTCCAGTGACGGCTCCAGCCCCTGACCAGAGTCCAGTGACGGCTCCAGCCCCTGACCAGAGTCCAGTGACGGCTCCAGCCCCTGACCAGAGTCCAGTGACGCTCCAGCCCCTGACCAGAGTCCAGTGACGGCCCGGCCCCTGACCAGAGTCCAGTGACGGCTCCAGCCCCTGACCAGAGTCCAGTGACTGCTCCAGCCTCTGACCAGAGTCCAGTGACGGCTCCAGCCTCTGACCAGAGTCCAGTGACGGCTCCAGCCCCTGACCAGAGTCCAGTGACACTCCAGCCCCTGACCAGAGTCCAGTGACGGCTCCAGCCCCTGACCAGAGTCCAGTGACGGCTCCAGCCTCTGACCAGAGTCCAGTGACGGCTCCAGCCTCTGACCAGAGTCCAGTGACGGCTCCAGCCTCTGACCAGAGTCCAGTGACGGCTCCAGCCCCTGACCAGAGTCCAGTGACGGCTCCAGCCCCTGACCAGAGTCCAGTGACGGCTCCAGCCTCTGACCAGAGTCCAGTGACACTCCAGCCCCTGACCAGAGTCCAGTGACGGCTCCAGCCCCTGACCAGAGTCCAGTGACGGCTCCAGCCTCTGACCAGAGTCCAGTGACGGCTCCAGCCCCTGACCAGAGTCCAGTGACGGCTCCAGCCCCTGACCAGAGTCCAGTGACGGCTCCAGCCTCTGACCAGAGTCCAGTGACGGCTCCAGCCTCTGACCAGAGTCCAGTGACGGCTCCAGCCTCTGACCAGAGTCCAGTGGCTCCAGCCCCTGACCAGAGTCCAGTGACTGCTCCAGCCCCTGACCAGAGTCCAGTGACTGCTCCAGCCTCTGACCAGAGTCCAGTGACAGCTCCAGCCCCTGACCAGAGTCCAGTGACGGCTCCAGCCTCTGACCAGAGTCCAGTGACGGCTCCAGCCTCTGACCAGAGTCCAGTGACGGCTCCAGCCTCTGACCAGAGTCAGTGGACGGCTCCAGCCTCTGACCAGAGTCCAGTGACACTCCAGCCCCTGACCAGAGTCCAGTGACGGCTCCAGCCCCTGACCAGAGTCCAGTGACTGCTTTTTTTGACAATATAATGTAAACAAACTTCTAATAGATTAAACAACCAGTGTCAATTGTGCATGTAAACTAAGTATATCAAAAAAGTTAAGTGCTTAATTTATTAGAAATATTAAACTGACCCTCATGCTTTCATCAAAAACACAGTCTACTAAACTCTACGGCTCCCGTATGCCACGCTGCGTGTGTCCATTAAAAAATCTGAAATGACAGATGAGGGAAACTCAAATTGTGCGGACGCTAATCTGAAATGCATTGCATTGATCAGCTGGAGATTACAACATCCCGCCAATGAGTTGCAATTAGTTACATCACATTTCTCAATCAATTAAACTTACCCCGAGGCCACACTTTTTAATATCGCCGGTGAGACTCTTGCATGAAATTAAATTAGCGCTCTCTCTCGTTAGGTGGTAAGATCTCCTTTTGTAGTTTTATCACAGACACCTGCTGTGGTCTTCAGATCTGTCACTTGATCAGATTCAGTACAAGGAATCACCTGGAATGAAAATGAAAAAGACTTTACCCCTCATGGACTGGAGCTAATGTGAATGTGCTGCCACGTAACTGAGTTAAATCAGGGTAAATATGCAATACAAGCATGCTACTCACAAAAATATCTCCTAAAATGTGACATAAAGTTTGCATGGATTTACCTTCAGGATGTGTGGAGGATAATTCTCTAAGCATATGTTTGATCTATTTAAATTGGGAGCAAACCTTTTCCCTTTACACTGCACATTTAAGATTAATAGATCTCATTTATCTAACTGTTTAGCATTTAGCAAAGCAACACAACATTTGAACAAGGGAAGAAATATTTATAACAGGGAGGATGAGCAATTCCACTCATTTAAACCCAATACAAGGCCATTACATTTGGGATCATTGTTTACAATAAAAGTCTATGAATGTCCAAAGTTTTGAGGAACATCAAGTAATAATAGTTTGGTGACTTACCAGCCCATATTCCCTGCTGCTGTGCAGAAGTTTTGAGAGAAATGTTTAATTTTTTAAAGGCTGAAACAAAAACAAAAATGTTTTCTGAAAAAATATCTCACCAATATCAGATGTACGTCTTAAAAGTTGCTTGACATTTATATAATTTATGTTATATATAAATATTTTATATGTAAATATATATATTTTTATATTTTACGCATGTGGCATTTATACATAATAATTCTACACAGCACACACACACACATATATTATGTAAACATAAACTTTATTTTGGATGCGATTAATAACGATAATTGAGCACTATAATAATTTCAATTTTGGAAACACAGAGTATAAACAGGTCTGTATACCGGAAAATATATTTTTGTATGACCTTACAAAAAATAAGCATACTTCAAGTTCATTTTATTAGGTATACTTAAGTAAAGTTCATGTTTATGTGGTAAGTATACTATCAATGTACTAGTAGCATACTTGTAAGTGTACTATTTCAATACTACTTGGAAATAAATTGGCACACTTTTAAGTATACTTTAAGTTTACAAGTACTTTATGTTTTTGATTTGTACTGCAACTATACTACAAGTGAACTCAGAGGTACAGACAGTTTACTAGTCAAATATTTGTAGCACATTTACACATTACTTTGAAGTGTACTCTTAGTAAACTATAGTAGTTTTATACTGCAAGTATACTTGTAAGTTTTCTTTATGTGAACTTAACATCATACTATAGTTTATTTATATATTATTTACTATACTAAGTATACTATGTTCCTATTATATATTTTTTTCTTATACTGAATATACCTTTAACTGTACTTTTACACTTTCCATTTTTAAAACATTTTATTCTAGCTTCATGCATTCTTTTTTTATCAACACTTGAATGTGGGTAAAAAAAAGCAACATTATAAACATCGCATTTAGCCTATTAACATGCTCAGAATTAGGAACATATCTGTTTTCCAAACAAATGTATCTCATCAAGTTTTTAAGACAGTATGTAAAACTGTGGGGGAAAAAAGGATTTAATAGGCTACTCAAGCAAAAGAGTAAACACTACAAGCCAAGTATACTTGGGATACTTACTTTTCAGGTATAGGCCTACATCTCAATTAAAAGAGTGCAAGTTAGGCCAAAAATATTTGTCGGTATATGAGTCAAGTATACTTAAGTGCAATTTTAAGTACATTTCTGAGAAGTACATAAAAAGTAGACTGAATGTATTTTTGTTTACAATAAGTACACTATATAGCACACTTGGATATATTTTGTTTTTGAAAGCTAGTGTGCAGGGAGCCAGGCTCGAGACACCACCCATCCATTATCCTTATTTATTAGGCCTACACATTTCCTATAATCCCTAATATTTCTATATTTCCTTCATTAGTTTGTGGACCGACAAATCCATGAGCTTTTCCAACCTCTCGTGGCTCTTCCTGAACTTATGACACTCATTATGACTCCAGCAAGAGCCCCGCCTCCCATTCCTTTTTTAGCACGGCTGCAGACGCACAGGCCCCGCCCCTTTCCTATTTTGTCTACACAAAGACTTCAAAGCCCCGCCCTTTTGACCAAATAAGTCCGGGCTGTCCTTACACGGCGAACAATCGATGCGCGTCGCAACCTTTTCCTTTCCTTATCCCGTTTATATAGTACGGCGACTTCCGCCCTTGCCGTTAAAGCAGTGCGATCATGGCGGAGCGCGTTCAGCAGCCCCCAGCTAAACGGCTCTGCTGCCGACCCGGGTATAGTACGACATGTAGACAGGGGCAGCGAGCCGGTGGAACAGTATGCGGCGGTTCGGGTTCTGGCCAAGGGGGATCCAGCAAAACCCAGAGCCCCGAATCGCTTCTGGACATTGCAGCGCGGAAAGTAGCGGAGAAGTGGCCGTTCCAACGGGTGGAGGAGCGTTTCGAGCGCATCCCGGAGCCCGTACAGCGGCGGATCGTGTACTGGTCTTTCCCGAGGAGCGAACGGGAGATCTGCATGTATTCCTCGTTCAACACGGGCGGAGAGGAGAGCGCGTCCAGCGGGGAGAGCGTAGACGAGACGCGGTTACCGTTCCGACGCGGCATCGCATTGCTGGAGAGCGGCTGTGTGGACAACGTATTGCAAGTCGGTGAGTGTGGATGTAAACCCGCGGCTTGGAAAACATTTAAATGCATTTATCCCAGTCACCATCATCACCCAGAAACACAGTCGACAGAAAACGTCGTTTAAAAAGAGGAACACGAGTCGAATGAAAGGGACTATTGAATTTACACCGAACAAAGGGAGAATACAACGGGTTTTAAATCTCCCGACAGGGTGCCGGGATGTCGTTTCGTTTCGCACTTTGATAGCGAGTGTTCCATTTCGAACGTTCTAGGAAACGTTCTGGATACATTGTAGCGCTTTTGTATCCGCGCGAGATAAACAGCGCGGAAGTGGAGCTCGATGTCGCTCGATCCATTCAGCGTTAAAAACACATTTGCTTGGCTTTTTTCGTTATTCTATCGCCTTTGTGTTGCGTTGTGCTTCAACTTTAGTCGGTGTAGTCACATATTAATCGTGTATTTGTACGTATGACGGTTGAAATGTCAAATCTTACGAAGCTTGTCTGGTCTGTTTATTTTTCTGAAGTGAAAGCGTGAGGGGAGGAGGGAGGGAGGTGGGGGTGGAATTATTGGCGTAGTAAGTCGACCAACTGCTGGATGTTGAGCTGTCATGTCAACTAAAACAGCGAAATATTTCTATTGCATATAATAATCAGCCTCTGTTTTACTTGGTTTTGTGTTTTAGTGGGTGCGCATATCAAATAGCCGTCAGGCATCCCTATTGAAATTGGCACTTTGTTCCCATTTTCATGTTCGCTTGTGTCTTTTCAGCTTTCTGTCACTCTCCAAAAGGAAGGCGAAACAAAAGCGGCTTTTTATTTCTTTCACTGCTTGTTAAATGGAAAAGATTTGGGAAAGGGGTGGGAGGAATGGCGATTTAAAGACGCAGTGCCTCTTTTTTTTCTTCTTCTTTTTTTTTTTTTTTTTTAAATGGCCCCTAATATTATGCGTTCCAGCTGACCCGTGTGACGTCAGAGTAGTTGCTATATGTAATGCTTCACCTGTTTTGTCGTTCACAACTTCATCCACCTTTTGTTTTTAAAGTCCCGGCAATTAGCCGTGGCTCTCCGCCCTTTGGACACAATTCAAGATTTTAATCACATTAGTGCCTTTGCTTAATTTGAATTGTAATGCAATCAGCGAATGTAATTTTCTGCATGACCATTCCCCCCTCCTCCACGTCCGTATCCTGCTGGAGGAGAGGTGCCTCAGCTGGGCTTTATGCCCTCACCCTTCAGCCAAAATGGGAATGCACACACAAGCCCATGTGTCTTCCCTGCCCGGAGCCTCTTAAAAAACGCACTGGCTGTCTCGGAAGATCAAGGGCTCTTGCCCTTTTTCCAACAGGCTACGTGGAGATCTCTGCTTTTGATTCAGAGCGCTTTTTCCCCTTTGTGTGCGCCTCATTCCGAGCTCCGGCGATGGGAAATGACAAGCCTGCGCGCACGGGGAGGGTTTCTTGGCTGATTGCATCCCAGTATGGAATGCTCTGCAAAAATAAAGCCAAGCAGCGATAAATAAAAGATGCAATCTTGCGACGCAGGCAGGGCCTGGGAGGGGGGGTTGCTTTCAGCAGACCCGGATTAGCCCCGGTAGGTAGGGCTCACCGTGACGAACGAGCCGAGACCGAATTCAGGACAGGAATTTGTTTTCCTCTCTGTCATATGCAGGGGGAGGGGATGCAATAAAGCCATGTATTTCTCATAAATATGGCCGTGCCTTCCCACTGTTGGCAGTTGGCCACGGTGCTCTATATTTACATACTCTCCTCTTTTTTGTGTTTGCATGTTGGGATGTGTAGATGTTGCATGGATCTTGTGGGAAAAGTGTGTGTGTTTTCATCAACAATTGATGTAGGCACACTGCGGGACTCTTGCACGCTCCCCGTAGCGTGCGCTCCTCCAAACGGATTGCTGTGGAAACCAGCATGGCATTATAGCTCTGGGAACAAGGGTTGCAAACGTGACAGTATTTGCGCTCATGTGGCTTGCATCCTCGTATCGATCACACCAAGCCTGAAAGGTCACCAGGTTCAAGTTCAGCCCCCCTTCTTCCCAGCCGTGTGTTATGTTTCCATCTGTCACGACTTTATTAGGCTGCCGATCGGTTATTTAATGCTGATCCTATTAGGTGCCTTTTGCTTGCGATATGTTTGCCAATATGCTCAGCTGTTAAAGATCAATCGGTATTAACAGCAGATATACGGAGGATCGTGTGATGCATGTACGCTTGATGTGTAATAAAGTAACAGAGGCGGCTGCAAAGATCAGAGGTCAACACCGTATATGTCACTGCTTTCAGTTGCCGTCAGTTAAATCTCAAAGCGACAGAGTGATGCAATTTTTCCATTATTATAGTTTGAGTCAGGACGCTTTGTGGCTTGTTCTCGGAAATACTCAAGGTTTTTGAAATTCTAGCATTGTAGATGTTAATGGCAGAACCATATGCGAGTCCCAGAGGTGTATTGATCAGATGAAGAAGACGGTGTCATAGCGGTGTAATGATATAACTGGACAGAATAAACTGATTTGTTTATTGATCTCGCATCAGAGGAGACGCAGATTTCCATCAGCCTTATTAACCCAGAAAGAGTGTGTGTGTGTGTGTGTGTGTGTGTGTGTGTGTGTGTGTGTGTGTGAGTGAGAGAGAGAAAGAATAAAAAATGCACATGCTCTAATGTGCGTTCCAGCTCACTGAGCCAGTGGAAAGAAAAGCCTTATGCCTGCGTTAACATTTCTGTCATTCATACACAGAAGTGCAAAATTTAAGATGTACAACTTAAATCTTGCATGAGGCTGTTGCTTTTGGGGCTGTCAGAAATGCCATGTGGAAGAGAGTGTCACTGAGCGTCTCCGTCTGTAGATTTGAGGTCAGTGTGTCTCTGTAATTGCGTTATGATGCTTCATAAGACACGTGACGTGCACTCCCACATCTGAGATGTTTTGGAGGACGATTTTGGCCCTTTGTTTTTCTCACTTTGCTCCTAACTAAAATGATTAAATGCTAAAATATGTAAATGTATGTAATTAGCATGCTTTCATGCATGATTACACTTTTTTTTTTAATGCTTTGAAAACTATATCCCTCAATGCAATGTGGTTGACTTGATGCACATTATTTAATGAGACTTCCAAACGCGAAGTCCTTTTTTACTACTTTCTTTTTTCCCAGCAATTCTGCATAATGTTTCTTATCTAATGCAAGTTTTTTTATTTTTAACGTTGCATTAAATGATATCATATGGACTGAAGCTTTCCTGAGCAGCTTTGAGAAGTCAGATTGACAGTAAGCCTACAGATTTGCACCATGTATTGAAAGTTCGCGCTCCACCCACAATGCTCTTTGATGTAGTTTGTGGTGGAGGGCGTAAGCTGTGCTCTCTGCTGCAGGGTCTTCTGTATGGTTTTCTTCACACGTCTACAAGAGCTTGATTACTAGCATTACCAGTCACATAAAAGCCCAGCGATTCATTCTCATGGAATTCGGTCCGTTCCAGAGATCTAGAGAGCTACGTTGCGAAATATCACATCATAACGAACTGCATTTTGACTTCATCGTGAAGTTTAGCCTGAATGTTACATTCCAAACTACTGCTGTGCCCCAAAGCACTCCGTTTCAGGAAAGGGAAAACTAGATGGCTCCTTTCAACTCAAATGTTTACATGCATGACAGGACGATTCTTTGTGTTCGTCAATGCGAAGATGGAGGATTCTGGTATTGAACAAGCTTCTGTGCTCATCCGTTCAAAGGTTGTAATCGTAATGAGCGTTTAAGTGATGTTGGTCAGAATAAAGTGGACTCGCTGGGCATCTTCACGTTTCTTTGTGTCTTTTTCACTCCCCAATGAAGATAAGAAGCTTTTATAGTACAAGAAAAGATGCATTAGGTACTGTATGTAATCGATTCCTTGTGTTTTAATGTTCTTATGCTTCCACAGAGAATGATGGGAAATATAGTTTTGCCTTAAAACCCGGCTAAATTAGTAGGGATGCATGCATTCATTTTTAATGTTATCACCCCAAGAAAATTAAATAATAATGTATTATTTCCTTCAGCTGAGACACTTCAGATGTGCACTGTTCATCATGATGGGTTTGAATTGCTTGAAATATGATTGAAATCACTTCAGAAAGAGGAAAATACAGTTCAGAGCAACATGAGCAGCGCAAGTCTGTCATATAGACTACATAAAATTATAATGAGAACATCATAATTGTGCGTTTGGGACATGCTTTTAATGCAGAGACTTTTGTTTTTGTAATCAGACTGGATTTAGATTTATCTGCACATATTTTGGTTATCGGCTTTCAAATATAAAGAGTTATTGGTATTGGCTAAAGTTTTCATATCGGTGCATCCCTATAAATGAGTCATATTTTCTGGCAAACTCGTAAAAGTTCATTTTTATGATCAATATCGGCGAGCTTCCGAATTGATTTCTAGAATTTGTCATTATATATGAATCCGAAATGTTTTATGAATTTGCAGTGGTTTATTTTATTTTACTAGCTGTGAAAATGCCCTTAAACCGCTAAAAATATATTTTTATTTTTGTTTTATTTGGTGAATTCAGTGTAAAATTGCAGATAAACATTCTATATTGATGTAGATTATTTATTTTGATTATTAATATAAGTAGATTTAACTATTTAATGAATTTTGGTGACTTTTATCATATTGCTTTTATTTCTGTTTTATTAATATGGGATGCAGTGGTATGAAGGTTTATTTTTCTCCATTAGGTCTCCTGATGGGGTTTGGGTTTCCTTGCCACTGTCGCCTCTGGCTTGGCTTGCTCAGCTGGGGAAAAACTATTTTTCAAATATTTCAAAATAAATCTAATTATTAAACTAAATTAACCATATAGACCAAATTACTGATCTAAAGCCCACATTGTTACTGTATGATAATCGAAATATATTCTGTTGCATTATTTTTCTGTTTAACACTGTGAAGCTGCTTTGAAACAATCTGCATTGTTAAAAGCGCTATATAAATAAAGTTGACTTGACTTGAACATTTTGTCCGATACCGATAATTCTTAATATTTGAAGAGCCGATAATATAATGGCTGATAAATCTAAATCCAATTTTTTATACAAAAACAAAAGTCTCATCATTAAAGCCATGTCCCAAACACACAATTATGATGTTCTCGTTATACTCTTATGCAGCCGATATGACAGACTTGCGCTGCTCATGTTGCTCTGACCTGTATTGAAGTGATTTCAATCATATTTCAAGCAATTCAAACCCATCATGATGAACAGTGCACATCTGAAGTGTCTCAACTGAAGGAAATAATACATTATCGGCTTTAATATATCAGACACATTTTCTTATCGGGCAAATAACATTAAAAATTAACACATATCGGCCGATACCCATATATCGTGCATCCCTAAGAAATCAACTACTTACTGCTGTACATGCAAGGATTTATTTTACACTAGTAAAGAAGGTTTGCAGACGTGGTAAACTCATATCTCAAACTCCTTCTTGAGATAAATGAAGTGCATACAGTAAGCAGTCGGCAGTCATTTTCTGTAGCATTTGACCTTTTTCTGGAGGATCGTAGTATTTCTCGGTATGGCAAATATCAGTGCGCACTTCAATCCGAGAGTCAAGTATCTGGAGAGGATCAAGGAGTTCGACTTCCTCTCGAAAGGAGCACGGCACAGCAACAGGCTGCCCTTATATCATTATTGTTTCTCCCTGTGTTATTTCCAAGCCTAAAGTAAGACGTTACCCAGTAGCCACTTGTGGTGCGTTTCAGATCCAGCCTGTGATTGACTGGAATGTGCTCCGCTTCCCAACATCTACATACTTGAGCAGCATCCAGTGCCCTGGAAGGGTGGAGTTTGGTCACAAGGCCCTGGGCCCTCTCTAAATGAATAACACCACTATCTTAGATCACGATCGCAAACATGGTCCAAACAGATTGGCAGAAAAAACATTTGCATTGCAACTTTTGGTTGCAATCCTTTGCATTTTTTTGCTGTGTTTTGTATAATGGGATGCATTGGAATTTCCAGCATTCTCCCTGTCACGGTGTAGACTTTAGCATGCATGCATCCTTTACATATGTTGACAACTGGCCGTTGCTTTATTCCCTTGCATACATGCTTACGGTCAAGCCGTCGTCTTTGTTCTTCAGTTTAAGATCCATATGCGGCTCATCTGTGCAGATGGTGTTGTCATATTAAGTTTGCCTGCTCATTTATTTTTGGATTGTGTTCAGAGGAGCACAGCCTGAATGAAGACACCTCGCCCTCATTCGCTCTCTCTCCTCATCATTGTTTCCCTTCATCGTCTGAATCAATACATTCGGCTAAAGATAATGTGTGATCATTCAAATGCATGGCAATAAACGATGCATTTTGTGCATTGAAAGAAGTTGTTGATGTGTTTTTCAGTGCATTCATTGGCTGTTTATCAGCATTAAATTTAAATGCAAATGGAATTCAATGTTGTTGTTACAGAATCAATTTTAACTCTGGTGGCGGTGATTGTCGAGTTAGTATCGAGCTGAAGAAGAGAGTTCAAGCAAACAAACCTAAGGCCGGGTCAGGGATTTCTAAAGGTTATTCGTTGCAAGAATACTGAGTTACTTATCAAAACCATACCAGAGTTACTTGAGTACTTGTGGTATGTTACCATTTAAAAAAAAAATGTGCCAACAAGTGTTTATTAATTCTCAACCCAATGTTTGCACCAGTTACGTCACATCACAATAACAGGTTTCATTCTGTATTTAACACTGACGCTCAACATTATAACCTTAAAGGGTTAGTTCACCCAAAAATGAAAATTGTCATTACTGCCTCACCCTAATGTCGTTCCAAACGCGTAAGACCTCCGTTCATCTCCGGAACACAGTTTAAGATATTTTAGATTTAGGCCGAGAGCTTTCTGTCCTTCCATTGAAAGTGTAAGCACACTCTACAGTCCATGTCCAGAAAGGTAGGAAGTAAGGTTTGAAAAACATCATCAGTAGTCCATGTGACATCAGTGGGTTAGTTAGACTCGACAATACATTTTGGTCCAAACATAACAAAAACTACGACTTTATCCAGCATTGTCTTCTCTTCCGCGTTTGTTTGAATCCGCATTCACGAGTCCACAGTGACGCTGCTGACGTAAGACGCAAAGCGTGCATCTCCCTCAGACTACATGGATGCCAGATAACGCATCAGCAGCGTCTTACGTCAGCAGCGGGATTCAAACAAACGCGGAAGAGAAGACAATGCTGAATAAAGTCGTAGTTTTTGTTATTTTTGGACCAAAATGTATTGTCGAGTCTAACTAACCCACTGATGTCACATGGACTACCTTTCTGGACACGGACTGTAGAGTGTGCATACACTTTCAATGGAAGGACAGAAAGCTCTCGGACTAAATCTAAAATATCTTAAACTGTGTTCTGGAGATGAACGGAGGTCTTACGGGTTTGGAACGAGTCAGTAATGACAGAATTTTCATTTTTGGCTGAACTAACTCTTTAACATCCACTTATTTTGAATAAGCACTTACTTTGTTCCACATAGTATGAATGTAATCTGGAGATACTCCATTCGCAGTGTTGTCATTGTCATGTGACCCATCAGCGTCAGCTGCGTCGCTTCACTCATTCACAAATCCTGCTCTCCTGTGGCCTCATGGGAGAGTGTATAAATAGTATGCATTATGCAATGATAAGCATTCCTGATAGTATATGTTACAGTCACATGACAACACATTGTGTGTTACTGCTTACAAGTGACATCCGGTTCTCCTCTTTTAAAATATGATTTTGCATTTTACATCGTTTGCGTCCAAATGCCTTTTTGCAGACAAATTAATTGTTGTTTATTATTAAAATAAATGATTAATCTGTGAATGAGGCTACTTTCGATTCATTCGTCACATGGGGAATGGGAGGCCAGGTCGAGCGCATTGCATTGTGGGATATAGTGTAGTCTGCTTGCTGTTTATTATGCCAGAAATAGTAGTATGCCATCAAAGAATCCAAGCCATGCACAGTATACACTACAGGTCAAAGTGTTTGAATAACTAGACTTTTTAAATGTTTTAAAGTTAAAACATGTTATGCGTAATATTTCTGTGAATTTTTTTTGATGAATAGAACGTTTTTTGTAATGTTATAAACGTTTTTACTGTAACTTTTCATCAATTTAATGCATGCTTGATGATTAAAAGTATTCATTTCTTTCTTTTGTTAAAAAATCTTTTGAATGGAAGTGTCATGGTTTCCACAAATATTTTCAATATTAATAATCAATGTTTCCTGAGCAGCAAATCATCATATGAGAATGATTTCTGAAGGATCATGTGACACTGAAGACTGGAGTAGTGATGCTGTATATTCAGCTTTGAACACAGGATATAAATTACATATTAAAATATTTTTCACATTAAACATTTCACACTTGATCAAATAAATGCATCCTTGCTAAGCATATTACTCTGCAGTCATTGCAAACCTTTGACCGCTAGTGTGCATGGTATACAGTGCAGAGGTGTATGCTATTCTGAACACGGCACACTTCCCCTTTAAGAGATTGTCTGTACTAACCTTCAGCATGCACTTGGGCAAGGAGCATGGGAAGTCTAAATATTATTAGCTCATTCTCTGGTTTGTTTCACAGGGAGGCGTTTGATGGAGGAGCGAGCGTCTTTAATTGCTTTTAGGGCCGCAGCTGTATGGGTTTTTTTGTTAGTTAATATTTAGTTAATCTCTAGACTCCAGACCTGCGGGAGAGTTTTCCAGCACCTCTTCATCCATCTTGCGCTGATCTGTATTCCTCCAGCACCATTAACCTTCACCGAGGGTGAGGAAGAGGGGGGCGAGGAGTGGAGTTTGTGGGGGCAGGGATACCGAGGACTCTCTCTGCTCTGTTTGTTTTCCATTACATGGCTTTACACCCGCCCCGTCCGTTCTCCTGGCCTGCGTTTGCGGCAGACATCAGGGCTCACCGCAGGTCCATACGGCACCGGGCCCGATAAAAAGGCTCAGTATTCCCGCGCTCGCGGCATTGGACCCGAATGCAGGGAATTACCTCGAAAGCCAGATTGCCTGTCCTGTCCCTAATCCAGGCTACAGCGAGACCCTGGCAGCGGGTCTGGATTTGGACAGATACCCCGAAGCGCGCTGACGCACAAACCGGGCGAGTCTCGCAGGGGGACCGTCCTTAAACGCAACGCAACCTCTCGCGCTCCATATGTTGAAGGACAGCGAGTGGGTTATTTGTCCCGAAGCCTCCGTGCACCGTGAGTCCCTCTTTTCGAAGACCCGATCGGTCTTCATTATCTAGGCCGCAGCTGAGACCTGGAAACGGCGTGGTGATGAATGAGACCTTTAAGCTCACATTAATAGCTAACTATTGCTCATAAGGAGCTTTAGATTGGCGCTCGCTGCTTGATTGGTGCGCCGCTCTCCGCTAATGTCTTTGTGTGTCTTTTGAAGAGGACGGAGAGGCTCTGGGAAAGCACTTTGAGTGCTTTGGTGTGCTACAGCAACCATTTTACATTTTTTTGGGTTGCTCAATGGCTGTTTGGAGGCCTCTGTGGGACGTGCTGCAGGCTTTGACATGTAAAGTCCATTGAGGGATGTAAAGACCCTGCAAATATAGACCCTAAAACCCATCATGTAATCAATACTTTACCCCAAAACATTTTTTGTCATTTACTCATCATCCAAGCTCCAATATTGACAAAAAGCACCATTTAAAGTAGTTTAAAAGACTCACATATTCACAGATATTGTCTTTTGAAGGATTCCTCCAAGTTTAACATACTGTTGCTTTTGTGAATATTTTGCAGTGTTAATTAGTTCCTTTCTGCTATTTATTTTAATTAAAATAGGTTGACACTACTGGACTACGGCTTTTAGGTGCGTGTTTTGTTCCAGAGAGAGCCGTTGTCATTTGTAGGTCTGTTTTTAAGCATAGAATCATAATTTCTGTCTTACAAATATTCATATTATCACAGCAGAACTGGGATAAAAGTTTAAATTTCAAATAATAAACACTGATGACTACGTCAATTTCACCTTTTGAAAGTGATGAAATAATTACATTACACCAGTAGGTGGCGATAAGTGGCGATAAGTGATTTATTTCTCATTGAATCATTCATTCAAGAGATTTGTTCAAAAACACTAAATAATTCAGTAATAAAACAAGTGAAGTCTTTGGCTGTGTCCAAAACCTGGAAAATGTTGCCTTCGGAGGACACATTTCAAGGCAGGAAGGCATCAAGCCGCGTCCGAATCTAATGTTTGCTTCACTTCCTGCCTCCTGAGATACCTTCATCTGATTGAGTTTTGAAGGGAGCATACATGTATCCTTCGCTGCCTTTGATATCCCACAATCCTGTGCTTTCCATTCTGTGACTGTTGAGCTGGGGGAAAAAAGATGGCGTCCGAAAGTTGCATTTGCGGGTCAGTTTGTGTGTAAATGTACGTATTCTTAACAAAATATTACACTTCTGATGTCTAGCGAGAAATTACTAATGTAGTAATTAAGTATTTGTTTAGTTCTCACCAAAGCTCTCTCTATTTAGCTGTAGATCATTAAACTGTTACACTGCCTTAGAAGTCTGTCCAAAAAATTTTTTTTGTGAGGTGCCTTGATGCACAAACGGTGCCTGCAGAGTCAGCTGCCTAGGTTTTCCGACACAGCCTCTATGAGTGAGTCATTGAATCATTCACTAAAAAGATTTGTTCAGAAACACTGATTCATCCAGTAATGAAACAAGTGAAGTCTTTGAGTGAGTCATTGAATCATTCATTCAAGAGATTTGTTCAGAAACACTGATTCATCCAGTATTGAAACAAGTGAAGCCTTTATGAGTGAGTCATTGAATCATTCATTCAAGAGATTTGTTCAAAAACACTGATTCATCCAGTAATGAAACAAGTTAAGTCTTAATGAGCGAGTCATTGAATCATTCATTCAAGAGATTTGTTCAGAAACACTGATTCATCCAGTAATGAAACAAGTGAAGCCTTTATGAGTGAGTCATTGAATCATTCATTCAAGAGATTCGTTCAAAAACACTGATTCATCCAGTATTTAAGTATTTAATTAAATGAATCATTCACTCAACCTAACTTTTAATCATTCAGATTAATTAAACATTTTAAATGGACTGCAGCAATGAACATTGTCATCGTGTTATTTAGTTTAGTTGTCTATTCTGAATAGTGGGAGAATCATAATCTCTATTTGAAACATAAAAATCATGATTTTCAGTTTTGTGCTTTTTTGGAGTTAGACTACTTCTGTCGTATGGAAACAGCTGCAGTGACGTTCATCTTAAGATCTCATTTGATGTTTCATGACGGAAAGAAATGGGCGAGTAAACAATCACGTGATGTCGATTTTTGGGTGAGCGCTCCCTTTAAAGAGCCCTGCTGCGAGTGTGTAGAGGAGGAGCTGGATGCGGTACGTTTGATGATGAGGGGCTGTTATTTCCCTTTTCTCTTGTTTTTCTTCTCTTTGTCTAAGCGTGGTTAACCTGACCACGGAGCAGAGCTAGCAGCTGTGCTCCTGACGATCAGTTTCAAAAGCAAACCCGGGTCACCACTTATCCACCATTTCCTGCTGCAGCTCCCCCTTCTGGGACCCATGTGCTGGATAGACTTACACACACACACACACACACACACCTCCTCCTTCCGTCTGCTCGCCGGCTTTAATGAGCTATGAAGAACAGGACGCTGAGAGTTTAACCTTCCCAGGGCCGGTCCCGTTCAAACGGCCCGTCTTTAGGTAAACAAAACAAATGCAGGCACTTCAGGGGCCGCACATGCTCGCACAGGCCCCGTGTGAATGGCTGTTGTTGATCCAACGCCTCGCCCATCACGGTCTCACCCTTCAGACGCCCCGGCGAGAAATGAGCGCCAGTGGGTGCAAGAACCAGAAGATCCTGAAGTCGAACAGGTCCAAGACGATCGTGCAATGCAAGGCATCTAATGCACGTTTATAGTTTTATGAATGATTCATCAGGTATTTACAAAAATGTGTTGTAATCATTAATCGAATTGTTCTTTAGCATTTAGGGCTTGGTATCTCTCTTTAAGGCTGACGTGATGATGATGATGATGATGATTCCCTGTAGCAGAAGGTGCTGTTTTATTGTTTTCGTGTCTGTGTGTGTGTGTGTGTGTGTGTGTGTGTGGTGGCATGTTTTCCCATCAGGTTTTGAAATGAGGCTGCCAGACGGGGGAAATGGAAACGCTGCGGCACTGCGGATGCTCGATTTGCTTTCCGAGCCAGAGTATGCAAACTATTGATAGGCCTTTATCATTTTTATTTACTAGAGCGCGGGAGGCAGGAGTGTGTGTCAATTCCCTGGCAGAGCCCAAAACCGATCGAGATTTATGGGTGCGTAAGCAAGACGAATGGACGGGCCTGACTTCCTCCGCGGAGCGGCAGAATATGCCATAAATGACACATTTAGCACTGTGAGAATTGGGCGGCATCCATTAATTTAGCGTGGATATTGACAATGCTGTGAACACAGGTGGAAAGAGGCTAGTTGTGAGCTGTAATAATGATTGTAATTCCATCCGCAAGCCGTGCGAAAAGGCATAACGCTACAAAACGGAATTGGATTCAGAAATGGGGTGCAGCTTGACAAATCATGTGTTAAACCAAAAGGGTTCGTAGTCCGTAAATTACACCCGGATAAAGAAAACAAAGGGTGGGGAGCATTTGGAAATGCATTTATTTTTATGTCAGTCCACCAGCTTGTAATCTGACTTACTCCTACATGATGGAATTGTGCAAAATTGCTTGTAAAAGACACCATGATCCTTTGTTTAGTTTGCAGCCTCTTGCCCAACCAGAACGATTAGTCTTTGTGTTTGGGATGAAAGGTGAAGCCATCGGCGCATTAAGTTGTTGTTAAGTGAATGAGTTGTTCCGAGTCGCACCGTGAGATAAGCGAATAAGTCATTCTTTGTGTTTGACTCGGTTACAAGCCTGCTTTTGTGCCTCATAAGAGTTCATCGCACCCCCATAAAACCAGCCAGTGAGTCAGTAACTGTTCAAACGTGGTTTGGAGTGGCTCATATCCTCTAAACGAGTTTTTCTGGATAAGGAATCATTTAACACCAGGCCAGAAGTCTTTAAGAACTCCCCAGTAAGCATTTCTTCTTCTCAGAATCACAAGTAATATGTTTAACGTTAAGGAAAATCGGTCTGCGGTCGTGCGACAGGCGGCAACACTGGCATGGCGGCCTTTTGCAGTACGTCTGCTGTGACTTTGACATGCTTTTAAAAAGTTCTTGATCGGAACACAGCTGTGCCGAACCTGATTGTCCACACACACACACTCTTGGCTGCCAGCAGGCGTGGGTGGCGTTTGCATTACTAAGGTTTTGGCATGTTTGTCTCTGACAAGGTTAAAGTTTTAAACGGGGATTGTCACATTGCCCTGCATCTGTGGAGAAGAAACGGCTGAAACGCTCAAGCACACATCATTAAACTTGGAGATTTGTTGCGTTCAGTTTTGAATAGAAAAAGTCTATTTTCTGTATTTATTTATTTTTACAATAGTGGCTTTTTTAGCTGCATTTTACACGTTATGTCCTCTCATTCTCCATTGTTGTGAAGCCCCTCCTTCTGAAAAGTGCTGTGCTCTGATTGGTCGGCTGGAGCAGTGTGTTGTGATTGGTCAAGTGCTTTGTCTGTTATCTTTGAGGCTAATCTATTTTCTAGTGTACTCATAAATAAGTTAAATGCCTATTATAACAGTTTTGGTCTTTTGTGTTTCAGGGGAAATGACCAAAAGTATTGATGGCTCATTTTGGACTCATTTTTGTCCAATCCTAAAGTTATGAATACATTGTGAAAATATGACTACTCATTGAGTTTTAATCCATAATCCAAAAATCCTTAAAACAAGATGCATTTAATTGAAGCAACACTGCATTAGACGTTGTCTCTAATATTGAGTGTATTTTGTGTTATTGATAGATTTTTTTTGTTTTGTTAATACATTAAAACAGTGTAAAATATACTCGTAGTAAACAGGCAATTTATGAAAACAAGTCTTAATATCTAATGCAGTGTTGCTTTTTCAAGTCAATTTTAGTTTCAAGTATTTTTGGATCATTTAGCTGGAAAATAAGACCAAAAAAATACTTGAATACAGACATTGTTTTGCAGTTTAGCAAATGATGATTGATGTCTGTGATGTAAACTAACCAGCGATGAGCCCTTAGATTATGCAATTTCCTGTTTCAGTAGGAAATGCATCAACAAAAGGAAGATTAAGCAATTTTACGTGGTCTTTAATGTATTCTTTTAAATATTTAATAGCAAACTGCACCAGGTGAAGGTGCGCTCACATTAGCGACATATCAGTGGAAATACGTGAGCTAAAACAGGTGTAGCGACGCACCATTCACACATAAGTCAAAGCAGGACCAGTGGTAAATGTGACATGCTGCTGACTTTAACTCTGGTTATCATAGCATGACTTATCATTTTGGTTGTTTACCATTTAAAACTTGAATTTGAATTCAACAAAGACGTGAGCATTTTTTACTAGTCGAAAACTTGTAATTCCGACATTGGTGTGAATACACATTAGGGTACACACTAGAGATGCACCGATCGACCGACTGACCAGGGATTGAGATTGGGCGATTATTATTATTTTATTTTATTTTTTTGATCGGCCCGGATCGGTGACCGGCTGGTCAGTGTCACGTCTTACGGATTCTGAGCGTTTTTTGTTGCCTAGGCAATAACATCAGCTGTGCATTCTCACTCTCTTATCTCTGTCGGGGAAGACACACACTCACACTCACACACACACTCACACTCACACACACACACACACTGATCTATAAAATTGGAAAACACAGACAGAAAAATAGAATTTACTTTTATAACCTGGCATGTCATGGAATTTGTCAAATTATGGATGAATAATTCAAAAGTAGGTCAGTCACTTAAATCACATCATGATATGGGCTAATGTCTGTGAAATATTAAACCACAAGGAGAAGAATTTTAATATGAATCCTACATGTTCTGTGTCTCTGTGTGAATGAATGGCACAGACACGCGAATACGTTTATAACACACACAGAAGCAAGCGTGATGTTCGCAGTGTTACTATGACGGCATGAACTTCATCTCCAGAGCAGCTCTGAGAGTCACTTCATCAGCCTTTACAGTTTCATTTGAGAAACTGTCAAATCATACACACAGAAACGCAAGATCTTCACGGCAACCCGTCAAAATAAAAGTTGGGTTTAACTTGTGACAGAAATATATTAATAATGTACAGTATAATGTATGTCTTAATGTAATACTACTAATAATAACAATACAATAATTATTAACTTTTATTAAGGAATAATCACTCAATTTTTCTTCAATGTTTTAATTTTAACAGTAAACCTGTGTTGTGCAGCACTTTGTTTGGCAAAAAAATGAAAGGGTTTATTTAAATTTAATTTGATTAAAAATAAATTCATGTATGAATTTATGAGGCATAAATGCCTTCATTTGATTACCAGAAAACCTCAAATACACAACAGCGAAAAAAACATTTCATAGGGCCTTAATTTGTCTCCATTTATTTGTGCTGTTGTTTATTTGTTCTTATTTTATTAGTGTTTTTATACTTATAACATTTTGCATTGCAGAAAAGTTTTTTTTTTTTTTTTGTCTATGTTGTCAGTTATAGTACTTTGACAGAAAATTGGTATCGGAACACTTACAAAAAAATAGAAAATTGCAATCGGTGCATCTCTAGTATGCACTGTTCCCATTGAAATGTGTTTGTCTTCAGTAGCGAATAGATGTGGAGAGAGAATGTAAACGGGCCGCGGACTGAACCCTGAGGGATCTCGCCAGGCTTCATCTGCCTCTGTGGTGCGCACCGAGAATAATGGATCTGTTTGTGTTGTGCTCAGAATGACACATCGAACCCAATCTGCAAGGCGCTTGCACTAAAACACAGTTTCTTCTAATGCACCTCTGTGTTCATCTGCATGTTACCAATACTGATACGGCCTGGGCGCAGCGCCTCTTTGTTTGCTGACGGTTTGTGCGGTGTCCTTCTGGGAAGTGGCCACATGTGCCTCCAGCACTGATCACACACTGGGAATTAGATCTGACACGCACATGGCTGGTTGGCTCGCTCGCTCTCTCTCTCACTCAAACGGTCCGGGGGAGGAGGAGGTGTGGAGGGGGGGGCGTAGCTTGGCAGCAGAATTCCTCCTTTGTGCTGCAGTTGTAGGCTCGGCTTTGTCTCGAGTTTCATGTCGGTTGACGTCGCAGACCGAGGACATGTGTGCTCGTTAGCTTTTAAAAATGAGCTAAAATGAGCAACGCCGGAGCCTGGCAGCCCTCGCCGTGCCACAATACCCATCTCCAGCGGGCACAATAAGGGCTTGGCGTGACAGCCTGTCGCCATGCCACTCTTCCCAATGGCTCCAGCTGCACGTTGGTCCCATTCCCGCTATGCGAGAGGGCTTTTCCAGATGGAACGAGTCCACCTTCCACTTTCCCCTCAGACAGGAATGCACCATCTCCCCACTCGAGCCAGGATCCAAGCTCAGGTTTTGGCCATTAACCTCTACAAACAAATGACAACTGGCTCTTTTTGATCAGCCCAAGTGGGAGCATATGTGGCGAGCCGCTCCTTCCTTTTGTCCGTGAGCCGATGTGGCATGTGGTGCCGATTGAGGATCTTTTTCTGCTGTAATAACTCTTTCCAGTCAGCGTGCTGGTCTTTGAAGGAGAACTTCTGAAAGTTTCTGCCATCAGGAAGTGCAGCTGGAGGCTTTTGCTTTAGTGCCAAACGGCCTGTTGAATATGAGTCTTGACCGGCAAGGTGACGGGACTCTTATTTATGCCTATTTATGCAGCCGGCGCACCTGTTGGAGTTAAGAGGTCAAAGGTCGTACTACTCTGTTTGTGCCCTGAACAGCTAGTGTTCACTTGTGCAGGTGGAGCAGGGCCGAGACTCTCAAACGGAGCGGGCAGTTGACTTGGCTGTTGACAGGTTTTACTCCCAAATGCACATTACTGACTTCAATTAACATGCCTACTCTCAAGCTCATTTAAAAGCATTGTTTTCTGAGTTCCACTGTATTTAAATGGAGTCAGTTCACTCAGTGGCCATCTTGGGCATCTCACATTTGGTTAATAATAATAGTAACTTGTTAATTTTGAGTCATTACACCAACTTTCTTCAATTTATGTGACTTTACAATAACATAGGCTCAAACCATTTAAAAAAAAAGTTGTTTAAATAGGTTGACAACTGTATAGAAAATGTGTAAATGTGTGTATGTCAGTGTTGATCGATGTAATATTGACTCTAAACCACTCCAAACAGAGATCTGTAGGCACAACAGTAAACACAAGCTCTTTCCAGCTAATATCAACATCAGCCTGTGTTTGCGCTCATTCGTCCCCCCTCCCAAGTTTTCATAACCGCATCTGTTTCTGTTCACGTTTTCAGGCTTTTTTGTTTGTTCAGATGAAAAAGAAAGTGAATTATAATTTTTTTTGTCTGTGCATCCCTAAAGATCGTTTCAATAGCTTTTTTAAATTCTCAATAAAAGTAGTGTTATGTTTTTTCACGTCTATATGGCATCTTTGTTGACCTACATTTGAAATTAACTTTTTTTTTTATATATATTTTTTGTATTTTATTTTTTTAATTTAATTTGATATTTTATTTTATTGTATTTTATTCTTCCTGTAGGCGCACACACCCAGTTCAGATTATTTCACTAGCAGAGAGTCCAAAGCCTGAAATGGGAGTGTCCGATAAGGAAGGCCTGTAAAATGGGTGTAGTTTAGGGCCTCCTGAAACCAGGTTAGGAAATGCTGCTTTAGATGATTTCAAGGGAAAGATTGACTTCTGTCGTGACCCTTTACTGTTGTAATCTGAGATTTTTGTAATGTTTCACTTCCTTTATCATCCCACGCAAGGTTCATGCGAGGCAGGCTGATGAATATGCATGAGAGCTTAGAGAGGTCTTCTCCTCTGATCTGTGATCAGGAAGAACTGAGGGCAGAAGAGATCCTTTTAACACTTACCTTCAAAAGAATAATTCATACTCATGCTCCACCCTTCATTGATTAACCCGTTGAGTGGTTTTGTTAATGAACATGCATCTCTGAAAGACGCCTGCATGCCTAAAATCCAATAATATACGAGTTCACCAATCCTGAGGAATAATGTAACGTTAGCCCTAACCCTTCAAACATGTCTATTCCGAAGGGTTGAGAACTCGCAGTGGTGTTTGGTTGGATTTGGATGAGAAGAAGTTTCTGAAATGATAAATCATAGATGTGAAGCTGGAGTCCTCTCAGGGCGGGTTTGCTTTAGGCCGACTCCTCTCGCGTGTTATGGAGCTCTTAGTTGTTTCCCGTGCAGCTGGCTCTGAGAACAGCTGACAAAACCAGAGCCCAGGAGGCTTGTGGGAAGCCATGCCCCGTCCGCAGGGGGAATGAGGGGGTCTTGGCCGAAGCCTTTACTGCAGGAACAGCTGGAAGCAAACAGCGTTCACATGCGCTCAGAGCCTCTGGTCTTCAGAAGAGCTCGGGGAGCATCTAAAACATCTCTTTACTCGGTCCTCCAGTGAAGGGCTATTAACTGTCTCTTCTGGCTGCTTGCACTTATTGTTAGACTTATTTTTAGTTGTGAAATTTATGTGAATAACACTGATGATCTCTTCATCACGGCTCCTGTTAGTGGGTGGGATATATTAGGCAGCAAGTGAACATTTTGTCCTCAAAGTTGATGTGTTAGAAGCAGGAAAAATAGGCAAGCGTAAGGATTTGAGTGAGTTAGACAAGGGCCAAATTGTGATGGCTAGACGACTGGGTCAGAGCATCTCCAAAACTGCAGCTCTTGTGGGGTGTTCCCGGTCTGCAGTGGTCAGGATCTATCAAAAGTGCTCCAAGGAAGGAACAGTGGAGAACCGGCCACAGGGTCATGGGCGGCCCAGGCTCATTGATGCACGTGTGGAGCGAAGGCTGGCCCGTGTGGTCCGATCAAACAGACGAGCTACTGGAGCTCAAACTGCTCAAGAAGTTAATGCTGGTTCTGATAGAAAGGTGTCAGAATACACAGAGCATCGCAGTTTGTTGCGATACTTACATTTACTACATTTTATTTTAATTAATGCATTTACAGTTTTTCTTTATTTTTGTTTATCGATTCGTTTCTATGTATTGCTTGCATAAATTCTTAATGTGGCTTATTTAACTAATTGTATAGTATGCATTCTCAACAATATTTTTTGTTCTGTATTATCACATTAAATGTCTAATAATCATATTATTTGGATATTGCTTCAGGATTGTGGGTATTATGTCAGTATTTCCACCTCCCCTTGAGCTCATGTTAGATGCATTCTCACTGAAAATGATGGTGGTGTTCCCCATTTTATGAATTTTTACTTTAATATACATTGGCCAGAGTGCTGGAAGCTGACATGTGTAGATCAGGAAGCTGGGAAGAGTCGAGGAAAGATGAACAGGGAGTGTACAGTGGGTGTCAGCCCCACCAAGGCCCCAAATGTGTCTCAGTGCCTCACGAAAAAAGGAAAGTGGGCTCTGTTAAATATGTTTTCATTTTAAGTAGCAGACAGACACTGGGGCTTTGGTTTATAGCGGAACAAAGCTGAAAGCCATATGCGCGAGGCTGATCAATGGGGCCTCGCAGCACGTCGATGTGGCTTTATAGCCCGTGCCTATATTTAATTACACATCCACCCCCACCTGATCATTACCACGTGTTTGTCGCTTGTGTTCAGTGGTCTAAAACGCCCCGATGGCGTTGCGTCCGTGACGAGAGTGAAGTCTGGGTGGTGGAATAAGCTGTTCTGCGGATCAGTCGTTTTGAGGTGCCGTTTGTATTCATTTGTGTACTTGCGTGCAAAATGCATCCAGACGTATTTGGGTTACAGATTGTAGTGCTCTTGAGAGAACCGTGTTCTTTAAAGCCTGTTGGAGGTTTGCTTTCATATTCAATGAAATGTCTCTAATGCATCCTGCGCGCCTCTGTCCTCCCCCATCCCTCTCGCCGGCCTTCGCTCTATTATGCTCCCTCTATCTCTCTGCTTTTCACTTGTCTCTCTTCGTCTCCGCTGATCCAAAAACTCAAGCACTACTTGTCAAGTCCCTCTCCAAGCTTGTGTCCTTGAGAATCAAACGAAGAGGAAAAAAGCCTTTTGAAATTCAGCTGAGTGTCCGTTTCTCCCGGCTCTTTGGAGGCTTTGTCCCGCTCCCGGTGAGAACTTGGAGCCGAGCACGCTGTTTGTTGACATGCGTGTGTGTGTGCCCGGGCTTCATATGGTTGTGTCCAATCAGATGTACCTTTTTAACTGTAAAATGACCAGTCGTAACGCTGATAAAGCCTGCGTTTCGTCAGCAGATCCGTGATAGTGCGGCACCGCTGGCCCTGCTCTCCTGATAACAGAACGCGACGCAGTTCTTCTCGGCTCTCCTCCCCTCTTCCAATCAGGCTGGAAGGAGATTCAGGCTCTCGAAGGGACAGTTTTAGCCCTGTTTTTCCCTCCCTTATCAGCAAGAAAGAGTCTAAATATGAGCCTGTCCCTGCGTGATCTACAGCAGTGCTCATCATGGCTCACAGACAGCAGGAAAAAACTCATACAATTAAAACACAACAAGCTGGATATAGTTTAGTGTATACATATGTACATACAAAAAAAAAAAAAAAAAAAATTATATTATATATATATATATATATATATATATATATATATATATATAGAAGTTAATGCTGGTATATATATATATATATATATATATATATATATATTTTTTTAATTTATTTATAATAGTCCTAACTATTAATGTATATCAACTATTTATTTATATTTATTTGTGTTTATTTCAAATGTATTAAATATACTATTATTTTTGCTATTGATTTATTTTAATAAGATTATTCTAACTATTAATACATCAAATATTTGTTTTATTTCTTAAA
The DNA here is from genome assembly GCA_023029165.1 of Gobiocypris rarus. Lineage (NCBI taxonomy): Eukaryota > Metazoa > Chordata > Actinopteri > Cypriniformes > Gobionidae > Gobiocypris > Gobiocypris rarus. Next base: position 26,651,059 of record CM040922.1, on the reverse strand, counting down.
TATATAATAAATATTTATTTATTTTAAATAAAATGTCCAAGCTATTAATATATAATATTTACTTATTATGCATTTTATTTATTTGAAATGTATTAAATATATGGTATTTGTTTATCTTATTTGAAATATAATATTCTCAATATATCAAATTATTGATATTATTTATTTGAAGTACAGTATATTAAATATACTATTTAGTTAATTATTTATTAAATATATTTATCCATATATATTTATTCATGTTTATATTATTATATTTGAAATACATTACATATTAAATGTTTCTTTATTCATATTCATTTTTCTTTATTTGAAATATATTAAATATACTATTATTATTTATTTATTTTTTGAATTCGTATTTCTTCTATTTTTACATTTAAATAATCTTTGCCATCGTGTGACTCGCTTAGTCTTTAATAAAAATACTAATAATTATAATAAGTATTTTTAGTAAATCTTTTTCATACATTTATGATGATTTATGCCTGAATTAATTTTTATGCCAGTGTTTTTTTTTTTATTTACTTTTAGTTCCAACACAATATAGGATGTTTTTTTGCATGTGAATTATTGGCATTTGGAATTGTTTTGCTTATTACTTAATGCAGTCTCCACTCAGTGTCCATGTAACGAGCAGAACCGGTGCGCTCCAGCTTGTAGATTACTGTATGAGTCTGGATCCGCCTCCCTTCCCATCTCTCCCATCTGCGATCCTGTGAGCTTTAACCCTGTTTGAGCCGTGACACAAGCCTGTGTCCTTTCTTAATTGAAAACACAGACCGAATGCGTGTCGCCGTGGAGGAGGACGGTGCGCTTCGTGCCCCCATTGTGGCGGGACTCCCCTCTCTGCGCAGGAATTCTGGGAGTTAAAGGTGAGGGAACTGAAAAGGCTGACTGCGCTGTGTGTGTGTTTGGATTGCGCCTGATCTGTGTGTCAAAGCGCCACGACTGTGAACTAGCCAGCTGTCCTCTCTGATGAATACCCGCTGCTATTACTGCTTTTAGCTGTTGCTGTTGGAAATGCGCAGGACAAAGGGGAATTTTCATAGAGGCTAAAACCAATATCTGACCTGGCATTCACTCTCGGACCGAATGCTTTCAATGTGCAACTAATTAGTGGAACTTTGTTTTGAGAGCAGCCTGTTTTTTTCACTGGGGGTGGGGGGGTTGTTTAGGATGAGCAATGTGAAAGTTTCATGTCAGGAAAATGTTCCAGCAGTATTTTAAAAGAACTGGACTTCTACATTTACAGAAGAAAATGTGCATGCCAATGCAAAACTCACTGCCAGGATGCCAGGAGGTTGTGGGTGCTTGCCAGGACATTGCTATGCAGTTGCTAGGGTGTTGTGGACAGTTGCTAGGTGATTGTTTCTCGGCCAAGTCTTTGTGATGTTCGAGTCTCTCCACCAGTGCAAGTCTAAGTATATATATATATATATATATATATATATATATTAGGGCTGTCAAAAAATGAATCATGATTAATCACATCCAAAATAAAAGTTTTGTTTACATTATTTGTGTGTTTTGTGTATAATTAGTATGTGTGTGTATATATACACACACACATGCATGTATATATTTAAGAAAAATTTGTTTTATATATATGATATAAATATGTATACAGTATATTTACTTGCAAATATTTCTTAAATATATACATGTATGTGTGTGTATATATATAATATATATTTTTTTACTTATTTTATTCTTTATATTTTTAATTGTATTTATTTTTATTATTTATATATTTATTTATTTATTTTATATATATATATATTTATATATCTTTATATATATTTGTTTTATTTTTATTTATTTATTTTATTATATTTTTGTTATTTAAAATAAAATAAAAATGTAATTGATTAAATAAATAAAATATAAAATAAAAAATATATTAGAATTTTTTATTGTATTTTAGTTTTTTATTTATTTTACACCTGGTGAAAAATTAGATAAGTAATTGCCCAGCTCTTCTCAACAAGCTGTTATTGTCCATAACTCGACCGATGCAGGACGAGTTGCACAGAAAGGTTTACTACCTCTAGTCTAAGCAATAGTAATCATGAAACTTGCCTTAGAGAAAACCACTAATAACTTGCTGCCATCCATTTTGCTCAGGAAAGCCAGTAGGGTCACAACCACATAATATAATCTATTATTCAGAGAACTAAGTGCATGAACTTTCCCTCCTATTAGTGTTGGTTGCTCTAAAGCAGAGACATCGGAGCAAATACTGTCAAATTCCAGTCCTAAAACTCAAAGTCTCTCTCTCTCTGGTACTGAGTGGTTGCGTTCAGTCATGTTTCTCGATTTCCAGTAATAGAAATGGCCAGCAGCAGTTACAGTTTCGGTAAAACCTCGTCTTGGTTATGAATGTTTTGGTGAATGTAATGAGTCATTCAGAGTTGGCACGTTTGAACGTCACATTTGTGGTCGCCAGCATGCTCGTTGAATCAAGCCCTGACTTTACAACCAGTCTAACGGGAATGGAGATGTTGTCAGCAGATTCTTCTGGTTTTAGATGAGAAAATGATCCCTGGTCGCTGCCTAACTAATCGCTGAAGTATCATTCATTTCTGTTGTCATCGGATCTCTGTAGGCCTGTTAATAGTTCAGTCACGGCTGGAATTAACGGCGGTGAAAGGCTGGTCATTAGTCAGTAATGCTGTAAAGCAGCAAGCCAACAGCCTCTTTTACAAGCTTACCCATTTATCCATCAACTTAAGCACCAATGCAGTGTTTCCACAAATAATCTGTCAGCTTTGTTTTGGAAGGGAAGACTCAAACTATGACCTTATTATTGTACGTTGACCTCACTTTCTCCACCCAGGTTGCAATTAGTGAGTTGAAGTGAGCGTGGTACGATTGGTCATCCTGTTAACTCAAACTCTGGGTCTCAACCGTGGGTTCTTCTGATGCAGAAAGCCAAAAAAAACGTCATTCTCATGGCCGTAGCTTTTATTTTAAAGCTAATGTTTGAAGAGGAGCCCACCAGTTTCCTCAGATGAGTCTTGACACTGCCATGATGGTCGTAATTATGCTCACCATGTCACCGGACCGCCCTCAGAGATGAGTTCTGAGTACTTTGATCAGTTTGTTGCCAGTAAAGGCCTCGGCTTCAAAAGGGAATCTGAGAATGACATCACAGAGCATGGTGTGAAGTTTGTTTCCGGAGTTCTAAAACAGCTTGTGAACATTCCGTAAAAGAACTACCATTGGTCCGTGGCGATTGTGTAACGCAGCTCCGCCTTCTTTGAGTTGAGCTGGTTCATTTCTTCTGTTCAGTCTGTCGAGGTCAGATGTGATGAAATTGAAGTTGTAAATCTAACTGAAAGTGTCACTGACACTGTTTTTCCTGTTTAATACTGTAAAGCTGCTTGCAAAAATAATATTTCATGTATCGATACTGAAATATCTGAAACGTTTCCAATACTACTGACGCATATGGGGAGCAATATTCAATTAGAAATGTAATATGCAAAATGGCAATGTATTTCTGTATTTAAATTGACTTCTTCCATACCAAATGTGCAATGCTTGGAGCAAAATGCAAAGTCAAACTCAGTAATATAATTTGAATGTGCTATTTCCTACACTTGTGTTTTCTTTCCACATTGAATTTTGCTACATTCATTGTGGGACATTGAAAATGCAATTCTGTGTTAACTGTGAGTTTAAATTAATATTTAAATGATACTTTTGCTACTATTTTAGCTTCAACATGTTAAACTAATCATCTGACCATTTCTGTAATACATTTATTTTAATTTTGCAACTTATAAAACATTAAAATATGTTTATATTATATGTTAAAACTAGTGTAGAAAATAGCACTTTAATTATATTATTGAATTTAAATGAGCATTTTGCTCCAAACATTTCACGTTTGGTATATAAAATGTTTGTTTAAATACAGAAATGCATTGCCATTTAAATTTAAAATTGCTACTTAAATGCTTCCATAGAATACTCCTTTTCTGTAGTATCAATACACTGAAACCAGCTGTTCTTTCTCTTTTCTCAAATTCAGCTTTTTTTTGTGGCTTATAGCACTAAAATGGTCAAATACTTACAAAATTATGTCAAAAGGCCAGAGTATTCATATCAATCAGTCTGTTTTAGAACTTGGATAGCTGAGAGAACCGGTTGTTTATCAGTGTATTGGATCCATGCATTCACTCTTAAAGAGACAGCAGCCTAATAAACCTGCTGCTGTCTGTCATGTTAGACAAAGAACAAAAGACAAAGAGAAAATCAATCATGCTCTTGACTGAATAACTGTATGCATTAATCTGTATTTTTACAATATAATAACTCTGGATAGTCTTCACATTTAATTACTTAGGGGTGGTGATTTTGAAAAAAAAAAAAAAATGTTCCTTGAAAATAAATCTCAGAGTGGAGCTAAATAGACTATTTTTGGTGTTGCAGAAACATTTTTACAATAAATATTCTGCTTTAACCTTGAGCTTTGAAAGTAGGCCTTTTAGATTAGATAGCATGCTTTTTGACAACGATTTACAATGATGCTAATAATTCCTCATTTCTGATAGGAATGCAAAATCAATCGGTAGTTCTTGATATTCTGAATAGAAAGAGACACAAACCTGTACATATTCAATCGCGTTTTCTCCCATATATTTTTGATCCCAGTGCTTTGCTACATAACAGGCTACAAACTTTGAGTCCAAAAGTGCACACATTTGGAGAAATATGAATTCACACGTGTACCTCTTATCTATTTACATAGAATAGGACCATCATTTCTTGATGACTCGCAGAAAGACGATCCGACAGTCAATATTGCACAATAATATTTCCCATTTTACGGTGGCGGTAATTTTCTGCATTCTGTCTCATAATACATTTATGCATCAGTATATTATATACCCACTAGGGATAAAAATAACTCAGCAGAGGCAGGGATACATAGACCAGGAGGGGGGAAATCACACCCTGGATACATCTTAATATTACTGTCCTAATTCAGCGAGTGCTATGCTAATGCTAATGCTATCGAAACATTGTGTAACCAATTAGCAAGGTGGCATTTATTGAATTAGCTAGTTAAAGCTAGTTAAAGTTTCCACTACTAAAATTAATTTAATTTAATATTTTTAAGTTAAATGTATGAATTAGCGTACTCAAATATTTCAAGTTCAGAGCAATTAAAATGATGACAAAAAAAAACTTAGTTTCTTTAATTTAAAAAAAGAGTTTAGCACTTATTCGGGTTTGCAGTGCTTTCCAGTATTTAATACTATTTTCTAACGTTTAACAATTCTTCAATAATTATTTTAAATGTGATTTTATTTTGTCATTCATTAGAACTCTGTTCTAGTGATAATACAAATATGCTAATTCTTCTCTCCAGTTACGTCACGCCAGTAGTAATGTTATGTTCTTCTTCACGGCATTATCCTGATTCGATTCCAACTAGAAGTGCCTTTTTTGTTATTAAAAAAAATTGCTAAACTGCCATTTATGACACATTTAAGAAAGAAACAGGTCTTGATAAAGATGACAGGACATCATAACACTTTTATTAGAATATGATATTATCAACATCTTAAATTCAAAATCCAGCCAACTCTGACTCGTTTAGAGCAGACGTTCAAGGTAAGCTATGGGTAGGGTTTTAGTCTGGCCCGCCGCCGTGGCATGGCTATGCAATATTTGCATGTAATATTTGTGAGCGAGTGGTTTTCTGAAATATACATTAGCCACATGTACTGCATTAGCAATGGCAGGTTGTCGATGCAGGGCATTGTGATTTCTCTTCGTGGTACTTATCAAGACTGAATGTACAGTTGCTTACAGTGTTTAGTTTCTATGACACTAGAAGCACTAGCAGAATTAAGAAAAAATAAAGCAACCTTGCAAACGGTCCTACCATGCGTCGCACTGAAACATCACAAACAGAGCTCGTGCAGGGGCTTGAGAAGGCATTAACATGTAGAAGTAGACTATATTAAAAGACACTAAAAGGTCCATCATATGAGGAATACTTTTAGCTATGCTGCTATGTTTCAATTGGATTTTTGGATTTTTCTTCCAAATTAAAGGGTAATGCAAATTATTCCTGCCCACCCACACTATTAAAGGCCCACCCATCATCCACTTTCTGCCTACGCCACTGCTTCAAACATCTTTTTACCCCCAAGCGAAAAATGAGAAATAACTATTGTGAGTATAACACCTCAGATTCGAGCTGGCGAACTTGTGCCTGAGGTGTGGCACACCCATCCACCCTCATCTAGATATGATTCTTCAGGCTCCTTCGAGCAGTTAGCAGTGGGTTTCAATTGACCTAGTTTGGGGAAATCCTCATTGACCTAATTTGGTTTGCTTGCATTTATCCCAGTTCCTCCCCCAGCCACCATCACTGGCTTCTTCCCCACATGGTCGTCTACTTCTCATTGTTGTCGTCTGCTCGGAGGTCTTTGGGGTTTTGGGCTGGAAGGCCTTGGCGGTTTCTTTTGTGCTTCTTGAGTGCGGTTAAAGGGCTGTGGAGGCTTATTGTTGTGCAAGCTTTAGTTGAAGAGCCCCTCACTCTTCTTGACAATTACGTACCGAACCAAACCCCGCCCTCTCCTCGGTCCGACCCCTCCAGGGGCGAGCTGGTGCGTCTAAAGGAGAGATTGGGTTCTCTATTGTAAGCGGGGCTTACGGCTACCTTATATTGCACACCTAACCCTGCACATTCACACACACACACAATGCAGGGCTGGGAGGGAAGCCGGGGGTCTTGTAGGAGGGGTGGGATGCTGTTGAAAGAGGTGGGGAATGCTATTGTCTCCTGGGCCTGCAGTTAAAGACGGGTCTGGTCACAGCAAGTTGAGATCGACCCCCTCCAGACAGTCATGTCAACCGTCTCTTGAGTTGTGTGGCCACCACCGCCGCTCTGAATGGGGGGGAAACTCCTCACAGAGGCTTGGCTCTTTTACAGCTTCCTCTCATGGACGGGTTTGGCTCGGCGAAGTGGTGCCATTTTGTTTGCAAGAGCCATTGAAAGATGGAGCCAAATAAACAATGCCAAAAATTGGTTCACTGTGTGTTTGGGTCTTTCAGTTGCCAAAAGTGGTGATTATCTATAAAGCAGGGTGGGAATGTAGATGTATACAATTATACAGTACTGCTCAAAAGTTTGGAAACCGTCTGTCTTATGCTCACTGAGTCATTTATTTGATCAAAAATACAGAAATATTATTACCATTTAAATAATGATTTTCTATATTAATATACTTTAAAGGGCACCTATTATGCCCCTTTTACAAGATGTAATATGAGTCTCAGGTGTCCCCAGAGTGTGCCTGTGAAGCTTCAGATCAAAATTCCTAACAGATAATTTAATAAACCATTTTGAAAATGGCAATTTTGGGGTTGAAGAAAAATGATCTGTTCTGTGCGTGGCTCCTTTAATGCAAATGAGCTGCTGCTCCCCACCCGAGAGGGCGGAGCCTACACATCTCTCACTGACTGACTGAACTTTAGTAGCTTTAATAAGAACACATCTCTTACTTGAATGCTGCTGTTAATGCTCTGGAGGAGATAAACATGGCGGACTGTGAACAGCTCAGCTCTCTGAGGGAGGGGTCTGTGCTAGTATGTCAGTGTCCATCAACACGTGTGGGCGGGGCCTCTGCAGTGTGACGTCACTCTGGAAATGGCTTATTCTGAGACACTGCTTATGATTTATGGGGATTAAAATAAAAGGAGTGGGTGGATTTTTACCATTATAGGGTGGTTGTGTACACACACTGCCAACACACATTTATGTTCAAACGCCTTATAAAAGTGAATTTTGCATAATTGGTGCCCTTTTAAAATATAATTTATTTCTGTGATGCAAAGCTTAATTTATCATCATTACTCCAGTCTTCACATGATCCTTCACAAATCACTAATATGATGATTTATTATTAATGTTGGAAATGTTCATATTTTTTTATAGCCTAGGATACTTTTTTCAGGAATCTTTTATGAATAAAAAGTTTTAAAAAATGGCATTTATTTAAAGTAGAATCTTTTGTTGTAATATACACTACCGTTCAAAAGGTTCATGTGACGATGGTCTAATGATGCTGAAAATTCAGCTCTGCATCAAAGAAATAAATTATATTTTAAAGTATATTAAGATAGAAAACCAAAATTTCACGATTTTTGATCAAATAAATGCAGGCTTGATGAGCTTGAATATTTAAAAAACATTATGTTTGACTGGTACTGTATGTTTATTTCATTTGTATTATTATAAAAAATTTTAAATCATGCAAATTCAGAAATTGTGGAAACCCTTCACACTAAAATCTGCTTGTCTTTCATGAACAAGATTCAAAATGTTGATCAATTGAAATCTCAGAAGTACCATAATAATCTGATGTGTATGAGTGCAGTCTGCTGGTTTAGATGGGCAGATCTAATGCATGTTTTCCAGCAGCGTCTCGGATTGGAGAACAAACACCGACCATCCTTATAACCCGTCCACGTTCAGGGACACAAGACTGCCAGGTGTAATTTGCAGGCAAGGGGACCTTCCTCCTCAGGGGTGACATTTAAATCTTATTTGTCCGCCATGCAGTGAAGTTTCACCTTTTCAAAAATGCTATTTGCTCTGCTTTTTAGACGCTCACACGGCGTCTCTCCCCCAGGACTGGAGGGTATTATAGACTCGGGTGGCTGACGGTGTATTAACGCACCAATGAAATAAACATTTATGAGACGGCTGAATTGAAATTCTTGCTTGTGCACAAAGGGAACTAGATTAGAGGTCTGGCTGCACAAAGCCGAAGCGCTCGCGTTTCCCCTCGCCGAAGTGTCTTGTCCGCTCACATTTCTGTCGGGTGTCAGCGTGAGCTGTAAGGTGGGAGCTGTGTTGGATGCTGGCCCCGTGTCAGACGCCATTACATCCCAGAGTTCACTGCCGCATGCTTCCGGCAGGATATTTTCATATCTGAAATGGCACGGCTGTAGGCGTCAGGCAAGAACTTGGTGTTTCCAGGAGACGCAGGACGTGGGTTCTTGCATTCTGGGAAGGATTTGCTTGCTGTTTGTTTTGTATTTTTGGTGTGGCAGACGTCATGAGTTAATTTTAACCCTCCACACTAAATAGTGACCAGGATGCAAAGAGTTAAAGGTTGGCGGCTGTGGCGGCCGGCGCTATTATGCAAGCTGTTAAGCGAAAAGGAAGTGCATTACAAAATGCTGAGCTCAGAGGTCTGGCGCGCGGCCAAGCCTTCGTTTTTTCTTCGCCACAGCTGAGGGCTTTCTAAGCTTCCCACCAGTGGGTTTGTCTACTGTTTAGGAATTCTCTCTCTCTCTCTCTCTCTCTCTCTCTCTCCTCCCCCCGCTCTGCCTCTCCCTCGTGTCCCGTGACGTCAGCAGAAGTCGAGCAGTTCAGCTCGGGGCCAGGCACGGTTCGGGGTTGGGCCACGCAGGGGAGTGTCTGTGGCACGTTTGGGTGTGTGTGTGTGTGTGTGTGTGGGTTTATTTGGGTGCACTTTCAGGATGAGTTTATCCCCAGAAGTTAGTTCAGTCTGACTCCTTTTGAGCACATCTTCTGTTGCATGTTTCATGAACTCTTTTCTGTTCTTAAAATGCTGTTTTATTTAGGAGTTTTCATAAAAACAAAGTCAGTGACTACAGTTTTTCTCAATCCCAGTGAATATGCATTGTGTACATTTTGTTTACATGTGAAAGCAAGCAATGTGCACATTTGTATTTATTTATTTATTTATTTATTTAGTGATGTCTTACTTTATATATATATATATGTATATGTATATGTGTATATGTATATGTATATATGTATATGTATATGTATATATATATATATGTATATATATATATGTATATATATGTATATATATTATGTACATGCATATATTTTATATATGTGTGTTTATATGTATATTTTATTTTATATTTATATTAAATAATTATATATAATATTTAAATGTAGTTACATTTTATTTTAAATTGTATTTTTATTACATTTTATATTTTGTATTAATATAAATTTGTATGCATTTAAAATTATTTGTAATTGTGCCTGTGCGTGTGTGTGTCCTTGTTTGTATTACATTCAAAAGGCTTATAGGTCACACAGGAAACATTCTGCATTTTTACTTTCTCAAAAACTCATCCTATGATGGGTAGGTGCAGGGGGAGTGTAGGGGGATAGAATGTACAGTTTATACGGTATAAAACCATTACGTCTATGGAGAGTCCCCACAAAGATAGTGAACCAGACGTGTGTGTGTGTGTGGGCGGCTCTTAGACTGCGAGAGGTTGCAGATGACTGGCAGTGCAGCTCATCCCTTGTGGCCGCTGCGTCAGCTGACTCTCGAGCACAGTGGGGGCGGGTCAGTCTGGGTGTGGTGGGAGGGGCTTCCAGACTCCACCCATCGGCCTCTCCACAGCCACTACATGTTTCTCAACCCCTCTCTTCCTCGGGCCTCCGTGCGTGTCTCCTTTCCTCTTGTGCGCATTATTAGTCAGGTTTTCCAGTCGGTTAGTCTGGGTGTAAATTCCAGGCATACTAACCGAGCAGGCGTCTCTAAGGGGAAGTGAAAAGCTTGCTGAAGTGTGCACAACTTCACTGCTGTTTTTGACTAATAACCACTTGGTTCTTGAAGCCTAAAATTAGTTTTGAAACTAGTAAACTTAAGACTTTAATTTGTAGTTGCGTCCTATCATTATAGCCCTATAGAGCACACTTTAAACTGATAGCCCTTGCATGTTTTTATATTACTAACAGAGCTTTTGATGCCATGATTATAAAACTGATCATTCTGCCTCTAAATATCTTATTACTTGGTGGATGAGTAGTTAATTTTTTAGTTTTCAAAGCAATAAGCCACTAAAAGTTGTGTATTACTGTTATTTATTATAGATACTATTTGTTATGAATGCCTGCTAGATCTTTGGTGTTGTATTTTGTGAGTTTAGCGCAGAAAACAGTATGTTGAGCAGAAATGCTTCGTGTTCCCAGCCTCATGCACATGCTATCACTGATATTATGTGGCGAAGGGGAGTAAACGCGGTTCATCCCATGTTACGTGGCTGCATCCTATTTTTAAATGCCATTTGGTCCTCACCGCCGGGGCCCTAATGGGCAGGGAGGGGTCCAGAACGGCTCCTGGGATGAGGCCTGGCAGACTCCAGCGGTGATATTACTCATACCGGCCTCAACCACGTCAAACCTCGGGCACGCTGGTTTAGACGGCCACGTTTCCACCCTGTTTATTCCTAAAAGTCTCTACCAAAACCCACCTGGACACAATCTTTAGCCAACCCACACTGCCGTTCAAACGTTTGTGATCTGTAAGGTCTTTAATGTTTTTAGAAGAAGTCTCTTATGCTCACCAAGGCTGCATTTATTTGATTAAAAATACAAATAAATGCAGTAATATTGTGAAATATTAAAATGTAAATCAGCTGTTTTCTATGTGAATATATAGTGCAGTGTGATTTATTCCTGTGATCAAAGCTGAATTTATCATCATTACTCCAGTCTTCAGTGTCACATGACCCTTCACTAATCATTCAATATGAGGATCTGATGATCAACAAACATTTATGAAAAAATGTTTTTTTTTAGGATTCTTTTGATGAATAGAAAGTTCAAAAGAACAGTATTTATCTGAAATAGAAATATTTTGCAACATTGTACTACCGTTCAAAAGTATTGGGTCAGTAAGATTTTTGTATTAAATTTTTTGGGGGGGAATGAAAATTAAAGTAATTAATCCATTTATTCAGCAATGATGCGTTAAATTGATCAAAAGTGACAGTAAAGACATTTTATAATGTTACAAAAGATTCTATTTTAAATAAATGCTTTTCTTTTAAACTCTATTCATCAGTTTTCACACAACTGTTTTCAACGTTGATAATAATCAGAAATGTTTCTTAAAGGTGCAGTGTGTGAATTTTAGCGGCATCTAGTGGTGAGGTTGTGAATTGCACCTTCCACCGCTCACCCCTCCCTTTCAGAGCACATAGAGAAGATACGGTGGCCGACACAGGACAAAGATGTCATCTGAGACAGCAGAGAATAGCTAGCGCTCTATAGAGAAGTTTGTCCCTTTAGGGCTACTGTAGAAACATGACGAAAAATGGCAAGTTCACTGTAAGGGGACCCGTGGTGTGTGTAGATAGAAATGCCTCATTCTAAGGTACTAAAAACAACGGTTCATTGTGTAAGGTCTTTATACACCACTGAAAACATAGGCTAGTTATGTATATTATATTGTATTTCTGTCAATAGATCCTCATAAATATTAAACACTGCACCTTTAAGCAGCAAATCATATGAGAGTGATTAGTGAAGGATCATGTGACACTGAAGACTGGAGTAATGATGATAAATTCAGCTTTGATCACAGGAATAAATCACACTGCACTATATATTCACATAGAAAACAGCCGATTCACATTTTAATATTTCACATTATTACTGTTTTCTTTGTAAAATAAATGCATCGTTGGTGAACAGATGAGGCTTCTTCCAAAAAAACATTAAAAATCTTACAGATTAAAAACTTAAGAATGGCAGTAGATGGTAGAACGTTGCTGAGCAAAATAAGGTGAACCCAGAATGCATTGTAACAAACGTTTCAATGATGATAAAGTACTAAAAAGTAACAGAATCTGTTCGATCTAATCAAATGCATTATTTTGGAGCGCATCTCAAACTACTGCTGTTTTTCTTGAAGTGTCTGATGGCTAGCGCTAATGGTCAGCATGTTGGGAGCTGGGGTCCTAAAGCCTGAGCCGGCTGAAACACTGAGGCGTGCGTCTCCAGTAGGATCTTCCACTTCTCCGGCGGGTCGAGCTGAATGTTAGCGCTGTTGTTCCCCGCGGGGATGAAGTGGACCAGAGCTCATGATAAAGGGCAGGAACGTTATATTTAGGAGCTTTTACCTCCAGAGTTTAGGCTCAAACTTTAGCTGGCCTTATCTTGTTTCCTCTCTGGCTGCTTTACTGAGGTTGGTTTCCACAGGTTGATTTAGGCAATATTTTAGTTTGAGCTTTTTTAAAATTATTATTATTTTTAAGGTTTATTCAAGATAATTGGGACACCCGGCCCCAGGTATCATCACAATGGCAAAAACATACCAATTTACTTGAATTCACATTATTATTATTATTATTATTATTATTATTATTATTATTGTTGTTGTTGTTGTTATTATTAAGGTTAATAAAAAGGGGACTTTTTCCCATCATCACAATGCCAAAAGTGTCCCAATTTACCTGGATTCACCCTATTAGTATTATATATATCATTTTAATATATAATAATAATAATAGAATAATAGAATCCCTTAAATATCATTTAAGGAATCCAACTCCTACAAACAGAATATGTATGTATTAAGTTTTTTTATATATTTTTTTATAATCTCTTTTTTTATTTTTTTTTATTTATTTATCTATTTGTGGTATTTTAATATTAATAAACACAGTCATCACAAAATAAAATTCCGAAGGCTTCATACATATTTTGGGTTTTTTATTTTTCCAAAATGACACAATAATTTAATAGAAAATAATAAAACACAAATAAATAATTGAAGTACATATTTATTATTATAATCAAATATAATGTATAATTATTATTGTTGTTGTTGTTTTATTATTAATGTTGTTAATTTTTATTTTGTAAAATAGTTTTTGTTTTTATCCCAAGATATGTATGAAAATTTCAGAATTATATAAAGTGATGATTTTGTAAATGGTAAATGAAATCATTTATGATTTTGTGTTTGCCAAAATATCACAATTGTACTATACTACTATAGTAGCTATTGGGTATTTTTAGTGCATCTATAGGTGTACATCATATTAAATTTAAAGTCATCTTTATTCATACAGCGCTATAAAGCTGCTTTACAGTGATAAACATGAAAATAAGGATTCAGAGATGCAAACACAATTGAATTCTGCTGTAAAGCAGCTCTAAAAATACAGGTTATGAAATGAGTTCAATCTATAAAGCAGCTCTGGAGAGAACATGATGTCATTCGGTTCTCATCCAATAGTATCCGTGCGTTCAGGTCAGTGATATTGTTGAATATTAAGCGGTAAGGGAAGGTGAATGGACAGTGAGGCGTTTGAAATGCTACCCTTCTGTTTGTTGAGCTGTAACGTGTTGATATTTGAACAGCTTCAGCGCTCTGCATGTAGTCCGATCCCGAGCGTCAGGGAAGCGGTCTGTCCGTAGCCTTCGGTGCCATTCCCTCGCCAAGAACCTGTTTTTCCGTTTCATCCTGTAACATGAATCAAGGCCCGAGTGGGACCCACCCACAGCGAGGAGCACAGTCTCAGAGGCCACCCCAGGAAACAGGTGTGCGTCTGCTTTTTCTTTTCCATTTTGCGTATCTGTGTGTGTGTGTAGGAGGGGTTTGGTGTGCCGGGCAGTTCCCCTAGAGTTACAGCGACTCCTCCTCTCCGGTGTGTTTTGGGAAAGCGATCCGCTGAGCAAACAGAGCGATGGAGAGCCGGTTGGCTGACGAGGGCCCGAGCGGCACGGTAAAGGCTGATTGTTGTGAAAACACCACTGGGCTGCAGCTGTGCTTTTCCAGGCCTCTGGAGCCGGGAGGAGAAGACCTGTGGCACGCTGTTTACTGATGGGACCACACACACTCCTGCAATGCCTACCTAACAGGGGCCGCACTCACAAAGAGCTGCATCTCCACTAGGAGTCCGCATACGAGTTAGGGAATTTTCATGGAATTTGTAAAAAAAAAAAAAAATGTATGAATAAATTAAAAGTAGGTCAGTCACTTTAATCATAATGAGATATGGACTAGTGGCTGTGAATATTAAACCGCATAAAGACTATTACAATATGAATCCTGCATGTTCTGTGTCTTTGTGTGAATGAATGATTTCACACGTGTACACACGCGCACACACGCACACACGTTTGTTTTTGTGAAATGTGGGGACATTCCATAGGTGTAATGGTTTTTTATACCACACAAACCGTGTTTTATATCCCCCTACACTGCCTCTACACACACACAAACACACACACACCCTAAACCTACCCATCTCTCTCTCTCTCTCTCTCACACACACACACACATACACACACAAACCTACCCAATCAAGGGAAACATTCTGCATTTTTACTTTCTCAACAAAAAATAATAAAACTCATCCTGTGTGATTTATAAGCATTTTGAAAAGTGGGGACATGGGGAAATGTCCTCATAAGTCACCATCTCCTGTAAAACCTGTGTCATACCCATGTCATTATACACATTTGTGTCCTGATATTTCACAAAAACACACACACACACACACACACACACACACACACACACACACGTGACGCTTGCAGTGTTTTCGTCCTCTGCCGTATCACTAACTTCATCTCCAGTCACTTCATCAGCATTTAAAACTATCATCATAAATCATAAACACACAGAAACTCAAAGGTCTTCACGGCAACCCGCCAAAATAAAAGTTTGGTTTATCTTAAAGAAATTGACACAAATGTATTACTGTTGTACAGTAGAATTTGGATATGTCTCAATGTAATAATAATAATACTAACAATAATAATTATTAAAAAACTTATATTTATTTTTTGATTTTATGATTCTATAATAATAAAAATTGTTCATGTTTTCTTCCATGTTTTAATTTTAACAGTAAAACTGTTGTGCAGCACATTGTTTGACAATTATTTTTTTTTTAAAGTGATTTAAAAAAAAATTTAATTAATGTTTTATGCCTTTATTTGATTGCCAGAAAAATTAAAACGCACATAATTTCTGGAATTAAATAAAATCGTTTTTATGAATTCAATTAATGCAATAAACATGCTTTTGGATTATTAATTTAATTAAACCATTAAAATGGAATCCAGATTCCACAGAATTTTGTAAAAATAAACATTTTTGTTAAACTTTTAATAAATAGTTGTTAAATTGTGTTAGTTTAATGATTCCAATTAATTAACACGCTTTTGATAACAATTTTAATTTAACCATTAAAATGGAGTCCCAAGAAATTCAAATGAAAAAAAAAGGAGTTCAGGAAAAAAATAAGACGGATTTGGTATGGCCCTACTTTTCCCAAAACTCTTAAGAGCAAGTTTGAGTAAGGAACTCTTAATGTAGGAGGCGATGTTGAGCTTGTTATGGATGACACTTTTTGAGTGCACGCAGTGGCTGGTAGACTCGCGGGAATGATTTAAATGAGGAATACTGTGAACATATTTTTTGGAACTTATATTGTTCGTTTGGATCTATTTGTGGTTGCGTTACAATGTGCTTAAATCCACTTGAAGAAGATAGGAAGAGGAAAATATCTGTCAATAACAATCTAGCATGTTTATTCAGCAATGAGGACGTTATATTTAATCCACTGGGAATTTCCAAACTCAATTAGAGTAGGATTTGGCTATGGAATTGAATTTGCTGAAGTGTTCATTGATGTATAGTGGATGTGCGTCCACTGACCACAGTGATATAATGCTGTGATTATGTTCATTAATGTTATCTGAAGGTCTCCTGAGATCAGTTATTTAATTTGTAAGCAGGGAAGCGGCTCCTCCTTGACCCCGCTCAAGGTTTCCAGCTCCTCTCTTTCGTTTTGGGAATGCGAAGACTATATTTGGCTGCAGTAATTTGACATCTAATTTTTTTTCTTGAAGTGGCGAGCGCTGGGGGGACGTGGTGGTAATCGCCCCGTCGACTGTTTTAACAGACGTTAACTGCCGCGCTAAAATGCTTTTGATCCGCTTCCGTGTGTTTGGGTGGTCTGAGGAAGAAAACAAACTGGTCTGTGTAGAAATGGAGCGAGGCTTTCAGTATGGTTAACTTGGTTTCTGGGACAACGTCGCAGTGTTGGGCTCGGGCTAAAATTGGCTACTTTCGAGACACACTGGCCTCTTTGGGAACTCTCGGGTGACCCGCCTTAAGGGCGCGGAGGGGTTGAAATGTCAGCGTTTAATAACTTGCACATGAGATTCTGATATGCACGTTTTCTTAGTATGCTGGGTTAATGAAAAACAGCACAGGCATTTTTTTCTCTTTCCTTTCTAGTCTTAAAGGCGGCCTATTATGCCTTTTTCAAAGTGTTTTCTGGCTCTACTAGAGCAGGTTTTCCTGCTTGAATGTTGATTATTCCTCATATTCTCCATTGTTGCGGCTCTTCTCTTCCCAGTCTGTCAGTAACGCTCTGTTTAGTTCCTGTCTCTATGAAGCCCCGCCTTCTAAAAGCACACTGTGCTCTGATTGGTCGGCTGGAGCAGTGTGTTGTGATTGGTCATATGTTTGGGAAATGTCCCGCCCCTTACCATAACCGGCAGTTTCAACACACTACTAACTAACTCAACCAGGCCCCGCCCCTTTATTCTGCATATAAATAATTTAAATGAGGAATATTGTGGCAGGGCTTGATGTTAACATCCGCCGAATGCGTGTGTATTTCAACAGTGGCGTCTAACGCAGTCACTCCAACTAGGGTTTAATTTTATATATAAATGTATTATTTCCTTCAGCTGAGACACTTCAGATGTGCACTGTTCATCATGATGGGTTTGAATTGCTTGAAATATGATTGAAATCACTTCAGAAAGAGGAAAATACAGTTCAGAGCAACATGAGCAGCGCAAGTCTGTCATATCAGCTACATAAAATTATAATGAGAACATCATAATTGTGTGTTTGGGACATGCTTTTAATCCTGAGACTTTTGTTTTTGTAATCTTTTGCATAATAGAATCAAATATTATATACAAATTTGTATTTAGATTTATCTGTCAATATATCGGTTATCAGCTTTAAAATATAAAGAAATTATTGGTTATCATATCAGCCAAAAATGTAATATCTGTGCATCTCTAAAACACAGTCAGTTCTGTTTTAAGTGAACATAAGCATTTGAGAAACATAACGCATGTGTAACAGTGTAATGGATCTGTGCATCGGCTCTTAAAGAGACAGCAACCTAATATATTATAAGATGATGTTTAAAAATATCCATATGGCAGTTTTTCCCTATGGTATCATTGTCAAAATTGTGGCTAATGAAAATGCAGAGTGGCTAGTAGTGGAAAACTACAGGTCACAGTGGCTGGTGAGCAAAAAAGTTAATGTCAAGCCCTGATTGTGACGTGTTGGTTCCCGGAAGAAAACTCAAGACTTACAATGGAGGCGTTTCAGGAGTTCAGAAACACTCTGATATAGAGGACCCCTTATCATGGTTTAACATCTTTAATCATGTTTTTCATGTCACACAATCGGTACATGTTTTTACCAAGTGGCCGATGCATTTGTACCAAAATACTGAGTTTCATTTGATGCATGACCTTTGACATCAGTAACAAAATAGGAAGCATTTTTACTTCTTTATTTTTATATATATGGACATTTTCCAATCATCGAGGCCAAACGGCAAGCATTTTTTCCTGTCTTTCTAGCGCTTTTAAAATGGTTTAACGCGATCAAGTTTTTCCTAGTTATGACCGAGGCTCCTCATAAGCAGGTGGCGTCTCGCCGCTCCTCTGACTGGAGGCAGTGGGCCGAAACTCACATCACATTACATCCGGCTCGTTCCTGCCAGGGTGGTGGGAATAAGATGATGGCCAGATACTGTCCTGCAAAGGTAAACACCAAAACACGGTTTGCACCATTAAGCACCGCCTTTCGAATCGCTGCCATCGTCCCAAAGCAAACATTCCCTGGCTCCGATGTCTTCCAGCATAATGGAAACCACTTGTTTGTTTGCACGGGCAAAGTTGAGCAATGCATTGTGGGTATCCCTGTGAGAACGAGGCCTTTCCGTCTGTTTCTTGTTGTTGGTGTTATGCACTGCTGTTTACGCAGGTACGCTTGTTTAGTGGCTGTACTGCTTCTCTCTGCCTTTTTGGATGTGTAGGTCAGCGCTAATTGGACATTTCGAGACGGAAATGCTTGAAAAGGTCGTTCTCAGGGCGGAAAGGTTAGATGCACGTCTGTTTGAAGGCCGGCATGGGACGCAGCGCGCCGACGTTCGATGGGAGAGGATTTACGGAGGATATTTGCAAAGCACTCAGACTTGTCGATCTCTGGAAGCGCGGGGCTGTCGGCGCACATTTCTGCCTTGGAAAAAAAGCCCCGGCCGCCATTCTTCTTCATTTACTTTGTCAGGGTGTGTGAGAGTGACTAGCCTCGCTGTCGGCCAGGAAACGAGGAGTTATCAATCTCCTCCGCTCTGATCCAGCAGCTGGGCTTAATCCACTGCGCTTGTCTCAGAGCCGTTTCATGAGCAGCGATGATGCCCTGGGTTTTGTTTTGTGTGAAGCACTTTCTCCCATTCATAGTGATATGAATGCATATATAAAGTCTTTGACTTAAAGGGGGGGTCTAATGCTATTTCCTGCGTTCTGCCTTATTCCCACTGTTCAAGAGTTGATCCTCATGATAAACATGGACAACATTTCAAAACACGGAGTATTTCTGTGACAAATACACTCCTTCAGGATTCAAACATGTTTCAGAACGTTTTTTCGAGTATGGCCCTGTATGACGTCATAAAGGGTGGAATTCCTTATATGGGCACTTCTCCCGGACACACACACACACACACACACACACACACACACACACACACACACACACCAACCATAGCGAGAGCAAGAGCCATTGTGTTTTTTTATGAAATCAACAAAAATGTGTTTTTTTGGTGTGAGGGAAAGATCATCTTGTTCAGCTTCCCAAATAACCCAGCGTTAAGGGAACAGTGGATGCAGTGTGTGTTTCCGGAGTTCTGCAAGTGTGTGCGTTTGCTCCCGGTCATGAGTGGAAACCGCAGGCGGTGAGTGAAACTGCAGCAAATGTGTGTGTTTTGTTGGCAATCACGTAAGTGCATATAATGTGAACAACACAAACGTATAGAGAATCGAGAGCTATCCAGAGATAATGCCCTTTTGTGTGTGTGTGTGTGTGTGTGTGTGTGTGTGTGTGTGTGTGTGTGTGTGTGTGTGTGTGTGTGTGTGTGTGTGTGTGTGTGTGCTTGTGACTGTTTAGCTCCGCCCACTGCACGCCTCCACGAGCTCGGCTGTTTTCAGAAAGAATCGGTACCGTGTATCTCTCTTTCATAAATATGATAAACTAAAGACTCTTGAGAGATATGAAGGATCAACATTACTCTACAGATACTCCAGATTAACACGAGACTGTGTGTGTGATGACCCTTTAAACATCCCCTAATCTAAATCATGACCTTCCTGTGGTACGACTAAGTTCACCACCATCAAATCAGCTTATTTCGTTCTCTAGTCGTAGCATCATCTCATTTCTAGCATATTATCATTTTCCGCCGTCCCCAGCTGCATATTAGCTATAGATTGTGCTAGTCAGAAGTGTGTGAACTCCTCTGGGTTTTACCTAAGTGCTTTAATAAAACTGACCACAGAGAAAATGTCTTAATTAAAGTCATGCTAATTGTCTTGTTGCCCCAGCTTTTCCATTAACGGTGTCTTAAACATTCTCTGTCGGGGCAGTAAATCCCCCTGCCGGACGGGAGCCGGCATCACTCACGGACCTATCAGCACGCGCGGCTTATAAAACTGTGATATACGACACGAGGTATAATTATTTGTCATAAAAAAACAATAAATGTCATTGTAGCATGTGTGAGGTAATCTGAAGCCGCTTTCACAGTCACTTCAGGTTGTGTGACACACGTGATTATGAAAGAAGCCTTCACTTCAAATACCTGATATGTGTGATTTATGCTGTATATAATACATTTTTTCTAACAATATTTAATAATTAAAACTCATATTTGTTCAATATTGCTTTATTTGTGAAATACCTAAGTATTTTAAGTTTTAAAAAACGATTTATATATTTATTTAAAAATATGATTTTTAAATTTAAATATTTGTTAATTTTTACTTTTTTAATTTGATAAATATTTTAATACTTTTTTAAATTATAAGTATTAAAAAATATTTGTTTGGAAAAATGTCAATATTAAAAACTGTAGTTACATATTAAAAATGTCAATATTTTAAAATGCTTAATATATTTAAAATATTTGTTAATATTGATTATTATTTAAAAAGTGAATCTGAAAGTTATGTGATCTTAATATTTAAAATTGTTCATACAGTATTTGCACATTTAACAGAATACACAAATGGCAGTTTAATTATTTAATAATTTAATTGTTTAAGTATTTAAGTATTACAAAAAAAAACATTTTGAAAAGATGCTCATATATAAAAACTATTTTTACATAATAACAATGTGCTTGAATATGTTAAATATTGAAATATTTGTTCAATTGTATTTTAAAAATGTTAGTGAACTTAAAATTTGAATGTTTTTGTATTTAAAATGTTTAATAATATTTAAATAACAAATATTTAAGTATTAAAAATGAGAAAAATGTCTATATTAAAACTATTTACATACTAAAAATGTAGTAATGTAGCTTTAATATTTTTTTAAATATTTTTAAAACATTTATATTTTTAAAAAAGTGAATTTTTCATTCTTACAATTTTTCATGCACAGTATTTATGTATTTTAAAAAATAAATACTTTTTTAACGAAACAATATTTACATTTAACAAATATTTAAGTATTACAAAATGTTGAAAAAATGTTAATGACAAGGAATAGAAATTTAAATATATTTTAAATACCGGGACTTAAATATTAAAAAGTAGATATGACTTTCTAAAAAAGCGGAAGTGATGTGGAGGTTTATCAGTCAGAGAGCAGCAGAAGGCAGCCGTTCACCCGCTCCACAGATGCTCTGTCCTGGAGACGCTGTGAGGACCCGAGAGCTCCCGTCTCCCTGGACCACACCCTCCCCCGGCCCCAGCACCGCCTCGTGTGTGTGTGTGTGTGTGTGTGTGTGTGTGTGTGTGTGTGTGTGTGTGTGTGTGTCATCAGTGCTGTCTGTGGGTGAGTCTCATGAAACTTGTACAGGTCATATTTCATCCTGAAATCAAAAGAATGTCATGGAGAAACTGTAAAACAAATCTATCGCTCTATCTATCGCTCTATCTATCGCTCTATCTATCTATCTATCGCTCTATCTGTCTATCTGTCTGTCTGTCTGTCTATCTGTCTATCGCTCTGTCTGTCTATCGCTCTGTCTGTCTATCACTCTGTCTGTCTGTCGCTCTGTCTGTCTATCACTCTGTCTGTCTATCACTCTGTCTATCGCTCTATCTGTCGCTCTGTCCGCCGCTCTGTCTGTCCGTCCGTCTGTCCGTCCGTCTATCATCTGTCTGTCTGTCTGTCTGTCTGTCTGTCTGTCTGTCTGTCGCTCGCTATCACTCTGTCTGTCTGTCTGTCTGTCTATCGCTCTGTCTGTCTATCGCTCTGTCTGTCTATCGCTCTGTCTGTCTGTCTATCGGTCTGTCTATCGCTATCTGTCTGTCTATCTATCTGTCTGTCTGTCTATCGTCTATCTATCTATCGCTCTATCGGTCTATCTATCGCTCTATCGGTCTATCTATCGCTCTATCGGTCTATCTATCGCTCTATCGGTCTATCTATCGCTCTATCTGTCGCTCTGTCTATCGCTCTATCT
The DNA here is from genome assembly GCA_023029165.1 of Gobiocypris rarus. NCBI lineage: Eukaryota > Metazoa > Chordata > Actinopteri > Cypriniformes > Gobionidae > Gobiocypris > Gobiocypris rarus. The sequence goes on along the minus strand of CM040922.1, from coordinate 26,628,490 downwards.
GTCGCTCTGTCTATCGCTCTATCTGTCGCTCTGTCTATCGCTCTATCTGTCGCTCTGTCTATCGCTCTATCTGTCGCTCTGTCTATCGCTCTATCTGTCGCTTCTTCATCTGTCTGTCTGTCTGTCTGTCTGTCGCTTCTGTCTGTCTGTCGCTTCGTCTGTCTGTCGCTCTGTCTGTCTGTCTGTCTGTCTATCGCCTGATCGGCTCATTCATCATTTATCGTCTATCGCACGCTTCATCGTGTCTATCTATCGCTTCTATCTATCTATCTATCTATCTATCTATTCATATCTTATCTATCTGTCTATCGCCTATCTATCTATCTGTCTATCGCCTATCTGTCGCTTTCTGTCTATCGCTTCTATCTAGTCGCTTCTGTCTATCGTGATCATCTGGTCAGCTTCCGTCTATCGCTTCATCTGTCGCCATCTGTCGCCTGTTCATCGCTTCATCTGTCGCCTCTGTCTATCGCTTCTATCGTCAGCTCTGTCTATCGCTTCTATCTGTCGCTTCGTCTATCGCTTCATCTGTCAGCCTGTCTATCGTGACTATCTGTCGCTTCCGTCTATCGCCTATCTGTCGCTTCGTCTATCGCCTATCTGTCGCTTCTCTGTCTATCGCCTATCTGTCGCTTCCGTCTATCGCGCTTCATTCGTCGCTTTCCTGTCATCGGGCCATCTGTCGCTTCGTCTATCGCCTATCTGTCGCGCTTCTTCTGTTCATCGCCTATCTGTCGCTCTGCTCCATCGCCTATCTGTCACAGCCTGTCTATCGCTTCTATCTGTCGCTTTTCTCTGTCTATCGCTTCATCTGTCGCTTCTGTCTGCTGTCGCCTGTCCGCCTGTCGGCTATCTATCTATCTATCTATCTATCTATATCTATCTATCTGTCTATCGCCTATCTATCTATATCTGTCTATCGTTTATCTGTCGCTTCTGTCTATCGCCTATCTGTCAGCCTGTCTATCGCGACTATCTGTCGCTCTGTCTATCGCTTCATCTGTCGCTTCTGTCTATCGCTTTCCATCTGTCGCTTCGTCTATCGCTTCTATCTGTTTCTGTCTATCAGCCTATCTGTCACGCTCTGTCTATCGCCATCTGTCGCTCTGTCTATCGCCTATCTGTCGCTTCTGTCTATCGCACTATCTGTAAACAGCAGTTTATAATCTATTGTTTTCTTGCAGGTTAGAGGTTATCTGTCGCTCTGTCTATGCCGGCTCTATCTGTCGCTCTGTCTGCAAAACCCTAATATCTGTCGGCTCTGTCTGTGGCTCATCTCTGTCGTACTCTGTCTATCGGCTCTAATCTTTGTGCGTTAATTTAATTAATTATAATTATTAATATATTTAATTTATCTGGTTTATTTTTTTGTTTTTATTGATTCATTTTTATTTTTTTCTTTATTTTCATTTATATTTAGTTTTTTTTAATAATACACACTTAATAATAAAAATACAAACTGTGGGACAAATGAAAACAGTTATTATAAATGTATATGTTCATATATTTAATAAACTGTGTTAATTTTGTTTTTGTTTCATTGATTTTTTTTTATAATACATTTATAATAAAAATAAAAACAGTAGGACAAATTAAAGCAGTTATTATTAATATATTTATTTTAGTTTTGTTTTTGAGTTTTTTTCTGTTTTTATTTATTTTTCATTGTTTTTTTATTTATAATCTTCTAAAATAGGATGCCGTTGGTTTGTTTATCCGCGCATCAGGGAGTGCAGTGGCCTAGAAGGGGTGTGTGTGTGTGTGTGTTGTGTGTTCACAGCGTCATGGGCGGCCCCACGTGCTGTCCAGATTCATCACAGTGTGACAAATGTAAACCTTTATTATTCATATATTTTTTGTTTTTTTATTTGACTCTTGATTTTCATTTTTATGTAGTTAATTTTATTTTCATTTATTTAAAAAAAAATTGATTTACATTTTTTTTTGTAATCTCAAACAGTGGGGCAAATGAAATCAGTTATTAATAATATTTAATTGATTTATTTAGTTATTCTTAATTAATCTTTTTAATAATCCACAAAAATACAAGCAGTTGAACAAATGAAAACGATAGAACAAAGACACAAATGAGGTGAGCAGGGATGTAAGCGCTTCAGTATCGGAGCCAGCCCAAGCAGGAAGTGAAGTCTGCTGTAGACGGGCACATCTGAACTCCCTGGGCGTTGGGCGGACGGGCCGCACTCATTAATATCTGCTTTACTTGCTAGTTAATGTATGGTTCTCCGCCTCTTTTGGATCGGCAGCAAGAGCACTTAAAATAATATTCAAATGAGCATCTGTATTATTCAGTCCTGCCTTTGTAGTGGCACACAGCAGTCGCCGAGCAGCTCCGCCCACATCACACCGTGTGTCTCTCTCACACACACACACACACACACACACACACACACACACACACACACACACACACACACATGCACGTACATCTGTTCACCAACATTAAACAGAACGTCCTCATCTCCTCCTCTTTACTCTCTCCCTGTATCACTTTTCAGGATTTCATTGTACTTTTGCATTCTTTTAATGCGAGTGTTTTTATTTGTTTTTATATCACTTGCCAAAATTGCAGAATGATTACCAACGACACCAGAAAATGAATATTTATTTGAATATATTTATGTTTATCATTTTATTTGTTAATTTACCTAATTATAATTATTAATATATTTAATTTTATCTGGTTTATTTATTTGTTTATTTATTTATTTATTTATTTATATGTTTTATATTTCACATATATTTTATTTATTTTAATCCAAGTGTTTTATTTTATTTTATATTTTGTTTTATTTATTTGTTTATATTTTATATTTTGTTTTATATTTATATTTATATTTAATTTAATATTTATATTTTATATTTATTTCAATGCAATTGTTTTATTTTATTTTATATTTTGTTTTATTTATTATATTTTTATATTTATATTTAATTTTATATTTATTTGTTTATATTTTATATTTATTTTATATTTTATTTTATATTTATATATATTTTTTTTATTTATATTTAGTTTTTTTATATTGTTTTATATTTATATTTTATATTTATTTATTCATTTTATTTATTTTATTTTAAATTGTATTGACTAGTGGAAAACTGATCGGTTTGAAAAAATAAAGCCTAATTTAAAATGCAGAGTTGATATAGTCAGGTTTTTTTGATCATCTGCTGAGGGGAAACTGTCCGGTCAGTTGAAACGAATGTATCTCACACAATCAGAGCAGGCTGAAGGTCTGTGCCGAGTTTAGCGGATGCAGTGTTCATCAATCCCAGCATATTAACTCAGTTTCTCTCTGTCTCTCAGGTTTCCATCTCAGCGGCACAGTAACGGAGCCCGCCACGCCGTCCGAACCCGAGATGGTGTGCAGCGTAGCCATCAGCTTCGACCGCTGCAAGATCACCTCCGTGACGTGCGGCTGTGGAAACAAGGACATCTTCTACTGCGCCCACGTGGTGGCGCTTTCCCTGTACCGTGTACGGCGGCCCGAGCAGGTCAAACTTCACCTCCCCATCTCAGAGACTCTATTCCAGATGAACAGGGACCAGCTGCAGAAGTTCGTGCAGTATCTCATCACCGTCCACCACACAGAAGTTCTGCCCACGGCCCAGAAACTGGCCGACGAGATTCTCTCGCAGAACTCGGAGATCAATCAAGTGCACGGTGAGCTCCGGCCTAAAGGGCCCTCCGTATCAAGAGCGCTCATACTTCACATTCCTGCTCTCTTACAAAGATAACTATCAGAACCAGGCTAAACTCAACATCTTCTCTAGTTTCCAAATATACATACGTGCATTTGATATGAGAGAATTAACAATGAAAACATCAGATCTATGATTATATGGTAACACTTTGCAATAGGTTGAAGAAACAATGAACAATACTTCTATAGCATTTATTAACCTTAATGTTAATTTCAGCATTTACTAATGCATTATTAAAATCAATAGTTGCATTTGTTAACATTTAGTTAATGCACTGTGAACTAACATGAACAATGAACAGCTGTATCTTATTAACTAACATTAACCAAGATTAATACTGTATCACATGTACTGCTCATGGTTAGTTCATGTTAGTTAATACATTACCTAACGTTATCTAATAAACCTTATTGTAAAGTGTTACTGATTATATATTTTATTACAGTGACTTTAGTTCAAATGTTATTTTTTGTCTATCTTTCTTTTTTTATGTTGAGTTTAGAATAGATGTTCTGTTTGTTGATTTTTATTTAATTTTTTACATTTAAATTTTTTTAATATATATATGTATGTGTGTGTGCGTGTGTGTGTGTATAAATGTATAAATATATATTTTTATATACATTTTATTTTTATTTATTTTTAAATATATACATTTTTTATATTTTCTTAAATTTCATTTTTATTTATATTTTATTTTATATATTTTTGAATGTATTTTATTATATCTTATATTTTATTTTTATATATATATATTTGAATATATTTTATTTTTATAATTTTATATATATATATATATATATATATATATATTTTTTTTTTTTTTTTTTTATCTTATTTTATTTATTTATTCATTTTTAAATCTACTAGAGAAAAACTAATCAGTTTAAAAATAAAGCCTAATTTAAAATGCAGATTTTAAAGCTGTTGGAGAAAATATAGCAAAAATAGAGGGAAAAAAATATATATATATATATATATATATATATATATTTCCATACGTTACATAGGATGCCTGTAAATATAGTCTATAATATGTTAATTAGCTCATAATTGTGGCTTTACAACCGTGATAATATCGTCTTAAGATGAGTGTGCGTCTTAATGTCATTAGATTCTCTGGACTGAGGAGGGAGTTTGTTAATGAATTTAGTAAATCAAACTTTTTTTATTGTGAAAATGGTGAACAAAATCCTATTTTCCGTGATCGTACCGCTTTAAACCTTAGTTGATTTTTGTAACGTTCGTGCACATTAGCATTAGCTGTGTTTCCTGAGCTGTTGCTCCCAGAGCCTGATGACATCAGTCTGAAGGGAAAGAAAGACTCCTCTAGTCTCTTATCGTTTCGGCATTAGGCACAATGGTCATATTATATTTCACTTTTGTCGGGAAGGGGTAATCTAAAGCGGATGTGCCAATTATAGGGGGACAAAACGTCAGTGAACAGCAGATTGCAGAACAGGGGGTAAAGGAAGTGCTTTCATCAGGCCGGGCCTGTGTGAGGTCACAGCTGGAATGCAGGAAGTTGGTTTGATGTGGCGTCTAATAAATCTTTACTATAGACCCTCAGCACTGTCGACTCAGTTTAAATCATCAGCCGTTGTTTCTTTCCCTGCATGTGTTTAATTTTAGACCAACACTTTTCATTAAGGTGGACCTGTTATATCCTTTTTCAAAGTGTTTCCGGCTCTTCTAGAGCAGGTTTTCCTGCTTGAATGTTGATTATTCCTCATATTCTCCATTGTTGCGGCTCCTCTCTTCCCAGTCTGTCAGTAACGCTCTGTTTAGTTCCTGTCTCTATGAAGCCCCGCCTTCTAAAAGCACACTGTGCTCTGATTGGTCGGCTGGAGCAGTGTGTTGTGATTGGTCAAGTGTTTGGGAAATGTCCCGCCCCTTACCATAACCGGCAGTTTCAACACACTACTAACTAACTCAAGCAGGCCCCGCCCCTTTATTCTGCATATGAGTTATTTAAATGAGGAATATTGTGACGTGTTCATTCCCGGAAGAAAACTCAAGACTTCAATGGAGGCGTTTCATGGAGTTCAGAAACACTCTGATATAGAGACGAACTCCCGCTGGGACTTTTTAACACCCAAACAGCAACATTACACACTTAAGAAAGACGAATATTAACAAAAGCAGGATAGGACTCTGTATGTATTGCATTAGTTGTGTTGAAGATTTCGGGCTGATAGACCCTCTGGCTTTCATTCTCATTTTATCTTTAGTAAGTTTGATCAACCTTTTTTAATTGAAAGCATCACCATTCACCATTCACTGATCGCTTGGTTGTGCGTTTATAAATTAGGGGCCCCGGACCCCACAGCAGGGGCCAGCGTGGACGATGAGAACTGCTGGCATCTGGACGAGGAGCAGGTCCAGGAGCAGGTCAAGCTCTTCCTGTCCCAGGGGGGATACCACGGCTCGGGCAAACAGCTCAATCTCCTGTTTTCAAAGGTGGGGTGAAGCTCAACATAAAGGGATAGTTAACCCAAAAATGTCTTTCTGTCATTAATTGTCATTAACCCCTCCATAGACCACTATTTAACACTTTCAAGGTCCAGAAAGTGCGTGTGATGATGAGATGCACTGTATAACTGCGTAGGAGACTGACACAGGCTAGAACGAAATTGTTGAGGCATTATTTTTGTTTCTATTATCACATTAACTATTTTAACAAAGTCTTTGCTGCCTTTCTGGCCCTTGAAAGTGGTCGTTGTGGTGCTGTCTATGGAAGGGTCAGAGAGCTCTCGGATTTCATCAGAAATATCTTAATTTGTGTTCAAAAGATGAACAAAGCTCTTATGGGTTTGGAACGACATGAGGGACATTTTTGGGTGAACTAACCCTGTAAACATGTGAACTTGCTTATGATGATTTCCCTTTTCCACATCACTCCATTAGCATTTTAAGTGATAAAATAGATGTAATGCTGAAGGTTTTGCATGCAAGCATTAAACTACCCGTTACATTTGAAGAAAATTCAATGCATTCTGTCTGGTTGATCTCTTACATCAAGCATGACGGAAAATATCATTCTATTTGCAAGCAAAATACTGCAAGAAAGCTACAAAACCACAGCCAGAAAAAAAAAACATCTAATGTTTAATGCATATGTTGAGTGGAATTTCTAACCAATGAGATTTCACTGTGGGTGGAGCTACACTTCCGTTTTTTTTTTTTTTTAAGTACTGGGGTTAGTTGAAAGAAATTATTTTGTTCAGCCAAGATGCGTTAAATTGATTAAAAGTGCCATTTATAATGTAAAAAAAAATCTATTGCTAATGTAAATGCTGTTCTTTTGAACTTTCTATTCATCAAAGAATCATGAATCAGGAAATGTGTGACGGTTTCCACACAAATCTGAGGCAGCATTGATTGAATTCAACATTGATGATAATCAGAAATGTATGGAAGCTTCTTTCTGCCATGGAATCAAACAATTTTTAAAAGATAATTGTGACTTTTTAATCTCACAATTCTGACTTTTTCTCAGAATTGTGAGATGTAAACTCATAATTGCATGTTATAAGAGATAAAAAGTCACAGTTACCTTTTATTTTTTATTCTGTGATGGAAACCAGCCTCCATAGGATCCATGTTTGAAACATTTCTATGGAAGCATATTTCCCCCACAGAATAAAAAATTATGTTTCTTAAACAGTGAATGATTAGTGAAGGGTCATGTGACACTGAAGACTGGAGTAATGATGATAAATTCAGCTTTGATCACAGGATATTAATGACACTGCACTATATATTCACACAGAGAACAGTTATTTTAAATTGTAAAAATATTGAACTATTTTTACTGTATTTCTGATCAGCTAAATGCAGCCTTGGTGCACTTTTGCTGGCTCCTAGCGTCACAGTTGTGGCTGTTTAGAACCAGTTGAAAATGGAGACTGTCTGGTTTTGGGTACAGCGTCAGGTTTAGTATTTTCCTCATTGGTCTTGTTGTGGTGCATGTGCTCAAATCTTCTGTGTGTGTTTGGACGTGTTCTGCAGGTCCGGGAGATGCTGAAGATGCGGGACTCTAACGGCGCTCGCATGCTAACGCTGATCACCGAGCAGTTCATGGCTGACCCGCGGCTGGCTCTGTGGCGGCAGCAGGGAACCACCATGACGGACAAATACCGGCAGCTGTGGGATGAGTTAGGTGAGAACAACCCGCCTCGTCCTTAGAGGGCATCAGAAAGACAATGCAACAATAAACACCTTCTAGAGCAGGTTTTCCTGCTTGAATGTTGATTATTCCTCATATTCTCCATTGTTGCGGCTCCTCTCTTCCCAGTCTGTCAGTAACGCTCTGTTTAGCTCCTGTCTCTGTGAAGCCCCGCCTTCTGAAAGCACACTGTGCTCTGATTGGTCAGCTGGAGCAATGTTTTGTGATTGGTCAAGTGTTTGGGAAATGTCCCGCCCCTTACCATAACCGGCAGTTTCAACACACTACTAACTAACTCAACCAGGCCCCGCCCCTTTATTCTGCATGTTAATTATTTAAATGAGGAATATTGTGACGTATTCGTTCCCGGAAGAAAACTCAAGACGACTACAATGGAGGCATTTCAGTGCTCAAACAGCAACAGTTCATCATGTAAAAAAGCTCCTTTAAGACAGATGTTTGCTGGAATGCATGTAGGTGTGTGTGAGTCGGTGTGTGTGTTTCTCTCTCAGTCAGGCGTGTTTTAGAGACTTCACTGCACTCAGCGTCTGTGCGGATCTCTGTTTAAAATCCACCTGCGTCTCTGAGGACGGCCATTTAGAGGATACTGCAGTTGCCAGATTGCATATTCGTAGCTTTTGCTCTTGATCAATATTGCATATTCTTTTCCCACTTAAAACCCTCTCGGGTGTTTCCGTCTAAAATACACTGTGGTAAGCACACGAGCAAACCCAAGCACTAGAAACCGTCGGCGCACTTTAGCCCGTTTCCGAAGTGCTGCGTCCTGCTTCTATTGCTTCAATTACTGTAACTGGATCAAAACACACGGAGCCAACAACAAATGTTGTTTTACTGCCATTCAATCCACCTAGCGTATTCTATACAAGGCATATATCATGCTTTTTCCGCCTTTCCGTCTCAATCTCATGCTATCAGCACTATTGGAATGAAAGCGGTGAAAATTGGAAGGACGTGTAATCATTTTAATTGTGACTGGCTCGCCACATCGCGCCAGCCTGCCAATTCTCAAATCCTGTGATGTTTCATCAATTTTTCCTTGGCACTCGGCGGCAGTGGGCACAATTGCTGGCGTCCGGGTCCCCGGGTGCCGAGCGCAGAAGCAGAGCGGGAGATGAGCACTAGAGCGATGGACCCACATATCGGACGCAGCGTTCAAGCCATGCCATGAGATCACTTGATCTTATGCGATGAAATGTGGCCAGGCACATTTTTTCCTACTGTCAGATCTACTGTTAAAAGCATTTACACTACCGTTCAAAAGTTTGGGGTCAGTAAGAGTTTTTAAAAACTTTTATTCGGCAAGGATGCATTAAATTGATTGACATTAAAGACATTATAATAATACAAAATATTCTATTTCCAATAAATGCTGTTCTTTAGAACCTTCTATTCATCAAAGAATCCTGAAAAATAATGATTTTCCTCATTGATAATACTCTTAAAATGTTTCTTAAGCATCAAAGCATCATATTGAATGATTAGTGAAGGGTCATGTGACGCTGAAGACTGGAGTTATGATGATAAATTCAGCTTTGATCACAGGAATAAATCACACTGCACTATATATTCAAATAGAGAACCGCTGATCTACACTGGAGGAATATTTCACAATGTTTACTGTATTTTTGCATGCTTTAATGCTTTCATATCTCCATGCTTTCGAGCGGTTTGAACGTTTTTAGATGGCTGATGCTTTTGTTTCCGAGCTGACGGTGCGACTACAAGGAATTTGCGGGGTTGAACAAGATTAGTGGGCGTTTGTGTGCAGTGAGGCCTTCTGTGTCACATTTTTGTTTGACGGAGGATGAGGAGAGGCTTCAGGAAGGGGAAGAGAGGCCCTTTGTGTCACAAAAGGGAAGTGGACTGTTTAATGAGTGGCCCCTGGATAGGGCCTCACAGCCAGCACAAGGCCTACACACTTGTAATGTTGCGTCCCACAGAATTAAGGGAAATGCAGTTTGCAGTATATACTGTGTGTATCCCAGATTAGTCTGGTCTGGTTTACTGATTAAGTCGGCTAAGAAGTGCTCACTTAGACAGGAAGACAGACTGTGAAACAAAGAGGACCGGACCTTCACTTTGTGATATTTAGGATAAATTTGAAACCAGTCATACCACAAGAATGGATGGGAAGTAAACAGTTAATATAAATAAAATTAGCACAACATTTATTTATTTTATTTGTATTAGTATTAATGATGATGATGATGATGATGATGATGATGATGATGATTATAATAATCACAATAATAGTAGTAGCGTTTATATAAATTATTATTTTATTATTATTAATCTGCAAAAAACATTTGCTATTAAATATTTTACTTTATTTATTATTATATTAATTATATTATATTAATTATTTTATTGCTTGTGATATTTGTTAGTCACCATGAAATCCAAATTGATTTTTTATGGAATATTCCAATTTTTATTATAAATTATTTATCTGTGCACATCATTATTGTTTTAGATTCATAAATCAAAATAACTTTCCCTATTAATAATAATAATAATAGTAGTAGTTGTAGTGGTATTTATATTTAATTATATATTATTATTAATATTTTATTATTATAAATACGAAAAAAAGTTTTATATTAATGAATTATATTATATTATAGCATATATTGTATTAATTATATTAATATATTTATATTATATTAATTATATTACATTATGTAGTAACTATATTATATTAAATCAGTTTGAAGCTTGTGATGTTTGTTAGTCACCATGAAATCAAAATGAACAATTATCGGAATATTGCAGTGTATATTATAAATGATCCATGCACATCATTTATTGTTTTAGATTCATGTGTCTCGTAATCTTTAATTAAGCAGCGACATCTCTTCTCTGATGACGAGGGCGGGGCAACCTGTCAATCACATGAGATCCTCCAATAGCAAACCACAACCATCCAATCAATTCCCCTCAGACAAAATCAAGCCCCGCCCTACATTTGTTCTTGTTTGAGAAGCGTTTAGCTCGATAATCGGCACAATAGAGAAGAAAAGACTAGCGCAGCTTCCATTTCAAGCTGACTTTAAGCCGTAGTATTTCTGTGTTTAGTATGCAATATATTGATCACTGGACGTGTTGGCCGAGGCGGTGTCTCTTCCGCATGTTTCTTCCAGGTGTGCTCCTCAACTCTGCCGCCTTTCTGAGAGCTCCTCCACCCCTGAAGAACTCGTGGAGAGACTCTGGTTCATTAAAAAGAGGAGGAGTGTGAGATCTGAGGGGCACATCTTCCCTCTCTCTCCCTCTCAGATGAATCATTACGCCTGTCAGGCCCTCTAAGCCCCGGCGTAATTGGAGAGGCCTTCGTTATGAAGGCTGCCCCCTCCTCTTCCTCCCTGACAGGCGCGATAATGCGAAGACCATTTCATTAAATCCCGGACACTTAATCTGACACCGGCGGTCAGGTAGGCTGAGGATGAGGAGCGGCGGAGACGGCTGCCAGCGAGTGCGAGAGGGAGATTACAGCTCAGATTTATACGCTTGCCCCTCCCAGCATCCTTCACTCCGTCGCTTCCTTCATCCGTCTTTCGCTCTCTCTGCTGCGAGCGGGTCGCTTTTGTTGGGGGAACAAAGGCACGCTTGCATCAGGCAGGTCTCGGATCGCTTTTATTCATTGTTTTCGCAATTATGTTTGGTGCCGCTAGAGGAAATCGCCCTGCTTGCCGTCGGCCCCATAGAAACCCATATAGCTGGAGCCTTCACTGTTTATTCACTCATGACAGCCATTCACGCACAAATCACACTTACTAGTCGTGTAGATGTTGTTTGTTTGTTTTTTTATGTTGTGTGATACCAGTAAGGACATCGAAATTGACGTCTTATGATGCTAAGTGTTATAGAAGAGTATAAGCGTCATGAATTCACACGTTGATTTCTAAACCCTACTCCTCTCAGAGAGGCATTAAAGTCTCATGTCTTTTATATTATATTATAATATATATATTATATTATTATAATGTCATAATATCATTATCTTTTAATGTATATTATATTATTAGTAGTAGTAGTAGTAATATATTAGTTATGTGTTATATTAATTATATAAGGTGGGTACGGAAAGTAATCAGACCCCCTTACATTTTTCACTCTTTGTTATATTGCCGCCTTTTGCTAAAATCATTTAAGTTCGTTTTTTTTCTCATTAATGTACACACAGCACCCCATATTGACAAAAAAAACACAGAATTGTTGACATTTTTTGAGATTTATTAAAAAGGAAAAACTGAAATATCACATGGTCCTCAGTATTCAGACCCTTTGCTCAGTGTTTAGTAGAAGCACCTTTTGATCTAATACAGCCATGAGTCTTTTTGGGAAAGTTTTTCACACCTGGATTTGGGGATCCTCTGCCATTCCTCCTTGCAGATCCTCTCCAGTTCTGTCAGGTTGGATGGTAAACGTTGGTGGACAGCCATTTTCAGGTCTCTCCAGAGATGCTCAATTGGGTTTAAGTCAGGGCTCTGGCTGGGCCATTCAAGAACAGTCACAGAGTTGTTGTGAATCCACTCCTTCGTTGTTTTAGCTGTGCTTCGGGTCATTGTCTTGTTGGAAGGTGAACCTTCGGGCCAGTCCGACTGCATCTCTGGAGCTCAGCCACAGTGATCTTTGGGTTCTTCTTTACCTCTCTCACTAAGGCTCTTATCCCCCGATAGCTCAGTTTGGCCGGACGGCCAGCTCTAGGAAGGGTTCTGGTCGTCCCAAACGTCTTCCATTTAAGGATTATGGAGGCCACTGTGCTCTTAGGAACCTAAAGTGGAGCAGAAATGTTTTTGTAACCTTGGCCAGATCTGAGCCTTGCCACAATTCTGTCTCTGAGCTCTTCAGGCAGTTCCTTTGACCTCATGATTCTCATTTGCTCCGACATGCACTGTGAGCTGTAAGGTCTTATATAGACAGGTGTGTGGCTTTCCTAATCAAGTCCAATCAGTATAATCAAACACAGCTGGACTCTAATGAAGGTGTAGAACCATCTCAAGGATGATCAGAAGAAATGGACAGCACCTGAGTTAAATATATGAGTGTCACAGCAAACGGTCTGAATACTGAGGACCATGTGATATTTCAGTTTTTCTTTTTTAATAAATCTGCAAAAATGTCAACAATTCTGTGTTTTTCTGTCAATATGGGGTGCTGTGTGTACATAAATGAGAAAAAAATGAACTTAAATGATTTTAGCAAATGGCTGCAATATAACAAAGAGTGAAAAATTTAAGGGGGTCTGAATACTTTCTGTACCCACTGTGTATATATTAATAAATTATATTGATTCATGATCAATAAAAATAATGAAATGATCAAATTACAGTACTAGTAGTAGTAATGATGATAATAGTAGTGGTGATAATAATAATAATAGTTGTAGTTATTTTTGTATTATATTATATTTATACTATATTAACTAGCAGAAATCATTAATACAATACATTATTAATATTTGTTTTCCACATTAGCCTACATTACATTATTGATGATTTGTTGTTGTTATTGTTATGACTAGTGGCAGTCGGCCTCATAGAAAACCCCAGATTGCTCGAGCGTTCTCGGTTTGTGAATGTGTGTATCTGAGAGAGAGGAATCATGGGATGCTCTCAGCTCGAGACAGCTAGGCGTGCTGACAGCAGGGATGAGATTTGGAGTGAAAGCTCAAATTACGGCCGTGAAAGACTCGGTCAGAGCGAGGGGGAGGGAGGGAGGGACGCCGGCAGTGTGTGCGCATGACTGCGCATGTGTGCAAGAATTTCTTCGGCTAAGCTCAATATTGTTTTAATTAATCTGGGCACAGGGGCCTGTGTGCTGAAAGCGACTCCTTTTCATCTAGGTTACGTATGACGGAGGAGCTGGAAATTAGGCCACGACTTCTCTCAGCTGACATAATTACACTAGCGAGTGCTAATCCTTCACATTGTCCAAACACAAAGCCGTATAGCCAGCAAGTTTAAGACAATGGCGGGCTAAATGGCCAGCGGCGTCTTGATTATTGGGTAGCGTTCTCCCCTCCCTAACGTCGCACTTCCCTTATTGTGATCTTGTCGTAATGAATTACAGCTGCCGTAACCGTTTCAGTTTGCAGTTTACGAGCAATAATGGACTGGCGATGTGGAGATCGGTTAGCGCAGGAGTTCTGCTTTGGTTTAGCCGTAACATGCACTTTGAAGTGTTTTATTGTGTCTTATTTGCAGTCTTGTTTTGTCTGTATTTACTGACTTGATAATCACAGATTTATTTGCTCCCTTCTAGGGATGGTGACTGATTCTTGTTTCCACTTAATGGTTTCTTTATGTGTGATGCGGAAGCAAACGCATCGACTTGAAGCTCCTTCACTGGGAGCAATGAGATGTCATCGAAGAATGTTCACGTTTCATGTAAATAACCCTCAGATAGACAAAAAAAAGTCTTTCAACATTAATATTATTGTTGTAGCATTTATTATGGAACGCTGAATGTGTGTTTTTAATACATTGAGTCATTTAAACGAACCGATTCATAAGAATCATTCACTCATGTATCAGAATATACGAGTTGTGTGGATGTCGTTTGTTTGCGTTTTTGCGTGAAACTAGTGAAGACATCAAAGTTGACGTCTTATTTTACTTGAGAATTTTAGTGTGAAGTCTCTGAGATAAATTATGTTATATTAATTAAATTATATTCGAAATTATCATTTCCCGGCACAAAATTGTGCATCCATATATTATGTTATATTATATTAATTATATTATATTATATTATATTAATCACGGCAAAAACTTGTGCATCCATATGTATTATTGTATTATATTACATTATATTATATGAATTATTTTATTATATATTATATTATTATATCCCAGCAAAAACTTGTGCATCCATATATTATATTATATTATATTATATTATATTATATTATATTATATTATATTATATTATATTATATTATATTATATTATATTATATTATATTATATTATATTATATTATATTATATATATTATATTATATTATATTATATTATATTATATTATATTATATTATATTATATTATATTATATTATATTATATATTTTTATATATTATTATATCCCGGCTAAAACTTGTGCATCCATATATTATATTATATTATATTATTACATTTTAATATATAATATAATGAGTAAAATAAAACATGAATAAAATATTAAATAAAATATAAAAAAAAATTTTTAAATGGATGCACAAGTTTTTGTGCCGGGAAATGATGATAATAATAAATACATTTTAATATATAATATATTTAATATCATTTTCTGGCACAAAAACTTGTGCATACATTTTATTTAAATATTTAATTAAAAAAAATATATTTTACTCATTATATTATATTAATTGAATTATATTATATTAAATTATATTACAAACAAAAAAATTAGCTTGCACTCTGATTCCCGTAGTATTTGATTGTTGATTTCTAAACCTACTCCGGTCTCTTAAAGTCTCTGAGATCTGCATGTTTTCCCGTCTCTTTTCCATGTCTGTTGTCCTTCATGCCCAAACAAAGAGCCGAGACTCCGTCCCATCCCCCCACGAGCCTCCCATGTTCTTCCAGATTTCCTCACATCTCTCCCTCCTGCTTTCCTTCCTTCTCTCTCTCCTCCTTTGTCTTCCCCTCTTTTCTCTCGCCGCTATCTAATTCCTCTCCTGCCATCATACATTTGTCTCTCCCGCTCCCTTCATTTCTCCCCCCGTCTCGTTGTTTTCTCCTTCACCCCTCCTCCATCTCTCGCTCTCGTCCGCTCAGCTGGGTCTAGCAGGTATTCTCAGTGTGTCATTGTGGAGCACTCTGGGAGTGATTAAACCATCATATACAATCCGTATGGCATGGCGCTCGCGTCAGGCTCCATACATCACTGCCTAATGCAGCCAATGGGATGAATTAGAGGCCAAATGAACCTCATGGGTTGCGGCTGCTCGCTGGTGACGTTCTGCAGTTTTCCCCGGTGAGGGACGTATGCGTATCGATCCGGCCTTTATGCTCAACTTCTTTGGCTTGAAAGTGGCCTGTATTTCTGGATGGATGTCATCTTACTTACTTTTATTATTTTTTTCAAATCAGGATTTGTGAGCGTTTGGTTTATTTATAGAGTAGGAACTTCATTGGCTGCCATCATTTTTCCTAGCGATCAACCGATATATCAGCCAGACAGATTAATCAACAGATTTATGAGATTACTGAAAATAACAGAAGTGTTTTTCTCTCTTTATATATTTGTACTGATATTCTGCTGTTCCAGACTACATTTTTCTGAGAGTATCGGGTGATAATACCAGATGGATGGATGGATGGATAAATGAACGGATGGATGACCGGATGGACTGAAGGACAGACAGACAGGCAGATGGATGGATGGAAGATAGACGTATAAGTGGATGGCTAGAAGGATGGATAGAAGGATAGATAGAAGGATAGATAGAAGGATGGATAGAAGGATAGATAGAAGGATAGATAGAGAGCGATGGATGGATGGATTGACAGATATATATGGATGGATGGATGGATGGATGGATGGATAGACAGATGTAGATGAATGGATGGATGGATGGATGGATGGATGGATAGACAGAATGGATGGATAGATAGGATGGATAGAATGGATAGATGGATAGATGGAGAGTGATTGATGGATGGATAGACAGAGATGGATGGATGGATAGATAGATAGAATGATGGATAGATAGAAGGATGGATAGAAGGATAGATAGAAGGATAGATGGAGAGCGATGGATGGATGGATTGACAGATATATATGGATGGATGGATGGATGGATGGATGGATGGATGGATGGATGGATGGATAGACAGATGTAGATGGATGGATGGATGGAAGATAGACAGAATGATGGATAGATAGATGGAAGGATAGATTAAAGGATAGATGGAGAGCGATGGATGGATGGATTGACAGATATATATGGATGGATGGATGGAAGATAGACAGAATGATGGATAGATAGATAGATAGAAGGATAGATGGAGAGCGATTGATTGATGGATGGATAGACAGATGTAGATGGATGGATGGATGGAAGATAGACATAATGATGGATAGATAGAAAGAAGTATAGATAGAAGGATAGATGGAGAGCGATGGATGGATGGATTGACAGATATATATGGATGGATGGATGGATGGATGGATGGATGGATGGATGGATGGATGGATGGATGGATGGATGGATGGATGGATGGATAGACAGATGTAGATGGATGGATGGATGGAAGATAGACAGAATGATGGATAGATAGATAGAAGGATAGATAGAAGGATAGATGGAGAGCGATTGATTGATGGATGGATAGACAGATATAGATGGATGGATGAATAGACAGATATGGATGGATGGATGGATGGATAGATAGAGCGATGGAGGGATGGATGGAGTGATGGTGGATAAACAGATGGATGGTTGGATAGATGAATGGATGGATGGCAAATATAAGAAGTTTCATCCCAGCCCTGCTTATATCAATAGTGAAAAAAATCATAAATCATATCTGGTTATTCATCCAATCAAAATAATTGCATTCAGTTCCTTGTCAACTTCATCAGGCATGAGCAAAAATATGATGATAATTCTGAGAAATTGCTGTCATGAGTGTCTCAGGATTACTTTATAACCATCAGATTGGACGAGCTGGTCTTAAGGGTACAGGACACTCGTTTGTCTGTGTTAAACGTAACCGCGTTCAGTCGAGCAGTCAGCTGACCTATTTATCTGTTTGTCTGTCAGACATAATGAAGTTCCCCGAGTCTGAGCCTTGTTGGTGAGGCCTAGATCTCTTTCTTCTCTGGGAACCCTCCATATTCCCGTATCCGTCTTTGTGTTGACGCTGCCTGTCTTTCCCAGGTGCCTTGTGGATGTGTATCGTGCTGAACCCCCACTGTAAGCCGGAACAGAAGGCCGCTTGGCTCAGGCAGCTCAAGAAGTGGAACAGTGTGGACGTGTGTCCCTTGGAGGACGGTAACCACGGCAACGAGCTGCCCAATTTAACCAATGCCTTGCCTCAGGGTGCTCACGGCAACCAAGGTAAGCGTGTGTGTGTGTGTGTGTGTGTGTGCGATGGTGATGATGGTGGGTGTTTTAATCAACCGTGCCTCCGTGCACCCCTTTTATTAGGCTTTGTGTGACTAATGGAATGCCCCTAATAACAGCGCTTCAGTACTTCCTCCCTGGCTTTTGTCCTTGCTGTGCTAATCATAACTCTGGGCAAAAGCGAGGGTTGGGGTGGGGGGGAAATAGCTCTATTGAAACTTTTCGATTAGTCAGGTCTTTTATACTGAGGCGACAACGTCTGCAGAGACTTTATGATGTGTTTTGTTATAAATATTCATGCTCCAGACAGGTAATTGCTGGAAATGACTTCCCCTTTCCTAAGGCATGGGTATTTTGGGTATGAATGGGCTGTAGACTGGTCGGATAAATGTCTAGATTTAATTAGAGATGGTGGGGCGATAGATCCAATATTTATGAAATGGTCTATATGTTTTGTTGATGATAAAAAAATTAACGCTTTTTTTATTGAAAAGACATTCAAGACATTTTATAGTGTTACAAAAGATTCAAATAAATGCTGTTCATTGAACTTTCTGTTCATCAAAAAAAAATGTTTTAAATATTACGCTACTGTTTGCAACATTGACAGAGTTGCACGATTAATCGTTAAAAGATTGCTTGACAACTTTCCACTTCAAATAACAATTGTATCAATTTCATCGTTATGCCAGTAGGTGGCGACAAGCGACTGTTAAAAATCTATTCATTCATTCAACAGATTCGTTCAAAAACACTGATTCATCCAGTAATGAAACAAGTGAAGTCTTTGAGTGAGTCATTGAATCATTCACTCAAGAGATTCGTTCAAAAACACTGATTCATCCAGTTGGGAATCAAGTGAAGTCTTTGAGTGAGTCATTGAATCATTCATTCAAGAGATTCGTTCAAAAACACTGATTCATCCAGTAATGAAACAAGTGAAGTCTTTGAGTGAGTCATTGAATCATTCACTCAAGAGATTCGTTCAAAAACACTGATTCATCCAGTAATGAAACAAGTGAAGTCTTTGAGTGAGTCATTGAATCATTCACTCAAGAGATTCGTTCAAAAACACTGATTCATCCAGTAATGAAACAAGTGAAGTCTTTGAGTGAGTCATTGAATCATTCATTCAAGAGATTCGTTCAAAAACACTGATTCATCCAGTTGGGAATCAAGGGAAGTCTTTGAGTGAGTCATTGAATCATTCATTCAAGAGATTTGCTCAAAAAGTCTGATTCAAGAATCGTGGTTCTCAATTTATCAGCTCTAATTGATTTTAAGAAATGTTTCTTGAGCAACTAATTATTGTAATTAATAATTCAGTAATAATTTCACAACATTACTGTCTTTTGATTAAATTAATGCAGCCTTGTAGAGCAGAAGAGACTTCTTTTAATTCATTGCTTCATTGGTGTTATCACTCAGAAATATTTCCCCTGCGTGGCGTTTCACCGGTTTACTTAGTTCCTGTATATATCGAAAACTGCCGAAAGGCTCAATATAATAATGTATTATAGCTCTATGGGCCGGCTGTAGTATGAAAAGCCACCTTGCAGCAGTCGTGCCGGTGAATGACAGTTCAGCTCCATACACTAATCTACGGACTTATTTCCGAAGGTTTTACTGTTTTGCCCTGACTGACAGGCCCCCGCGGGCCTCGCTCTCAGAGCTAGCATTGAGAATGACAGAGCAATTTTCTTACCCCTTTTCCCTGTCTCTCCTCCTCCTCCTCCTCCTCCTCTTCCTCAGATTCGGGCACCCGGCCCCACCGGACGGTTTTCACGCGAGCCATCGAGGCATGCGATCTCCACTGGCAAGACAGCCACTTACAGCACATTATCAACGACGACCTCTACACCAACTACTGCTACCATGACAACACTGAAAATTCGCTCTTTGACTCTCGTGGCTGGCCCCTGTGGCACGGTGAGCGGCTCGGCCGGAAAAAGACGTCTGCTTGACTCGCCTCTTTGTGTTATGCAGTTCTATAGCATTAAGAAAAAATGAGAGCGAGTTTAGGAAAAAAGCAATGAATGGAGGCTTTATACGGAGCAAGAACAAGAGTTTATAGCTAAATGAAAGGAATTTTTATTTTCTGTCCCCGCTAGCCTTTTATGTGCGGGTGAATATGTTTCTGTTATGCTCATCTGAGGTTTGTTAAAAGTTTTTTTGGGGGGGGATTCTATCACAGAACACGCCCTCACTGATTTACCCAGAGAGTAGATGCAATTGAGATCTCACGTTACCCAGCGCCGGCAGCATTGGCCATCGCCATCGCTTCCGAAACCACAAGAAAGCAGCAGTTAAACACAGCTGGGAATATTACCACAAAAAAGTGAGTTAAACCGGGATGCATTTAATGCATTAAAGACATATTCCAGCATTGTGGTTAATATTGCATTAGATTACAAGGTTTGTTAGCATCATGATACTGGTAGACTTTTAATATTACCATGCATCCTTTAAAATTACCATGCATTGTTTAATATTACCATGCATCCTTTAATATTACCATGCATTGTTTAATATTACCATGCATCCTTTAATATTACCATGCATTGTTTAATATTACCATGCATCCTTTAAAATTACCATGCATTGTTTAATATTACCATGCATCCTTAATATTACCATGCATCCTTTAATATTACCATGCATTGTTTAATATTACCATGCATCCTTTAAATTACCATGCATTGTTTAATATTACCATGCATCCTTTAATATTACCATGCATTGTTTAATATTACCATGCATCCTTTAATATTACCATGCATTGTTTAATATTACCATGCATCCTTTAATATTACCATGCATTGTTTAATATTACCATGCATCCTTAATATTACCATGCATTGTTTAATATTACCATGCATCCTTTAAAATTATCATGCATTGTTTAATATTACCATGCATCCTTTAATATTACCATGCATTGTTTAATATTACCATGCATCCTTTAAAATTACCATGCATTGTTTAATATTACCATGCATCCTTTAAATTACCATGCATTGTTTAATATTACCATGCATCCTTTAATATTACCATGCATTGTTTAATATTACCATGCATCCTTTAATATTACCATGCATTGTTTAATATTACCATGCATCCTTTAATATTACCATGCATTGTTTAATATTACCATGCATCCTTTAATATTACCATGCATCCTTTAATATTACCATGCATCCTTTAATATTACCATGCATTGTTTAATATTACCATGCATCCTTTAATATTACCATGCATCCTTTAATATTACCATGCATTGTTTAATATTTACCATGAATTGTTTAATATTACCATGCATCCTTTAATATTACCATGCATCCTTTAATATTACCATGCATTGTTTAATATTACCATGCATCCTTTAAAATTACCATGCATTGTTTAATATTACCATGCATCCTTTAATATTACCATGCATTGTTTAATATTACCATGCATCCTTAAATATTTCCATGCATTGTTTAATATTACCATGCATCCTTTAATATTACCATGCATTGTTTAATATTACCATGCATCCTTAAATATTTCCATCATAAATCATAAAGAATGATACAATTCCTCACATGAGTTAACATGAACTTGCCAACATTCGACTACAGAAGAGAGACCATGTCTGAGTTCCTATTGGTAGTTGCTTTGTTGCATCACTGCTTATTTGCATAATATTTACACTGTGTTATATTGCATAATATATTCGTCCTAACCAGCCATGACTGCGATAAGCACGAGTTCTATTTTAGAAACTGTTTCTAGTTCTGCAATGCCACTGCTGGAACAATATACAAAGTGTGACAGTGACAAACTCAGGTACTTTATTTATTATGTGCTTTATTTAAGGTCAGTTAAAATATCATTTTGCGGCACCTTTATGACAATGAATAATTCATCTCAGATCTTAAACATAAATGGAGACAGTTCAGTGGCAAAGATTGTTTCAGGCACTCTTTTTTTTAATATTAAAATGGTGTCATATTTATATATTTGATTATCTATTTGGTTTTGAGTGCAGGGTGCTTGCAGAATGACTCCGCCCACACTCTCTTCTAATTGGCTGTAATGTTTAATTGATGTAGTCACAACTGGTGTGGACAGACAAATTGCTTGTCACTGGAATCTTGTTGCATCACGTCCAGTTAGGACATGGTGTTAGATGTTTTCTTTTTTTAGTGTGGACAGGCCCTCATTGCATTGTCAACAGTTGCTCATGTTTCCAGAAATCACCCATTATTGTTCAAAACAAAAAACTTACAGGCACTTTGATGATGCAAATCACATGCATTTTAAATCTGGCATGTTCTCTCCATCATTTCCTGTCCTTTTTTCTGTTATCTGTATCACTAACAGTGCCAAAAAGGCCAAAAATGGTAGCATTGTTACCCAATTATCTCTTCAGCAGCGTGTGCCAGTGCTCTGTGTCTCAGTATCTAATGGCCAGGTAACGGTTTCATGCCGCACTGCTCTTCACGAGAGCTGAATGTCCACTCATGCCCAGCAGGGCTCAGGTCAATTGCATTTAAATGCAAATGACTACTTGTTGTGGTGAAAGTGCCCACGCATAATTCATATTATTCAAATGAGGCGGCTCTATGGCCCGGTCCTGGGCTTTATGTAAAACACTAGTGTAGTGATTTCCACAAGAGACCGATGCTTTCGGAAATCGCCTCACAAAAGTCAGACTGCATGTGCGGTTTTCTCTCATAACAAATGTTATGTATTCATTTTTGTATTGAAAAAAATATAATTAATATTTCTCTTGATTCGTCTGCAATCTTGGATTAAAGTTCTTTGCAATGCATTCTGGGGTTCACGTGTTATAACGAATAGAGTTTGATTTATTTTAATAACGACTCAATAATAAGTGCAAAAATAAATAAATGGCCCATACGAAATTGCATTTTTACAGTTTTCTATCAATGCTTGACAGTACTGAATAAAATTGGCTGCCGTCTTGGTTTAAAATATTAGTGTTAGAGTTTGTAACAATGCATTCTGGGAAGTGTTATTTTATATATTTTATTTTTTAATAATATTTTGAATTAGCTTTTTGTTTTCATGTTATAATCTGTGATTCAACTTGAATTTATTTCAGTTTATTGGCAACATTTCTCATTTTCATTTAGTTTAACTAAATTTTCAACTAACATTTATATTATATTTATTTTACGTCAGCTTTATTTCAATTAACAGAAATGTTTTAGTTCTAGTTTTATTTAACCCTGATTCTGGGATAGATGCACAGATGCTGTCTTGATGCACAGATACCATATGAGGTCCAAAAGAGTCCTTTTAAAAAGAGTCCAAAAATAAACCCTTTTATCTTGTTTCCCTCTAGATCTGCTTCATAAAGGGGTGACGTCCATCACTAATCTAGAAGGATGGGTGGGACACCCTCTGGACCCCATCGGGACGCTTTTCAGCACGCTGATGGAAACGGGCCGCGGGGACGAAGACGGTTCGCAGGGAGGGTTTCTAGATTTCTCAGGTACTGAGACGGGAGATGCTGTAGCACATCACAATGTTTATGATTCATGTTATTCACAGAGTGTGTTTATGAACTAGCTGAAACTGTCAAGTCCTATTAGCACCCTGTTAAAGCGGCAGGCATCTTAAGCGTCCTCTGTAATATTTATAGTAAAAACTGTTAATATAAACATTTATACAGCATGTTTATATGTGTCATGTGCTCCATGGCTGTAAAATGTATATTTAGGAATATCGTTGTTATTGACACAACATCCATTTGCAAAGTTTTCAGCGTGTTTTTAGACCACCGTAGTAGAGCCGATCATCTCTCTCCTATTAACCTCATTTATGCTTCTACTCTAGACTCTGATTAAAAAGATGTGGTATATATTAAGAGTAAAGCGTGAGTCTCTTTTATCTGAGCCTAAAAGTTGTAACTTTATTCTTCCCTGCTGCATTTTTAATGCACTTTTAATTTTAATGTTTTCTGTTCCCATCTCTTATTCATGAGCTCTGATTGGAGAGATGACTGCATCACAATCAGAGAACACGCTGCTGCAATTATACGTTATTGTTGCCTTTGGGCTCATGCCCGTTCTGATTGGCATCAGAAAGTATAGGTGCGATCGCCCATCTCGCCCAACATGCCCGCTCAAGATGGGTACCATTGAGCCATGAGCCTAGTGTGCGTGCAAACCAACTTTTACCTGATTAGGAATCCAATGGTCCAAAAGAGATTTTGATTGGGATAAGATTTTGCATGACAACTACATCTTTGGACTATGTAGGGAGCTGTAACTTGCCTGAAATATCCCTCCTAATTCCCCAGCTAGGGAAGAGGCTGTTCAGTTAGTCCACGACTAGACAAGGCTGTCCTTAAGCCAAAGCACTGGCTTTTATTTCTCTATCTCTGTGGCTGGCTTTGAACTTTGAGTTTATTAGTGAAGGAGAAAGACAGAGATGTGGTGGTGGGATTGCAGAATAAAAGAAGGTGTGAAGCCTCAAGCTTCCCTCTTTGCGCTCATTTTTGATTAGGACATTAAATCCTCCCGGAGCCATCTGCACAGGTCCAAAGAGGCATCATTAAAACATTATGATGCTTCTCATTATTAGCCCCAAATGAGTCACCATTGGTATTAATGTGTAACCAAGAACATGGAGCCCTGGATTCACTTTGCTCTTAAAATAATAACGGCATGAATAACCAGAAATCCAGGGTTTTTTAATGTGTTTTTTATCACATGGCCCGTTTGCTGTGTCTTTCAAGGTTTTAAGGGAGGGGTTTGCTCAAAAATCCTTTTATGAAGCTTGTTTTAATCTTAGCATATCTTTAGGCCTTCATGCAAATTGCATCCTATTTTAGCCCCATGTTTGCATAGTGGATTCTCAATTATAGAAACCTGAGGGAATGACTCATTATGGCCAATTAAAAGCTTGGTATAGGTGCTGTGGGATTGATGACACCCAGCCAATCAGATGGGTAGATTTGGTCTATAGCTTCAATTCCTCACAGCCTATCAAATGATGAGGCATAAAATCCACTGCAGTCAATCAAAAGGGTGGATTTGATTCTTAGGGTTCCTAACCCAATGAAAAGACTGCATTTGGTGCTGAGGGATCAACCTCTCAGCCAGTTAAAGGAACTCATTGCCAATTAAAACATTGGTTAATGAGACAATCCATAGCACCATATCTTGCCTTTTAATTGGCTCTGGCTGGCACTAAAATGGCCTTTTGATTGGCTGAAGAGCCAATCCTCAGCACAAAATCCAGCCTTTCAATCAGTAGGTAGATTTGGTCCTTATGGGTTGACCGCTCCTACATTAGAAGATTTATTTTGGTGCTAATCAAAAAGCTTGATTTGGGTCTGAGGGACTGAATCCTTGGCACCAAATCCAGCCATTTGATTGAATGGAGACTGGATTTAGCACTGATGGATTGACATCTCAGAATATTATAAGGATGGATTCGGTGAAGTTTCTCAAAGCCAGTTGAAAGTCTGGTTCAGGCGTCAATCCTCAGCACCATATATTCAGCAGTTTAATTGGGGGAGATGTTGATGCCACTGCACTAAATAAAGTCTTTTGATTGGTTAAGGGGCCAATCCTCAAGACAAAAACCAGCCTTTCCAATCGACTCCATTGCAGCCAATTATAAAGCTGGATTTGGTGCTGAATTGGTTGCAAAGGATTTCGAGGCTCAGAGCTGCAAGTCGGAGTTGGCAGAGATCAGTGAAGAGTGAAGAGCAGGGGCTCAGTCTGTCTGTCTGTCTTTCTGTCTGTCTCTCCTAGTTTCTAAATACAGCCTGGGCCTCGTCATATCCAACAGCATTTCGCACCATCTCACAGATATGAATGTGATGCATGAACCATCCAATGCATTTGCGAGTCCAGGGTACAGTGTATTACCTCAGTCACTCAGGAGCTTAATTGAGCATGCCTTGCCTTATGCCCTATCCAGCTGAGCTGCTTCATTAGACCAGGCAGAGTTCCTCTCTGGTGCCTCATTATACGACAAGACCTGTCTAAGAACCAGTGCCTGGGAGGAAGGTCTCACTACAGTGGTTCGCTCTGGAGGTGTCACCACCTCCCCTGTTTCTTACGTGCTTTCTGTTTCTCACCCTCTGCAGCCAGCACAATGAGCTCGAGCAAGCACAGCGAGCTGCACTTGTTTCCGTCCACGCGCCGATTCCTGGAGGAGGGTGAGTCATACCTGGCCCTGGCGGTGGAAACGGCCCTGATGGGACTGGGTCAGCAGAGAATCATGCCCGACGGACTGTACGCCCAAGAGAAGGTGTGCCGCAACGAGGAGCACCTGATCGCCAAACTGCAGGAAGTGGACCTGGACGATACCCTGGTCAAGATCTTCCGCAAGCAAGCTGTCTTCCTGTTAGAGGGTAAGTATTGGCGCTTTCACTGATTTACGGTGCAACTGGAGGGAACGGTGGCAATGCTGTTTGGTTTTTCATTAACTAAAGCTGAAAGATACCAATAGCCCGAGGAAGCAATTTGGATGTAGCTAACAATTCTGGAATGGGTGCATTTGATTTCCTCATGCGTCAGCTAAATATCTAGCCAAATAATTAGTTTATGAAGCGTGTCTTTTTAAATCTGCTCAAGTGTACCACATGCTATAGACCAGAGGCGTCAAAATTCCTGCTCTTTGAGGGCTGCATTCCTTCAGAGTTTAGCTACACCTGATTGGAAGTTCCTAGTAATGCTGAAGACCTTTATTTGCTAGTTCAGTTGTTTAACTAGTATGGGAGCTAAACCTAAGAATGTGACCCTCCAAAAGTCGATAGTCCAATAAGCATAAAATTTAGATTCAAATATTTACTAACCATAAAGACATCAACATGATGCTAAGCTAACAGATCTAAGGATCACAACATCATGGACATTTCCTCTGCAAAACTTGGCAGTTGTTTCTAGGATTGCTCAGGGCTCATGACTTTACAAGGCCCTTGTACTACCACTAATACCACCGTAGGCCTGTTTATATACCTGGTATTAAGATGCGTTTTGGTTGATCGAATCACAAGTGGACGACGCTAAATACAAGTGTGTACGGGGTCTAAAGCGTTTTAAGCTTGTCCACTTTCCACCACTTTCATAGGTAGGCAACTACACATTCGCCCGGAATGCTTTCGTAGTATAATCGCTCATGTGATCGAAAGCGTTCGAATAGTCTCTAAAAGACCCTCTACTCTCCGCCTACTGACCTAACGTGAAAACATAATGGAAAGAGCGCTAGCAAGACGGGGTTTAAAGACCCAAGTTTGGTGAAGATGAAAAACGTACCAAGCACAATGTTCAATCACCATTCCTGATTTCTAACAAACACTCACACCGTACGGCTGGTATTATGGCTGTAAGAGCAGAAATGAAAGCTGCTTTCTGTGTGTTTTCTGTCGTATCCAGGCGCATTCATATATAAATTGTGTGAGATCAAAACGAATAAATCAGGACAGAAGTGGTTGAAAGTGGACAAAAGAGATGGATTAAAACACCAGGTGTAAATGGGAATGTCTTCTTTGTCTACTTGTGATCCGATGGACCAAAACGCATCTTAATACCAGGTGTAAACAAGGCCTCAGATACGGACTCTTTACCAATGCCCTAGAAACCATTCGGTGGTGTGTTTTGCAGGGCCAAGCACCATTCTTGTTGTCTTCAGAAACCTAGTTGTTTTCCTAGTTTAGCAAAGTTTGAGACTCTATTGAGTTACATTTCCCTGAGAGCGGTGTGTTCAGAAAGTGCTCAGTGGTGGACGAGGCTGTTTGTTTCACTCGCGGCTGGTGTTGGGAGTAAAACGAAACGGTCTTTGCCTACAGAGCCGCCTCTGAACGCCACTGGGTTGTTTTGAAAGAATGAAAAGAACTGATAAACTGGCCCCGCGGTGTGGATTCCTCCACCCAGCATAAGCCAAGAGCGTGACGGGGGCACAATAAACAGGAAGGCACGCATTCTATTGGCTGCAGGGTTTGGGGGAGTTCTGGCCAAATGTGAAATTCCATCAAAACAACAAGAGTGTTCTCACATGGAGAGACATCCAGAGCATGCCACCCCCTTCCAGCACACACTGTAATAGAGTTAGCATGCTCAGCTGTTCTGTGTGTGTTTTTAGTTAGTAACTTCAGCAAGACGTGACTGTAGCTCTTTTCCAAGTGTAGTGAGCTGCCGTGCTGTCTACTGGCTACATAGGCAGATACTAAAGTTCACTCATATTATTATGAATGGGAGGATGTGCAATATGGCAGAACAAGTCCAGCCAATTGGCAAATGGTAACGTCATAGCGTAACTGTTTCTATGGGAGCTTCTAACGGGTGCGTCCTGAGGTGCGCTCGGGACTCCACATGCTCATTGGCTTTACCGACCTGGGTTTTTTGATGCTATTTGATAATAATAAGCAGTTTTGCATCAGATTTTAGTGATGATCCCAAAATGCATTGCGACAAGCTCTGTATAAAAAATGAATCCTAATTAGTCGAGATAAATATCAATTAAATATTTAATTAATTATACATAGTCTCTAATGCACTTGCACATGAGAAGTGCTGTTTGTAAGTCTCTGCCTGTGTAGAGTGTCACAGGTTTTATTTTAGTTTACAGGCAGCACTTATGTTTAGTTTGGTTACTCTGTGTCTGTTTGTACGTCCAGTGCCGTGTGTATTTGTGAAGTGGCTTGTGGTCGTTGCGCTCTCAGTCACAAATAATCTAAGCTAAGCTCTCACATATGGCTTTATACTGTAGGCAAGTGTGATAAAAGGCCTGCGCTCTTGAAAGTGGGCGTGTGGTTTTCATCTGGTTTGAGGATGAGGAGGGGGAGGGTGTGTAAAACGATCTGTAAGAAGATTACCCACGATGCAGCACAACACCACAAGCCCATCTCGGCCTGCTTTCTGTGCGTTTCGCTTGGAAATGGATAGCGTTACTTCAGAGAGGATGTTATCTGTGTGCGTTTTTGACCTGTGACCGAACTCTGATGTTAGAGGAGAAACGATGGTGATATGCATGCTGGTATTTGAAGCACAATGCAAACACACAGCACTGTGATTTTGATGTGTCATGCAGAAGGGTATCCTGGGTGTGTGCGCGTCATCGGCTGTGAGGTGAAACAGGAACCTCCTAAGCCGTTTCTTTCTCACACTCCTCTTACATCCTGCTTGCACCAACAAATCTGTGCATTTCTAACCACATCTCACAGCTTCTGCATGTGTTAAATCTTCTGAAATTCAGTCATATTCAAATGCATATTCAAACTTGTTGAAAAAGAATAACTTAAGGACTGCATGTCATTTTAAACACATTTCACAGAAGTTTTACATCTAAAGACATCGATTATTAATTATTAATGAATAAATAACTGGTTAAACAAGATACATAACATATATTAAAAATTTGTTTTTATTTGTTTACTTGCATCTCATGTGACAATTAACCAACATCAGAGAACCATGAAAATGTGAATGTGTTGTTAAATTTACATATTATAACTATTAAAGCCTGGCATATGAAATAGTGTTTGTTCTTTTTATAATGGAAGTTTTTTTTAACTTTAAAATCTTTTTGAATGTTATATTTGATGCATCAGGCTTTTATGGCTCGTATTGTGTGATATAGTGAGAATATGGAGGAAAAAGCAGCAATTTGCTGCAAATGCTGATATTTAAATGGACCAAAAGTGATGAAATTCTGATGCTTTTAATGTCAATCAATGAGATATTTTATTACAGTATAGCAGATACTCACATAAAATGCATATAAATATCAATATCTGCCAATAATATATCCTAGTAAGATGATATTTAAATGCTTTAGTACATATAATGCAATGCAATACATCGACGATTGAGAGATAAACAAATAATCCTTCCTTAAAAGCCTGATGATCATATTTGAGACTCATGATATGGATAATCAAGTAAACCTGAGTTGCTCTAGTCCAGTAAGTGTTCATCTTGAAATATTACTAACAATATAAAAGTTATTCTTACATTTACTTTATAAAAACCAGTAAAGTTGAGGGTCGAATGTGACAGAAGACAGAAAGCATGTTGTAGATTGTGTGTGACAGGCTTTATTTAGAGGCCTTAGAAATGTGTGCACCAAGGATCATACGGTAGGCTTAATAGGGTTAAAATCTCAAGGGGGCTTCAAATAAATATTTAGGTCAAGGGGGTTCAAAATTTACATGAAGACAAATGCAACTGTTCCTGGAGGTTTGTGTGTGTCTCACCCAGTGTGTTTTCCTCTTGCAGGCGGGCCCTACAGTGGTTTGGGAGAGCTCATCTATAGAGAGAGCGTTCCGATGCACACGTTTGCCAAGTATCTCTTCACATGCCTCCTACCTCACGATGCCGAACTGGCATACAAAATTGCACTGAGAGCGATGCGGTGAGTTTCCACAGGCCACACGGGCGGCACGCCGCTGCCAAACCCGTCACGTCCACCTACTGTAGCGAACGCACCCACGGCTGTGGCTTATTTTCCACTTCCGTCTCTTGTTTTTATCGCCTTCGCTCACCCTGAGAAGGCACAGTTACATCTACACTGATTCTCAAATGTGTGTGTGTGTGTGTGTGTGTGTAGGGCGTGAGGTTATCTGGGGCACCGTTTAATCAAAAAGCGCCTTTTGCTTGGAAAACTGCTAAATAATTCATGCCCACTGAAAATGAGTTTTTGAAAAAGTGTGAATAATAAATATGTGTCGTTGAGTCTAATTCGGGCTTCAGAGGTAATGCAGAGCACCGCTTTCACCACACACACACACCCTCTCCACCCGCACACACGTTTATGGCCGTTTGTGTGTGTGTACACACCCTTTGAGTGAGTGAGTGAGTGAGTGAGCGAGCGTCTCTCTCTCTCTCTCTGTGTCTGTGAGAGTGTGTGTGTGCCTGTGAATGCGAGTGAGTCTGTGTGTGAATTTGTATGTCTCTCTCTCTCTCTCTCTCTCTCTCTCTCTCTCTCTCTCTCTCTCTCTCTCTCCCCCTCTCTCTCTCTCTCTCTCTCTCTCTCTCTCTCTCTCTCTCTCTCTCTCTCTCTCTCTCTCTCTCTCTCTCTCTCTCTCTCTCTCTCTCTCTCGTCTCTCTCTCTCTCTCTCTCTCAGCTCTCTCTCTCTCAGCTCTCTCTCTCTGTGAGTCTCTCTCTCTCTCTCTCTCTCTCTCTCTCTCTCTGTGTGTTATCAGCTGGAGTTATTCGTGCACCTTTGAATATTTAAATTAAGTCTTTGTCAACACACACACACACACACACGAGTGCATGAAACACAAGCAAAAAAAATTTGTAAATCGTCCATACAACTTTTCTTGCATAAATT
Organism: Gobiocypris rarus; assembly: GCA_023029165.1. NCBI lineage: Eukaryota > Metazoa > Chordata > Actinopteri > Cypriniformes > Gobionidae > Gobiocypris > Gobiocypris rarus. The sequence continues at coordinate 26,597,199 of CM040922.1, read as the reverse complement.
GATATGTTTGTTTCAAAGCAACAATTTTTATGAATTAAAAACAGACATCAGTTCTGCGTGTTCTTATGTAAATTGTGGCATTCAGTTCAGTATGTGTTTCTATTCGAGTTGAAATTGTCATATGTTTGACTTTTTTAGGCAAATTGGTGCAAAATACAAATGCAAATGACAGGTGAAAGTAGTGAATTTTAGTCACATGACCTAAAAAGTCTGGCTATTGTGACCATTTATGCAAGAATGGTTTTTACGATTGATTTACAGTGAAGTTGAGTTTATTGTGCTTGTGTTTCTTGAATGTGTGCAACATCAAATCTGTGTCCTAAGCAGGCGTAATGTGATCATTTTTCTGCGCACAAACATATATTTGATGTTTAATATGCAGTTAAGCACATACTCGTGAGATTTGACTGAACATCAGAGTTCGCTTTGATCATATGTTGCTATAAGGCTGGATCTGGCACGGTTTCTAACTTCAGGCTGGTCCAACAGATTTACATCCACATCTTGTCACAGATTTCCTGTCATATGTTTTATTAATCTTCCTTTTTTGACCAAAAAAAAAAAAAAAAAAAAATCCTGTTACCAAATCTGTCTGGTATTGTATTATGTTTTGATTGGATTGCGTTTACCGGGGGATTTTCAGATCAGGATACACGTATAAGTCAATGGTATCAAACAAAGATCCACCTAAATTTAGCCGGTGCAGGAGCTTCGGGCTCAGTATTGACTTTCTCTATAAAAAGGCCGTGGCCTCCAAATAACTGCTCTCCGCGGCATCAGCTCAGACGAGGGCTGATCTCCTCATAATACAATTCCCTTTGTAGAAGCCTTGGTAATTAGCTCCATGCCAGGACATGATGCTTTGACATATTTGCGTCGCACTGGAGGCGAAGGACGAAATCCTGCTCTGACATGAAGATGCGTGATCGGATGATCGGACGAGGGAAGCTGTGATAGCTACGGAAGAGTCCTCAGAGTCAAAGATGCCCAGCATGCAACTAATGGCCAATTTACAAGGTCAAATTCGACATCTTTCATAATGAGGAAGTACATTTTGTAAGTGCATGGCAAAAATGTGCTCGTATAGGAAGATCTCTGAAGTTCATGTCATATCTAAAACAGCTGGATGCTCCTGTTGGACTCGTATTTCAAACAAACAAGATGGCCATTAATGGTGTGTGTGTGTGTGTGTGTGTAAAGGCCTCGGGTTGCCTCCAGGCTCATGTTATCTGGCTAAAACTGTACAGAAAAACCTCTGTTTTACAACAACACACTGTCGTTTCACAGAGGAACTTCTGCTGTGGTTCTAGAGCTGCTGAAACCTTCTGTAAATCATCATTTACATCCATAAATCAGCCCTTCCTGGTCAGTCAATGGCAACCAAAAGATTAGTTGTTCTCTGCTTGTAATTAAACTCCTATATATAGTGATGACATAGAGAAATAAACAGCGATTTTTTTTTTATTGCATTATTATGCATAATAAATATATACCAATCAGGCATAACATTATGACCTAATATTATGTTGGTCCCTCTTTTGCTACCAGTCCTGTAAGT